>OY757018.1:50468703-51068703 GCA_963580285.1 Lucinisca nassula | reverse complement strand
TAGGGTTTCCCTCCAACTGTACGGTAAGATTGTCTAATCTACGTAGACTTGTCAGTGCATTGATCTGTTGGAAGGTGCGTATGTTAGTGGAGTTGAAGACTAGGGTCTGAAATAAGCAAAAACAAGAGCTTAAGGGGAATAGGAACATCTAGCAGATTTTTTCTGCCTTTTTCAAAGGGAGACAACTTACGAAATTTCCTGTTTGCTTTTCTATAGGCTCTGTCCCACTGAAAAAGGGGTTTACTCTTAAAGGAAACAATTTGCTCCAGAGGAGCAAATTCTTTCCTTTAAGAGTTGACTGCTTTTGACATGGGAGACAAAAAAACTTTTGCAGGAGTTACCTCCCCTGAAGGTGTATCAATTCCCCTAAAGCATGATAGCATAGCTAGTTCATTGGCACCCTGTCTATCCAAACAGGTCAACAATTAACTTCAAGAGTTGTTAAGTCAGTGGTCTTCATTCAAAGGCCAGCTGTGTGCAACTAGATGGACTCATGAAGTTTCATTTACACATTTAACTATATTCAGCTACAAATTTTCAGATCACAAGCTGCAATAGTTTCCGAAAAAGACACAGTTTTTTATTTTTACCATACAAAAGCCTATCTGATCAAAGTTGACCTTGGCCTAAAATAGGTCAAGGTCATCCAGGAATCATGATGTGAACAAACTATGATTGGCTCAAGTCCACATTGCTACAAACCAAGTTTTATGAAAATCAACAAATACGGTTCTGGAGAAAAGATATCTGGACGATTTTTACCTTACATGGGCATGGCAGCTACATTCATCATGTGACAAAATTCATATTAATTAATTTTCATTTCCTTGTTTCTAAAAGCTTTCACATGAAATTTGAAATTTGGCCTAGTTGTTCCTGTGGAAAGTAAGGTTCAATTTTCATATCTGAATGACTTTAGGCCAAGGTCAAGGAATGACCTAGACCTTGAATAATCATGGACTTTAATTTACTCATTTTGCTAACTGCATCTAACGATTTGCAGATCACAGGCTGAAATAGTTTCTGAACTAGAAATGCGTCCATAGGACACAGATGCCCCCGCCTGAAAATATGTCTATGTTCGTATTCATCCATAGAAAGTTATTAACCATGTTTAAGTTTTGGACCCTTTTTATGCCATTTTAACTCTAAGTATGACCTTGACCTTGGAGGGGGGGGCATAAAAATACATTTTTTGTGGTGTATTCCTTGCTTCCAAGGGATAACACTTTTATAGAACATATTCGACATCACTACAGCTGATGTCTGGGAATGTGTGGCGGCTGTAAAAAGTCTCCCTGCCCTACATTATAGTGTAGTTTACATTTTCTTGTCCTTTGGGATCATTGATTCCATTGTGGAATTTTGAAAATATTTGAGGATCACTGATGAAGCCCAATTGGCTGAAACTAGCTAGTCTGGCCCAGAAAACATGTACACTTCATATTTTCCATTTTTGTGGTGTATTCCTTGCTTCCAAAGGATAACCCTTTTATAGAACATTTTTGATGTTTTCCAATACAACAGCCTATGTGACCAAACTTGACCTCATATGGGCATGGCTGCAATCTTGGTCAAGTAACTTGACCCTGGGGATAAACTTTTGTTCCTTCTTCCTATGGATGCTCCACATGAAATTTGACTTCAATTGCCCAGTGGTTTCAGAGGAGAAGATGTTTGAAAATGTTGAGAGATGACAGACAGACAACAGATGCTTGCCATACTATAAGCTCACCAATGAGCCTTTGGCACAGGTGAGCTAACAAGAGGTCATGGCCAAAAAGCTCACTAGATGTCAAGTTGGAGAAACTGGCCCAGGTCCCTGGATGTCACCTTTTACAAAAACCATGCTGGCTTGAAAAATCTAAGTAGAGGCCCACCCAAGGATCACTGATGTCAATTGTTTTGAAATCTCAGAATCAGAAAAATTCACTGTTTTACCTTTTCCCCATACAAATGCCACTGGACAAAGTTTAACCTAGACCAAGGGTAATCATTTGAACAAACTTGGTAGAGCCAGCGACCCAATTATACAAACCAAGTTTCAAAGTCAAGGGCCTAAAATGAATAATTTTAAATCCTTTTTACCAAATATGGGCATGACAGCCAACTTGGACAGGTGCCCAAAGTCCCAGAAACTAATTTCCCAAACACCATTGAAACTCTATATTAAAATTGGTTTCAATCTGCCCAGTAAATTCAAGGATGAAAAACTTAAAAATACTGAATCTTAGGGATGCAGAACTAAGGTCAGAAAACAACCTTGACCTTTAATATTTATAAAATACTTCTAGCTGATTGCATAATTAAATGTTCATGTCATAAGCTACAATAGCTTCAGAAAATGTGACCCAGTGGTGATGTGACCCAGTCCAACTTTTGTTTCCCCTTCCTATGGAGCCTCTAATGTAATATGGTTTCATTTACATGTCATTTGGTTTCAACTGGCCTAGTACATGTAGTTTCAGAGGAGATGTCTTTTCAAAATGTTCATGACACGGATGCAGACACAGACGACAATGACGGATCACTACTTATATAATATAAAAAGCTTCACCAGCCTTCGGCTCTGGTAAGGTTGTGTGGAGAAAATGGCATTTAAAGCTGACCACTACCATAAGTTCTATCCTTCATAGTCTCAAAGGTATTTGAACTATTGAATGTATTTGAGCTATTGAATAATCTGGGGCATAAAACTAACCTGTGTAGCCGGGAATCTTGTTCTGATCTTGTGTAAATGCCGTGTGATTTCATCAAAGTCTATGAACTTGAAGATAATCTGAGTGACGGCCCCAGCAGCCTGTATACCCCAGTTCCTGTCCAGGGCTTCTAAAGACTGGTTCCCATACAGAGTTAGGGTGTCCCCTTCTAACTCAGCCAAGTTACTGAGGTTAGTAGAACCTGGTTTGTCCGTGGTTCTGAAGAATACAAAAAGGTTAGGCACAACAGATTATTTGGGTTAATATAATGTTAAGTATAAGGCCCATACATGTACTTGCATTTGTGAGCTGTTTGCATATTTGCCATATGAACCACTACGATCACCAGAGGTCATGTGGTTTTTACCAAATACAGACATGGCAACCATCTTGGACTTGTGACTACAATCCCACGAATAACATTTCACTGACTCATTCCACACAGGCTCTTCATGTAATTTAGTTTCAATCAGCCCAGCAGCTTTAGTGGAGAATGAAATAAAAATACTGAATCTAAGTCATCCAGGACAAAGGTCAGTAAATGACCTTGACCTTTGGAATTGATAAACTTCCATTCAGCTGATTGCAAGTAAAAATTCTGATGCCACAGGCTACAATAGAATCAGAAAAATCCACTGTTTTGCCTTTTTTTCATACAAATGTCTATTATAAGTGACCAAATTTGACTTTGATGTAAAAAAGGTCAAGGTCAACCAAAGGTCATCATTTGAACAAAGTTGGTAGGACCCAAGTCCCTAATGCTATATACCAAGTCTGGAGGTCTTTGGTAATTGAGTTCCGGAGGAGAATATTTTTAATGGTTTTCACCATATATCGGTATGGCAGCCATATTGGTCATGTGGCTGAGTCCTTACTAACTCTCGTTCCCCCTTCCTATAGAGGCTCCACATGTAATTTTGGTTTCAATCAAACCAGCAGTTTAAGTGGAGAAGAAGATAAAAATGCTGAATTTGAGCCATCCAGGACAAAGATCTGAGACCACACTGTTTGCCTGTATGCAAAATATTTTTAAAAAGTTTTGTAAAAAAAAAAAAATCAGCAGATGACAAAAGCAGACAGCATTTTCAGATTTAGTTTTTCTAGGCGTCTTAAGGGTTAACTGTGAAAACATACTCACCCAAACATCATTGTCTCTTTATAAATTCCAGGTTTTGTCTCTGATCTCTTGGACTGTATACTGCCAGTTCTGGGCCGCTCCCTCGTGTCTCCTCCATCCAGAGACATACTGTGAGCACTTCCTGGCCGACTAGTGTTACGACTGCTAGCTTTGCTGTAACAGAATGATAAGTACCATACAATCTCCTCTCAATTAACCCTTTTTGTACCAAATGGAATCTTCCTGCTTATATATATATATAGCAAGAGTCCATTTCAAAATTTAGGGGTGTCAGGTTGTATTTTCTTCAAAATGGCTGCTGAACTTTTTGCAAACAGTTTTTGCCCTGATCAGACGCTACGTTCTGTGGCGTCTGATCAGGGCCAGCATGGTTTACCGAATATCCGTTTTCAGACATGTTAAGTCTTGAAAATAAAAATGAGGGGGACAGCGCATTCGAGATAGATTGGCAAGCGCCAAAGGCACGAAGCCTTGGGGGCAAGCTCCCAGGATAGGTTAGAAAATGGTGCATTCTGAGAGCTTTTTGAACATTATTTTGTTTATTCTTTACACTCCTGTTCATGGATAATAACCAGTAAATATGCTTTTAAAACCATTTCCTTGGGAAAATGTCTTCAAACTAACACCTAGCCATACCAGTGCCCTACCCCACCCCCAACCCAATCCCATCCCCAGGTATAATGCTACAGCACAAGAGCATATCTTATTAATTATGCCCAGATAGATAGATACACCCAGGCCTCGTTATAGCACGATTCGTTAAGCACGAATTCGGATGCAGCACGGTTTTGATTTGGACCCCAAATTTTTCACAGCCAACATTTATAAATATAATCCAAGGTTTCTATCAAGTTTCAAGCACAACAACTTTATTCCCCTCCGACTTTTAAGTGCGAAATATGGTAGATAATACTGTAGTTGTCACGGTCAATAACGGTACTTTTTCAAGTTCATGACATGTCATAACAGCTTGTCCAATTAGCAATTAAAGACACTGATACTTATATAAACTTGACACGCATGATTAACACTAGCTGCAGCAGATATACTCAAAAGATCAAAATTGTCAGCTTAGGGAGATAAGAGAATAAAGAATGCAGATTAGTTTATAATTTAATGATCCAGCCACAAGGCGAGGACCCCTCCAGCCAAAACTTCCACACCCACTCAACAAGCAAGTTCAAGGTGAACATCAAAGATCTCCGCCACCAAAATCGCCATGAACTCGACCGTCCACAAACAGCCGCTACCGTTTTTCTGCATGCGATCGGTAAATGACGTCATCCGACCCCGGCAACCCCGCACGTGTTTAATGTCATTGTTTTATTTTAATGGGGCATATTTCTTTCGTAAAAAAAAAAATGTTTGCAGCCGGTAAAAAAATATTTTCTCGATAGCTAAATGGTTGTGGATAGAGCTGAATAAAGAATGGCGCCTTGCACAATTCCCGACATATCCCCGGAAGCTCCATGTCAATCACCAACAACAGCATACAGATGTGTTTACACACTTACACACTTTAAAGCGTTCGACTTTTCCCACTAATCGTCTGCAATTTTGGCGCCAAAACATAACCATGCAAGAGCCAGTAAAATAGTCTGTTTTTTTTATACATACATCTACCGTTAGATGTAGCTAAAAGTTTTAGGAGCGAATACATCATTTTCACACTGATTGATGATTAAATTTTATGATTGAAGGATAAATGCAAATTAGAGATATAACTTAATCTTATTTTCACACATTGTCACGCGGAAGATTGTAGGCTTATCGAGAGCACCGGAGGCTTGTGTTTACAGTGTAATAGTAGAATAGACTGATCCGTGACAAATACGGTTGACGTTTTTATCGCGATTCGGTTAACTAACACGGTCCGTTGGTTGAAGGCAATTAACCGGTATGATGTACTTCCATTTTTGCAAACACTTCTAGAAACGACTGTTTACATTTGTCAATGCCCATCTGCAGGTTTGGAACCATGTTTTCATCCCCAGTATTACCAGACAGTGCATTAATTATTATCTGTTTTACTCACGTTTAACTCCGAATTTTCCGCCGGATTTCACACACGAAAATACAAGCGCAGCTTTTCAAAAATTTGCCCCAAAACAGTATTTTCATTTTTCCGGGAGTTTTATCCTGAATTTCGTGAGGCGTGAGAAAAGCTATTTATTCGGGAGTCTCGCGCGATTTTCGGGAGACTTAACATGTCTGCGTTTTGGGGTTTCTGGTACAAAATGGCTTAATTACCTTCAACCGTTTCAATCACAACTATTAGATGACATTGTCATTATGCTACAACCTCTTTAAAACACTATTGATGGGGTCTAAAGCAGGAACCATGTTAAACAAACATGTTATATTGAAACAAAAATGTATAGATTATATAGAAAAATTTATATTTGACAAAAAAACAAGAGGCCAATCGGCCACAATGCTCACCAGAGCTCAGGGGGCCACTGCCCACTGGTAGCAATGTATTTTAATTAACCATGGAAGCCCTGCCCCCAAGGCTGCTACAGATAAAATTTCGACCCAATCAGACTAGTGGCTTCAGAGGTCTGATGTCGCTTGAAGACAACAGATGACAATTGACAATTTCCCATCTGTGGCAATAGGCCAAAAAGAACATTATTAAAGGAACATTTCTATGAAAGTTTGACAAAATACCTTGAGAGGCATTAATGACATTTTTCAATTTTCCCCATTACAAGTCAATGGAAACTCTTAACTGCCATAGCAAACAAACCAAAGAGCCCAATTTCATAAACCAGAGCTCAGGTGGGCACTGCCCAATGGAGCCCTGATTGGTGTCACTGAATGGGTCTTATAAAAAGGAACATAGACATATATGGTTTAGCGGTGGGGATATGTATGGCGCTGAGACGTAAAGCCTTTTAAGCAATGGAGGGATTCGGGCATGGCAGATCCCAGAAAAGCCAAAGATTGTTGTCACTGAATATGTCTTATCATAAAGATCAAGAATATATATGGTTAAATTGTGGGGATCTGAACGGTTTCTGAGATAGGAGGCCCTTTTATGAAGTGGAAGGGAGAGAAATGGCCCCTGCTGACCCCCCAAGAGAGGGTTGACTGAATGTGTCTAATAACAATGAACAAGAATATATGTGATTATAAGATGGGGATTTGAATGGTTTCTGAGATATATGGCATATTATTAAGTGGAGTCTTATCATCAGGAACAAGAATATATATGGTTTAGGGGTGGGGATCTGAACGGTTTCTGAGATATATGGATTTTAATGAAGTAAAGGGGTGGGGCATGGCCCGTGGCACCCCGGGGGGCCCCCATGCTGGTGTCACTGTTTGCGTTTTATCATAAGGAACAAGAATATATATGGTTTAGGGGTGGGCTCTGAACAGTTTCTCAGATATATGGTCTTTTGTGAAGTCGAGGGGTGGAGTGTGGCCTGGGCACACCCTGGGTGACCTGACCCCTAGGTTGGTGTCACTGAATGTGTCTTATCATAAGGAACAAGAATATATATGGTTTTGGGGTGGGAATCTGTAAGGTTTCTGGAATATTTAGCCTTTTATGAAGTGGAGGGGGTTGGGCATGGCCCCCGCACATCCCGGGGGACCCCCAAGTTGGTGTCACTGAATGCGACTTATCATAAGGTGCGAGAATATATATGGTTTAGGGGTGGGGATCTGTAAGGTTACTGGGATATTGGGCCTTTTATGAAGTGGAGGGGGTGGGGCATGGCCCCCGCACATCCCAGGGGACCCCCAGGTTGGTGTCACTGAGTCCATCTTATCATAAGGAACAAAAGTATATATGGTTTAGGGGTGGGGATCTCAATGGTTTCTGAGATAAATGACATTTTATGAAGTGGAAGGAGTGGGGTATGTCCCCGGCACATCCCGGGGGACCCCAAGGTTGGTGTCACTTAATGCATCTTAGCATAAGGAACAAGAATATATATAGTTTAGGGGTGGGGATCTGAATGGTTTCTGTGATAAATGGCATTTTATGAAATAGAGGGGGCAGGGCATGTCCCCGGCACATCCCGGGGGACCCCAAGGTTGGTGTCACTTAATGCATCTTATCATAAGGAACAAGAATATATGTGGTTTAGGGGTTGGGATCTGTAAGGTTTCTGAGATATAAGGCATTTTATGAAGTGGAGGGGGCAGGGCATGGCCCGGCACAACCTAGGGGACCCCCAGGTTGACATAAAAACATATGGCTGAGAGAAGTTTACTCAAGGAACATGTCTATGTAAGTTTTGTCAAAATATCTGCAATGACTTGGCAGTAAATGCCATTTTTCAGTTTTCCCATTATAAGTCAATGGAAACTCTAAGTTGCCATAGCAACAAAACTAAAAGGCCAAATTTCATAAAAAAAACCCCACAAAACCTGTAAAGGCAAATATGGTGAATATTTTCATAAAGTCTCAGCCTACTAGAGCATATGGTTTCTGAGGAGATGATTTTTTAAGTATTTTTTTCTTCTATTTTTTTGCATTTTGGTTTCCATGGCAACCAATAAAAATGAGCAGAAGTCCTAAAATCATACGGCAGATGGTAGATTGCCTATGGGACATTTCTATGCAAGTTTTGTCAAAATATCTGCAGAGGCTTGGCAGTAATTGCCATTTTTCTATTTTCCCCATTATAAGTCTATGGAAACTACAAGTTGCCATAGCAACCAAACTAATGAGCCGATTTTCTTAAAAAACACAAACTTTCAATCGCCCAGCCCAAGGATGCTACAGATAAAATTTGGGCCCAATCGGCCCAGTGGCTTTAGAGGAGATGTCCTTTGAAAATGTTGACGTCATAGGACAGACGCCGACGACGACGACGACAACGACAACGGACAACTGCCTATCCTATAAGCTCCCCCGGAGCCTTCGGCTCTGGTGAGCTAAAAATCTACAAACTTGTAAGGTCAAGTCCGGAGTTTGGCTTTTTGCAGATAATACAGCCATATACTTAGCCATTAGCTTAGAATGTTAGTTGATTACACTGCAAAATGACCTCCTCCAACTTGAAATATGGGAACGATGGGACATGAGCTTCAACCCCTCCAAATACCAGGTCCTCCATATCACGAGAGCTAAACATCCCATCCAGACCAAATATATACTCCATGACACCATCCTAGACAAAAAATATCTGGGTTTTAACATCTCAGATGACCTTTCCTGGAGCCCCCACATTGATTCTATCTCCAAGAAAGCAAACCAAACATTAGCGTTTCTAAAAAGAAATATCAAGATCCACAATAAGGACCTAAAATCCCCTGCTTATACAACATTAGTCCGACCACAGTTGGAGTATGCTTCCACAGTGTGGCCTCCTCACACAGCAACAAACATGATAAAACTTGAAGCCATACAGCGCAGGGCTGCCCGATGGGCCATCAGAGACTACCAGCGCACCTCCAGTGTGACAAAAATGATCCAGGACTTAAATTAGCATACATTAGAGCAACGGCATATATACAGCTGACTTATCCTCATATATAAGATCACATATGATCTTGTAGCCATACCTGCAGCAGACTACCTTTTTCCTAATACCAGGCAGTCAAGATTCAATCACTCACTAGCTTACAGGCAATCCCAACTCTTAAAGACTATTACAAGTTCACATATTTTCCCTGTACAATAATTCACTGGAATGTCCTCCCACCCTACATCCCTATTTTACCTACTGTGGCACAGTTCAGCCATCCTGTGTGCCAAGTAGTCCATGCCTCACCAAATATCAGATGTGCTTTTATCTTTTATCTGTACATGTACTAACCCCTTCATTTCACTTGTATACTATTTCTTAACTGTTCACTTCTTTTATATCCATTAATCCCCTTTTGCACTCACATACCAAACCCCGTCTGAAGTCCTCTATGGAGGTTAAGATGTAAAGGAAGACAGATAGGAAGATAGAAGTAATAATAACTGTTTATGTGTTTTTAAGAAAGAAAGAAAACAAAATTCATCTACCAGGATTTGAACCCACATCCCTCTGGTCAGAGTCAAACACTCTACCCACTGCACCACCAAGCTTGCAAGGGAAATAAGGGAGGTAATACAGAGCAAACTTCTAAATAAACTTAAGTTCGAACTAGAAAATGTGTTTGTGAAACACTATGCCCCCAACCATATGCTTGCCACTAACAGACATATACCGGTAATTAAAAAAAACATAATTAAAATAAAAACCTCTGTCATGAAAGAACTGTCAGTTGGTACAATATTCATTAAATATTTATGTAGAGTACCCAAACTGTATATGAAATATCACGAGCCTTGCTCAAGGGGTTCTCCAGATATTTTGTTCACAAAGTTTCCCCTATAGCCATAATGCATAAGCCTGAAAAGGGGCATTACTATGTTATATATTTTCGGAATTTCATCAAAAGTTAATCAAGTCATCTACACCTTAGATCCAAACTATATACCAAATATCATGAGCCTCGCTCAAGCAATTCTCCAGATATTTTGTTCGCAACAATTCCCTATAGCCAGTGCATAAGTCCAAAAAGGGGCGTAACTCTTTTATATATTTTCGGAATTTCGTCAGAAGTTAATCAGGTCATCTACAACTTAGACTCAAACTGCATACCAAATATCATGAACCTAGCTCAAGCCGTTCTCCAGATATTTTGTTCACAAGGTTTCCCCATAGCCACAATGCATAAGTCCAAAAAGGGGCATAACTCTTTAAATATTTTCGGAATTTCGTTAAAACTTAATCAGGTCATCTACACCTTAGACCCAATCTGTATACTAAATATCATAAGGCTAGCTCAAGCGGTTCTCCAGATATTTTGTTCAAAAAGTTTACCCATAGCCACAATGCGTAAGTCTGAAAAGGGGCGTAACTCCGTTAAATATTTTCAGAATTTCGTCAAAAGTTAATCAGGTCATCTGCACCTTAGACCCAAACTGAATACTAAATAACATGAACCTAGCTCAAGCGGTTCTCCAGATATTTTTTTCACAAGGTTTCCCTATAGCCACAATGCATAAGTCCGAAAAGGGGCATAACTCTGCAAAGACAAGTCCGACGGAAAAGAAAAAAAATACAGGTTCGCTTAATTTTCATGCTCATTCCATATATAAAATTTCAAGATCCTAGCAAACACCATTCTTCTGTTTCACATATGTATAAAGTGTAATGGACAGATGGAAGCACGGACTGACGGACAGGACAGAACCAATATGCCCCATCAACTTCTTCGAAGTTGGGGGCATAAAAATGGTACCATAATTTTCACCAAAACTTTGGTCCTTGGTGCCATTAATGGATTGTATATGAAAGGGGTACTATTCAGTTCTAATATGAATGCAACCCACTAAAAAATATAACATATCACTATATTTTAGAGCAGAAATAAGAAAATTAAGGTTAATCCCTGTAAACCCCAAATATACTGTATAAAAGTGGGGTTCAAGGGGGTCAGAATTATAAAGGCATGTTTTTGTGATGGTTACTAGTCATGGTAATTATGTATATCATTTTGTATAGGCGTGTTTTCGCAATGAAATTTTCAGTTTTCTCCCAAAATCTGATTCTGACTAGCTGATAGTACTATGTGTGAAAAGACACAATAAGAAGCAAACCATGTAGACCCTGATCAAAGAATAACTTAAAGATTCTGATTTACAGCATCTGCATCGGCTTGTGAATCAAAATAAAGTCTTATTATGATGAAATGAACACTCAGAGCTCCAGATCAGGTGTAACAAGCAGAATGAAATAATATTCAGGGTGTATGATCGTTCAGCCTCCTTCCTCTTTTGATCTGTGATTTTCACCAAAACTTTGGTCCTTGGTGCCATTAATGGATTGTATATGAAAGGGGTACCCAACAGTCCTAATATGAAACCAACCCACTGAAGAATATAACATATCACTTTGAAAAAAGGTACCCACAATCTAACAGTACCCTGCTGTAACAGAGTTGAAATTAATAATCTGAAAGTTACTTTAAGCTTCAGAACGATGTAATCATCTGTGCTCGCATCCGGGTGCAAGGAGGTAGTCAAGTTTTTAAGTGACTTAATTATGTTACTCATCCCCTAACTCTCTGTATTATCACAGATGGTCTGCTTTTATTAAATCTTCAGTAAGCACGCGACCTGACAAGGCAATGAAGTCTCTGTTGCCAGTGTAATGGGCAAAATAGAGGCGACTGAGGATAAAAACTAGACAATCACTTAAGGTGATGAATGCCCCTGCCATATGCCTCACTAGATGAGTAATTTGTTTGTTCAAGGGGACATAATTCTGCACTAAGGGGCTGAATCAGAATCCTGTTTCCTTTATGCACATGTTCAATGCATGTCTGAACTGTGTTGCAAGTACTGTAGGAGGAGTTGCAGCAACACCAACAGTATTATCTAACTTCCTTTGCTACACATATGGCCAAAATGTTTAAGTTGTTCAAGGGGACATTATGCACTAGGGGGCTCAGAACCTGTTTCCTTAATGCACATGTTAAATGCATGTCTGAACTGTGTTGCAAGTTTCAATGTCCTGCATCAAATACTGTAGGAGGAGGTGCGGAGACACGAACAGTATCATTTAACATCCTAATACAGTATAGCTCCAATATATCGCGTTCCGATATTTCGCGATGTCCAATCTATCGCGCTCGCGCCGTGGATCCCGTTTTTTTCTCCCTTAAAGATTCATAATTAAAAAAAAAAATAGAGTTTTAAGTTGTTAAAATTTATTTAACACCAGGTTAAACTAGGCGCCAACAGCGTTTGACATTTCTCGCCTAGCGTCTGCTATTTGGCGCAAAAACATAACCATTCACGAGATCGCAGAAAAGTCCGTTTTTATTATGCAAACATCTACCGTTAGATGTAGCTTATTGTCTGAGGAGCGATTAAATCATTTTCACATTGATTATGGATTAAATTTTATGATTGGAGGATAAACGCCAATTAGAGACAAAACTTTAACATATTTTCACACCTTATCAACACGCACCGCAGGGTGGCAATTATATGACAGGGATTAACAATAGTGTCATACCTGAACGGTAATAAATACACAGATGGTTTGTCTCTCAATTGACAGTGCAGCAATTATTGCGATTTACTTACTGGTCTTGTTTTACCGTATTTAAGGACTCAAAAAGACTGACAGTTGTAGACAATTTTTTTTACACTTGCCCGAAATCAAAACACAATAAAATGATAGTTTTGTTGTTGTATATTTTTTCGGCCTGTGGTAGAGGTTAAATAATTTTTTTCCAACCGCTACTTTTAATGATTCTGAGATCTGGCAAGCCAAGGGAAACAACTAGAATTGCTTTAGCGCTTAGCGCTTATGGTAGTTGCGCCCCTTGGCCTTCACCGTTACCGACAACCAGGGGAACCCGCAAATCCAAAATGGCGTCCTGTTTTGACATTTTAGCAATCACATGTTTTCAGAAGCAGATTTTCAGCTGTTCTCGAACGTAAGTTAATTGGTAGACATAGTCCCCTTTGTTTGTTCTGTCAATGAGTAATTCTGAACCTACTTTAATGGTGAAATATGGCCAATAGCATTACTGACAGCCATTAGTGTGGACTGATAAACGGTATCTCACCAAACTATCACCGCGACTTGTATTGGCATCTCGGCAAACTACCGCGACTTATATCGCGCTCCGACCACATCGCAGTTTTCGGGCTATGGACCCCGACTACCGCGATATATTGGAGCTATACTGTACTGCTGCACATATGGCCAAAATGTTTAAGCCGTTCAAGGGGACCTTATTCTACAATAAGAAGCTGGATCAGAATCCCGTTTTCTTAATGCACAAGTTCTATGCATGTCTGAACTGTGTTGCAAGTTTTAAACCCTGCATCAAATACTGTAGGAGGAGTTGCGGAGACACAAACAGTACTATTTGACCTCCTATGCTACACATATGGCCAAAAAGTCGTTCAAGGGGACATAATTCTTCAATAAAGTGCTGGATCAGAATCCTGTTTCCTTGATGCACATGTTCAATGCATGTCTGATTTGTTTGTCTGATTTGAGGTTTAACGTCCCCTTCAACACTGTAAAGGTCATTTTTGAGACGTTGCTTCCAATTTTGTGGGACTTTTACCTGACATTGAGATGAAATGACATCTTAAGCCCTATCGCACAATGAAACCAATAGGGTTTATAAGCATGGACGGTCCGACTCATGCGCACCACTTTGCCTGGGCAGGCTTAGATCCTCTAAGCGGTTTACCAGTACTCCTGTGCGGGTCGGATTCAGCTCTGCGTGGAAGCATCATGCAGCCCATATATTTCTTCAAGCCCTCAATGCATGTCTGAACTGTGTTGCAAGTTTCAATGTCCTGCAACAAATACTGTGGGAGGAGTTGTTGAGAAACAAACAGTACTATTTAACTTCATATGTTGCACATGTGGCCAAAATGTTTAAGTCATTCAAGGGGATATTTTTCTGCAATAAGAGGCTGGATCAGAATCCTGTTTCCTCAATGCACAAAACTCTATGCATGTCTGAACTGTGTTACAAGTTTCAAAGCCCTGCATCAAATACTGTAGGAGGAGTCACGGAGACACGAACAGCACTATTTAACCTCCTATGCTACCCATATGGCCAAAAATGTTTAAGTTATTTAAGGGAACAAAATTCTGCAATAAAGGGCTGGATCAGAATCCTGTTTCCTTTATGCACAAGTTCAATGTATGTCTGAACTGTGCTGCAAGTTTCAATACCCTGCATCAAATACTGTAGGAGGAGTTGCGGAGACAAGACTAGTACTACAATGTGTGACGTATACTCACCGGAAATAGAAACTATACACTCATTTTTTAGTTGTCCCTGGCTAAACATTGTAATGAAATGTGAATTCCAATTATATAAATTATCATCATTGGCATGTCTGATTTATCGAATAAAATGTTTAATGATAGCTACGATTTAACGGGTAGAGCCACAGGCTCAAAGAAAGGGTCCAAATCTTGCTGTTCAAGTTTCTATTGAGTCAAACATTTTGTGCCGCGAATGTGATTCCCATTTTTACCAGTTATTACGCATCATCTAACGTTGGGAATATTGTTTACAAAATGAAAATTTTCACAATGGTTGAAATGTTATCGACGTTTAAATATTGTACCAAACCACCGAGAGTGAGCGAAAAGTATGGCATTTCTGATTGCGTTTTTTGTTTTTATAAATATTTAAGACACAGCTGAAGATGCTAAAACGATTGAAGGCACTTTTGCGTCGATTTTTGGCTTGAAAGATTATTTTGAAAATTTCGCTGAAAAAAAGCAGTTTTTGAGATTTCAATAGAATGTTTGTTTCTCGATAATTTTTAGATGTTATGTTATTTTTTTATTCCTTGTTTTTCACTTGTTTCGTATACGCAAAATATGTTGAAGTCAAAATTCAATTACAAACAGATTTTGTGAAAAATGCACTTTTTAACATTTTCCCCCAAAACTATTATTTTGAACACTAGATTTTCTTTAAATTGTTACAGGATTCATGTCGATAGTTAGTCAAATCCTTAATCAGTAATTTTTAACTGAATTATCCACTTGTTTTGTCAGGCGAGACAATTTAAAAGTGTATAGTTTCTATTTCCGGTCAGTATATGTGCCCCCTCCCAACTTTTTCTCAGCCTATTTAGTCTTCATTATCGTTTGAGTATTTTTCTTCAATGCATAGGCATAGGAAAAGGGTGAGAGGGGAGGAGGGGCCAGGCCTCTCAATAATTTTGGAGGGGCCCAATAAAGGCTTTGCCTCCCCTGGCACCTCATATTTTTTATCTGAAAATTTCCAAATTTTCAAATGGACAATGTTTTCTTAGCTACTTTTATTGCATGAAATGCAACAGAACAAACTTAGAGATGTCCAAGCAGGTTGAATTTTGAAAGCGAGAAAAACCAATGAAACTGAAGGATATGGTGCCCATGAAAGTTGGTGGATTAAAAGGATATGACATGAAGGACATGGTGCCATGTTGTTTTACTTCAGCAGGAAGGATCTGGATCTGAATTGGTTTTCAAAAATCGAGATACTTTCTATTTCATGTCATATCTTTATTGATATAGAATTGTTTGGAGGATTTGTCCTTGTATTAAAATATGTCACTGTTTCATATGAAGTAAAAGTTTGTTCAATAAGCCTTTTCAAGGCTTCAAATTCAATGCTTTGCTCTTGAATATGTATCAAAAGTTTTATAGAAGTCATACCACTTTCTGATCTGCTTGAAGCAAACATTAAAAAAATTGGCTATTCATCATTCCATCATCCAGTAGAAAACCTTTCTTACATTTTAATCTCACTGTTTTTGCCACTTGTATGCGGCTTCTGGAGTATTGGTTCCATATTCTGATCCGTGAGGAAGCAGCGCTGATCGCGAAGGATGTTTGTTTGTTTTGTTTGATTTGAGGTTTAACATCCTTGTCAACACTGTATAGGTCATTTTGGAGACATTGCTTCCAATTTTGTGGGACTTTTACCCGACATTGAGATGAAATGACATCTCAAACCCTGCCGTCCAATTAAACCAACAAAGTTTATATACATGGATAGTCCAACTCGCATCGCTTTTCCTTGGCATGCTTAGAGCCTCTAAGCGGTTTACCAGTACTCGTGTGTGGTTGGTTTCAGCTCTGCCTGGAAGCATCGTGCAGCCCAATCTATTTCTTCAAGCCCCGATGGGCAGGGCCCGGCGTGAAGGATGTCTTTAACACTGATCAAAAGAGGAAGTGGAATGATCATGCAGCATGATAAGGAATTTCTAGATAGACACATATGGTGTTAGAACTCATTAGAAAACTCTTCCCTTTTAAAGGTCAGGTGATTTCTAAATACTATTAAGGAAGTCATAAGGAAAATTATCTGAAAACTGCCCAGAATACTTGCCCTTATCCTGGCAGAAAAACAAGCTTAACCCATTGTATACTATTGGACTCTTCCATTGCTATATGTTGGACAAGTCCATTTGTCATATAAGGGGTGCCAGGCCTATTTTGTCAATATTATTCTATTTTTTGAGGGAAAATTTTATTAGCAATAGAGTAGGCCTTGATCAGAGGCCACATTCTACGGCGTCTGATCTGGGCCTCCACTGTTTGCCAAGGTATCCCTTTAGGGCTTTCAATACAATGATACATACAATGGGTTATTTGCCAAGAATTGTTACCTGGTCATAGACTCATCATCCTTTATATCTTCATCATGATCAGGAGACATGATTTCCGAGTTGGGAACAGAACCAATATGGTTGGCATACAGGTCGGGAGTCCGGGAAAGTTTGGACGTTTTCTGTATCAAAGAGCCCTGCATCACCTCCCACTGCCTCTTTGCATTGTTTATGGCAAGACGGCGCTTCTCCTGAAAATCATACAGGAAAAATGTACAAAATAAACCAAGAAACCCTCAGAATTTTCTGTCAGTTTTACAACCTTCCTTCAAAAAACGTAAAGCTTTGTAACAACGTTTAGTGTTCACACGACGCTTAGTGTCCATATGAACACTAAGCAACTGCAACGCTTAGTGTCCGTGTTGGACAATAAGAGTTGCGACTGCAATGCTTCACTTAGCACGTCAATGTTGGACACCAAATGTTGCAGTCGCAATGCTTAGTGTTCACATGGACACTAAGTGTTGTGACTGTCGATAAAATGTGCGATCCCAACACTCATTGTTCACCATGTCATTTTCCCAACACTTATTGTTCACCATGTCATTTTAACATAGAAATTATTCTGCTTCAAGGTGCAATTTTCTTTTCTTAAAACGGACACTCTTCAGAAAGCCGACTACTGACCCCAGTTTTGAATGGGGCTAGACATCAAAATCTGTATGAATGTGTGCTAATATTTCACAATATAAAGTCAACTAGAAATGTTTTCAGAGGAAAACAATGTCCCGCCCACCATAAATATATCTTAAAGCAGCCATTTGACTTTAATAACTAGGTTAAAGTCACCAAAATGTGAGCTGCAAACAAGCCATTTTTGGCCAAAAACTGAGTTTTCTCGGGAGCCTGTGACCTTAAAAAACAAACAGTCACTAAAAAGCTCAGATCACCAGACAAATTTGGTAGACTGTAATTAAATATTGTACCGATTTTGACCAACATTCATAAATTCTTAAATGATATAGGTTACAGATAAGCCATTTTTTGCCCCAAAAGAACAGGTTTTGGGAGACCTTGGCCTTATACTGCAGACAAGCCATTTTTGGCCCAAAATTGACTGTTTTGGGGGCCTGTGACCTTAAAAAAAGGTCAAGGTCACCAAAATCTAATCAAGTCTGTGGTATGTTACATTGATATATTGTACCAAGTTTGACTATAATTAATCAATTCGTTAATGAGGTAGAGTGCAGACAAGCCGTTTTTCGACCAAAATTGACTGTCTTTGGGGTGCCGTAACTTTGTAAAAAGGTCAAAATCACCAAAATCTAAACAAATCTGCGGTTTGTTGTAATGATATATTGTACCAAGTTTGACGAAATTTGGTCTATTTGTTAATGAGACAGAGTGCAGACAAGCCATTTTTGGCCCAAAAATGAATGTTTTTGGGTCGCTGTGAATTTGAAAACTAGAGAAAGTGACCAGTGGGTCACGTATACCCCCGGCCAGCGCCATACTCTGATATAGCTTTCAAGCTTGTATGCAATATGAATGAAGATGTCAAGAAGCTATAAGAATCTATAAATGTGCTTTTAAAAGCTAAACTAAACATAAAATTTCTAAATGGACCAAGGGAGTGGGGGTATCAATGTTACTGAAGCAGCAGGGTGGGTTATGCATCAATGAAATCTTTGGACTGGTATGCAACATCGATGCAAGTATGAATTGAATTTGTCTTAGATAGAGTTTAGAACATACAGGCATCTATAAACTTTGTCATAAAACTTTAACCAAATGTAAAATTTCTAAGTCCATGACCTTGAGGTCCAGGTCGCCGTGGGTGGGAGAAGGGACATACATCACAAAATGTTGGGACTGGTACACTGATTCAAGTATCAACTGAATTTGTCTTAGAGTTTAGAACATAATAGGCATCTATAAACTTTGTCATAAAACTTTAACCAAATGTAAAATTTCAAAGTCTGTGTCCTTGGCCTCAAGGTCACTGTGGGGGGTGGGACATGCATCAATGAAATTTTAAGACCAGTATGTAGCTTCAGTGAAAGTATCAACTAAATCTATCAAAGGGTTCAGAAGATACAATCTCCTAGAAACTTTGACACAAAACTTTAACCAAATGTAAAATTTCTAAGTCTGTGACCTTGCCATCAAGGTCACTTTGTGGGGGGTGGGACATGCATCAATGAAATCTTAAGACCAGTATGTAGCTTCAGTGAAAGTATCAACTAAATCTATCAAAGGGTTCAGAAGATACAATCTCCTAGAAACTTTGACGCAAAACTTTAACCAAATGTAAAATTTCTAAGTCTGTGACCTTGACATCAAGGTCACTTTGTGGGGGTTGGGACATGCATCAATAAAATCTTTAGACCAGTATGTAACTTCAGTGTAAGTATCAACTAAATCTATCAAAGGGTTCAGAAGTTACAATCTCCTAGAAACTTTGACGCAAATCTTTAACCAAAATGTTAACGGACGGACGGATGGACGGAAGGATGGACGGCCGGACGGAAGGATGGACAGACGGAAAACCGGACACACGGACAGATGGACGGACAAACGGACGAACGGCAAGACGAAAACTATATACCCCCATAGTATACTTCGTATACCGGGGGTATAATAATGAGGTCAAGGGCACCAAAATCTAATCATATCTGTGGTATGTTGTAATGATATATTGTACCAAGTTAGACAAAATTTAATCAATTTGTTAATGAGACAGAGTGCAGACAAGCCTTTTTTGGCCCAAAAATGACAGATTTTTGGTCGCTGTGACCTTGGAAATAAAGTCAAGGTCACCAAAATCTCATCAAATCTGCGGTTTGTTGTAATGATATATTGTACCAAGTTTAATTAAAATTAATCAATTCGTTAATGAGATAGAGTGGAGACAAGCCCTTTTTGGCCCAAAAATGACTGTTTTTGGGTCTCTGTGACCTTGAAAATGAGGTCAAGGTCATCATGACCTAATGTCTGTTTTCCCTTATCCTAGTGATGTGTCTATGCAAGTGTGGTCAAAATCCATCCATAGGTTCAGGAGATATAATGCTTCAAACAGGCTACGTCGACTCCGATACTGATGCCGATGCAAACAAAAACAATATGTCCCACTCCCCTCCGTTGGGGGGACATAATAACCTTTTTATTATATACCCAAAACTTGAACTGTCTACTAGAATTCAGGATTGCCTGGTATAGAAATCTGATCGTTAACTCAGATTATATATTTTTAAGTGGTTTGAAATGGAAAATAATGAAGGTCGTTTATGTCTCCCTACACTTTGAAAACCACGCCCCAAGGCGCCACACATCACATGAATAAGTCTGTGAAATGAACACCCCCCTAAACCCCACATTATATAAAGAAAACTGGGGTTTAAGCGTCATTTTTTTTTTCTTTCAATATACTCCTCATTTCTTAGAAGAAAGTATTGAAAATCTAAACAGATTGCAGGCAGGTCATATTTGACAGCATAAAATGCGCTTTATGCACTTTGTCACAACCTATATTCGTAATAGAGTAAAATGTCCTTTTTATGCATTTTAACCCATTTTGTACCAGAAACCCCAAAATGGGTACCCTGGCAAACAGTGCCGGCATCTGATCAGGGCCTCCACTGTTTGCTAAAATGTTCAGTCATTTTCCAAATAAATTTTGATGAAAACACAACCTGACACCCCTAAACTTCCGAAAAGGACTCTTTTTTCTTTCAATATACTCCTCATTTCTTAGAAGAAAGTATTGAAAATCTAAACAGATTGCAGGCAGGTCATATTTGACAGCATAAAATGCGCTTTATGCACTTTGTCACAAACCTATATTCGTAATAGAGTAAAATGTCCTTTTTATGCATTTTAACCCATTTTGTACCAGAAACCCCAAAATGGGTACCCTGGCAAACAGTGCCGGCATCTGATCAGGGCCTCCACTGTTTGCTAAAATATTCAGTCATTTTCCAAATAAATTTTGATGAAAACACAACCTGACACCCCTAAATTTCCGAAAAGGACTCCTGCTATATATAAGGAGGAAGATTCCATTTGGTACAGAAAGGGTTAAAACATCAGTTTTAACCCTTGACCTGCTGAATATTTAAATATGCCACACCCACTACCTATTATCAACCAATCAGATTACTTGATGCAAATTATTGCGACAAATTCATAAACTGAATGACAAACAAAGAAGATCCTGATCAGATGGCTTCTTCAGAAGCTATCTGATCTGGATCTTCATTGTTTGAAAGATAAGACATATCCAGGTTCAGCAGGACAAGGGTTAAAAAATACTTGTTATATGCAGTGAAAGGATTATACAGAAATATCTCAGCAGACACCTAATGTTGAATCAACATTGAAACAATGTTTTCAACATTGAACCAACATTTTGAACCTGCAGGGACATATTCTTATTTAAAATCTATTACAATGTGTATCTGGAACTGATAAATACAAATGATACAATAATATTTATTACATACATATGAGACAGACAAGGTGGAATATATGAATAATTACATACAGAATAGCTATGAAAGTTGTGTTGAACCAATTTTCCGCTGACACTAAATAAACTGATCACAGTGTATGAGAAAAAGAGATCACAAAATAGCTGTGCACATAAGTGTTCTTTACTCCAACACACCAACTGGTTTCATATCTACCAAATTACCAACATGAAAAAGTATATAATTGGCTTTACCCATTATGAAAAAAAAAAGAGAAAAAAAAAAGTATCAAGTCTGCCACCTTAACATCAAGGACACTGATTAAGATACAAACAGTACTGGGGCCACTTGTTCAAAACTAACGACGTTGTTAGTTAACGTATTGTTAAAACTTTGATCAGTTATTATGGCAAATATGCTAATATTTTTGCTGAAAAAAAAGTGAGCAGCTCACATTTTTTCAGCAAAAATACCAAAATTTTTTATATTAAACTTGCTACAACAGTTAACAATATGACCACTGAGCTCGTTAAGCTAACGATGCTTTGAACTACTAGCCCCTGGTATATTTATGAGTGGCTACTGTAATCAACCCTTTCGACCATATAGACATATGGAAACCTACTAGACCAAATGAAATAGCTTAAAATGTACTGTACTCTGAACACATGATCAGGGGACCAACTATAAGTTGATAAAAATACTGACTGCTATTTACCATCAAACTAAATATACAAGATATGTAAATATACTGATGTCTTGGATGGGAGGTGTGAGGTAACTGTATCGATTCCTGATCATTGCATTCACTTCTATTTGGGAAGATGAAAATAGTTTTAAAAGCTAAAATTATACATGTATCTACAAGACAATGGCTCTGACTATAAAACAGATAAGCTACCTGTGCCTCTTGTTCTGCTGTCTGCAAGTGCAAAATAAACAGGAGAATATAATCAACAGAAAGAATTAGTAATATGTACAATGAATTAAGTCCCTTTACAAAAGAAATGGGGAACCGATTTTGCAAAAATAACTGCTAGAAATGAACATGTTTGTTCATTTATTTTCAATGGTGTACTTTTGCCCAGCAAGTGGGAGAGTGGAACACCACAAGTGAGGTTAACCCATTTTGTACTAATTGGAGTCTCTCCTGTAGTCCATTTGAAATGCAATCAAATTTCTGTCTCCAACAGCTTTTAGACCATAAAAAATTGTTCAAGACAGGTAGTTCAAGCAACTGCTATTGTTGGGGTATCTTTTTTATGTTATATAAACACTTTTTGTACCAAATGGAATCTTCAGCCTCATTTTTAGCAGGAGTCCATTTCAAAATTTAGGGGTTTCAAGTTGCGTTTTCTTCAAAATTTCTTTGGAAAAGGGCTAAACTTTCTGTGTAGTGATCAGACACTGCATTCTGCAGGGTACCTGTTTGGGGTTTCTGGTAAAAAATGGGTTAAATGGAGGTACATGTATGTTATGTATAATCATTACAGTTGCCTTTTGAGGCAATTCCAATGGGACAACAAACTTCTTTGAGAAAACAAGAAAGCAAAAAAAAAAAAAAAAAAAAAAAAAAATGGAAATGGGGAAGAAAATTGTCCCAATTACACTTTATAAATATCTGCAGTCATTATGATAACACAGCTGTGCGAGATAATGCATTTTTTTTTTCAACCCTACATGAAAATCTGTGATATTTTGCTTCCTGATACTCTAAACATAGGATGTGGGTGCTCAATAGAACCACCTCAATGAGGCAGTTCTAAGAGCACCCACAACCTGAGAGTTGGTGCAGAAATAAGAAAAATAATATATACCCCTGCAAACCCCAGTTTTCTCTATATGGGGTTTACAGGGGTTTTCATTACACAGACTTGTGTACATGATGTAAGGGAACATTTTCCTAGGACTCAAGAACAAGACTGAACATGCCTTGAAAAACAAGGCATTGATATTCAAGCCATGGAAATTACTGTATAGGATTTTTTTTTATTTTTCTTCTTCTTCTTTTTTTATTTTATTTTATTTAGAAAATGGTAAACCTTTTGCAAACAGTGAAGGTACATTCTTTGGTGTCTGATCACGGTTGTCAGTGCCTCGTTTTGGTGTTTTCCATAAAATGGGTTCAGTGTTAATGAATTTCAAACGGATTAGTAGACATCAATTAAGTTCATAGAAACTGAAACGCACATCAAGAATCTAGCTGCACTGAATGAGGAATTAACAAATTGGTTCTGCAATTCATGCTTTTAAAATTAAGCTCAGGACATCAGTTCTTCTTCCTTATACTCTGTCATTCTCTTTAGTCTTGCATCTGATGAACTACAGTCAACCCTCTTTATACTGACATTCCTTATGACGATAAATTTCCTTATAACGACTTTAATGAATCCTTAGCGGGAAGATTGGCATCAGCTGCGATCGGCATTGGCTTCCTTTGGGTTGAAAATGCCCATATTGAATCCATACTCTTGGAGTAATGAAGGGGAAAAAGACCCTTTTATTACCTACCATAATCCCAACTGGGATTCTTTATGATGAAAAATTCTTTATATCTGCACAATATTAGAGAACAAATACTGTCATTATAATGAGGGTCTTCATTACCGTAAAAATTCGGCTATTAGACGAGGATTTTTCCCTCCAAAATGAGCCCAAAAAAACGACCCCGTCTTATAGCCGAAGTCATGGACTGCAGGCTTTTTTCCGGCAATGTCCGGCGAAGGCCAGACATACGGAAAAAGCCGATCGGTGATTTATGAATTGATATAAATCGCCGCCCACAAACCACCGCTACGATTTTTCTGCACGCGATCGGAAAATGACGTCATCCGACGCCATTACCCCCACACGTGTTTAATGTCATTGCATGTATCTCTTTCATAAAAAAAATGTTTGGAACCGGTAAAAAAATATTTTCCCGATAGCTAAGCGGTTGTGAATAGAGGTGGATAGAAAATCAGTGCTTTGCACAGCTCCAGAATTATCCCCAGAAGCTCCGTGTCAATAACAAACAACAGCGTTCGACTTTTCCCGCCAAAGTCTATTTGGCGCCAAAACATAACCATTCATGAGATCATAGAAAAGTCCGATTTTATAATGCAAACATCTACCGTTAGATGTAGCTAATAGTCTGAGGAGCAATTAAATCAGTTTCACACTGATTGTGGATTAAATTTTATGACTGGAGGATAAACGCAAATTAGAGACATAATTTGACCATATTTTCACACCTTATCGACACGCACCGCAGGGTGGCAATTATACGACAGAGATTAACAATAGTGTCATACTTGAACCGTAATAAATATACAGATGGTTTGTCTCTGAATTGACAGCGATTTACTTACTGGGTTACTTTTACCGTATTTAAGGACTCAAAAAGACTGGCGATTTTTTTTTTGAAGTTTGTGTAGCCTAAGCCAGCAAAGTATGTACCAGGCCGACAGCGATACGACGTATCGGCCCGACGTTTGCCGCTATTTTGTGCTAGCTTGGGCGTTGGTTCTGAAACTGAATAGCTAGGTGTTGTGTTCCCCGATAAAAAAAAAACGTTCAGTTACTTATAAAAAAAGCTGCAAAAAATATTGAGAAAAGATTGTGGCTGGAAATGAGGGGTAAGTAGAGGGGTTTTCTGACGAAAAAAAGGCCGATTTCTCACATCTAAATAGCATCTGGCGGTAGCAGATAGGCCCCGACAGATATGGCAAAAATTTGACCCGTCTTATAAAAGAGTATAAGCAAAATCCCACTTTAGAATAACTGAAAAAGGGGTCCCGTCTTATAGCCGAATCGCCTTATAGCCGAATTTTTACGGTAGTAATAAATGATCTTGTAAACTGCACTTTATATGGAATACAATGGTGTTATTGTTTAAGCTATGCTCAAAACCATAAGACTATGGGTACTGGTTGAAAATTTCTGAGGCTGCTCTAATGAGCACCCAAGACCTGTATCTGTACTGCAAAGCATTTTCTTTCTCACCCCTTATTATCATACCTTTAGAATTCCTTCCTGAATACTATTTACAAAGTGTGATGGTAAACAGTATAGGCTGCCATTCATACTACATTTAAAGCATCGAAGATACACACAGTTTTTCATTTTTCAGTTTGTTTAACCATTAGTCCCTAAGGAGCAGTATTTATAATGTACATGTTTACTAGTATGTAATCAGTCCTTGAAAACATAGTCAAGTATATACACTGTGATCAACTTCACTAAAATAAATGAAAAGAATCAATGGAAAAGAAAAGTATTTTAAGATTTGATATACAGTAAAATTCCTATATTAAGACCACCTTTGGGACTGTTCAAAAGTGATCTTTAAGACCACTTTTGAACAGTACCAAGGTGGTCTCCCACTAGAGCACACTAGATGTAGAAAACACAAAGAAAATTACATGAATCATTCTAAATATGTATTTAAAAGCATAATTTGTCTTTAATTTAGGTGGCCTTAACAGTGGAATTTCACTGTACTCTGTATGTCCTTGTCGATCAGAACTTCAGCAAAACTTCTGTTCTGAGTGGCCTGTGCATCCTTTAGCTGGGAATTGCCTGTATTGATCTCCCATTCATTATATATAATATTCTTCTAATTGCACATTTGTGTGTTATCCTTATGGTTACAAAACTGGTATCATCCCAATCAAGATATCCCCAAATTCAAAAGCATCTCAAACAGCCAATCATCCACTGCAAGTAGTTAACAAAATACTTTGTAATCCACTAACATCAAGTGTTCTTGTGCTCATAGTTGCAGAAACTGACATTCACTGAGGCAGCTCAGTATTGAACAATAGAGGTCCAAGTGGGCCAGAAATCGCTCACCTGGGTGAGGCTGATCTTGATATGTTACACATTGCAGCATGTTGGTCATCTTGAAGAACAAGTTTGAACAAGCCTGAATCTACATTTTGTATTGATGCCTCTGATTAGGTTTCTGAACAGCTCAATCCGGGCCATCTTAGAAATCGTGCTGAGTGGAGGGTGTAGATGTCCTTTGAAGAATTTCAAGATGCCCGCAATGTTGATCATCTTGGCTATTGGAATGTAAGGATTTTAGCAATTCTGAATTTCCATGTCACACTAATGCCTTCCATCTAGTTTTGACTCAACCAGAATGACCGTTCAGAAGCAGATATGGTTTGACGGTTATCAAGATGGCCACTGTGGTGGCCATCTTGGAAACTGGAATGGTACAATTTAGCAATTCTGAACTTCAATATGGCCCAAATGCCTCCCATCAAGTTTTTGCTCACTATGACAAAACATTTTGAAGCAAGTGTGGTTTGAAGAATATCAAGATGACTGCCATGGCAGCCATCTTGTGGTTATTGGAACAGAACAAATTGTAGTTATTCTGACACCTCAAGTCTCCCCAATGCCTTACATCAAGTTTCAGCTCAATCAGACTCAAGATTTGGGAGGAGATTCCAATTGAAAAAAATTAAGATGGCCATCATGGTACCATCTTGGATATCAGAACAGAATATAATAAGCAATTCTAATTCTCCACTGCCTCCCATCAAGTTTCAGCTCAATCCAACTTTAAGTTAGGGAGGAGATGTCATTTAAAGAACTTAAAAATGGCCTCCATGGTGACCATTGCGGGTATCAGAAAAGAATGATTTATGCTATTGTTATATGCCAAGCCTAGCAGGAAGGAAATGAAAAGAATAACCAGCAACAAGCTTTAAAATATTTCCAAAAAATTGTTTATAAAGTTTTTATGCAAATCTTGCTGATATTATGAATTAAGAAATCAACAACTAATAGCTTTGTTCTCAAATGTCCATAAACAATGTTTTAATCCCACATAATGAGCATAGAATAAGCACTATGTCTAAAAGAAACTAGAAATGGTGTTTGTAAAACACAATGCCCCCAACCTTAGCTTGACCTTAGCTGGCAAAATATTCAACAAATATTGTTAAAGACTCAAAAACATACAACAAGAATTCCCCCAAAGGCTATGTCGCGCCTGTGGGGGCGCAAAGTCACCAAACCATGAAATCTAGGTCAAGGTCAAACATGGATGCCTGCATAAAAATTTCACTCCTAGTTGCAAGCATGTACCAAGTAACTCTTAAAAACAGACTCTTACATCAGGGTCAAAGTTAGGGTTGTCACACTATTTTACAAAGTCAGTGAACCATAAAATGTAGGTCAAGGTCAGAAATGGATACTTGCATTGAAGTTTCAATTCCTAAATGCAAGCTTGTACCAAATACAATTAATGAAGCTCTAATAGATCTTGAGAAATGGACTCTTACATTAGATAGAAAGTCAGGGTGGTCGCAATAATTCACAAAGCCAGTGAACCATGAAATATGGGTAAAAGTCAAATATGGATGCTTGCGTTGCAGTTGGAATTCCTAGATGCAAGTTTGTACCAATTATAATTTAAAAAGCTTTAATAGTTTTTGAGAAATGGTGAAAGTCAGGGTGGTCGCAAGTATTCACGAAGTCAGTGAACCATGAAATATAGGTCAATGTCAGATATGGATGCTTGCGTTGAAGTTGCAATGCCTGGATGCAAGTTTGTACCAAGAATGATTAATGAAGCTCTAATAGTTCTCAAGATATGGACTTGCTGACAAGATTTTATTAAAAAAAACAAGGCATCGCATGCGATACAAATCCCCTCGCACAAGACAACTTCGTGTGTGGAAAACACTGAAATGGCAAAAGTCCAACTTGCTTGAGATATTATCATATGCAACATTTGTGTAAAGTTTGTTTAAAAATCCATCCATAAATGTAGGTTCTAGAGTGATGACAATATTTCTCTAAAAAGAGTCATAGGGACCTTGACTTGAGGCCATGGCCGCGAAGTAGATCTTGCTCAAGATATTATCATAAGCATCTTTTGTGTGAAGTTAGATTAAAATCATAAATGTAGGCGGTAGAGCAATGACAAAGTTTTTCTAAAAATAGCCATAGTGACCTTGACCTTGAGGTCATGACCAAGCAACTCGAGATATTACCATAAGAAACATTTGTGTGAAGTTCTATTAACATCCATCAATAAATGTAGGCACTAGAGCGATGACAAAGATTTTCTAAAAATAGCCCCAGTGACCTTGACCTTGAAAGTCGAAATAGTTCGAGATATTGTCATAAGGAACATTTGTGTGAAGTTATACTGAAATCGGTGAAGAAATGCAAGCGCTAGAGCCATGTCAAAGTTTTTCTAAAAATAGCCACAGTGACCTTGACCTTGAAAGTCAAACTCACTCAAGGTATTATCATAAGGAACATTTGTGTGAAGTTATATTGAAATCAGTGAAGAAATGTAGTCGCTAGGGCGATGACAGTTTTTTTAAAAAAACAGCCACAGTGACCTTGACCTTGAAAGTCGAAATCACTCGAGATATTGTCTTAAGGAACATTTGTGTGAAATTATATTGAAATTGGTGAAGAAATGTAAGCGCTAGAGTATTGACAAAGTTTTTCTAAAAATAGTCACAGTGACCTTGACCTTAAAAATGGAACTCGCTACAGATATTGTCATAAGGAACATTTGTCTGAATCGATTTTGAAATTGGTGAAAAAATGTAAGCGCTAGAGCAATGAAAAAGGTTTTCTAAAAATAGCCACAGTGACCTTGACCTTGAAAGTCGAACTCTTTTGAGGTATTGTCATCAGGATCATTTGTGTGAAGTTATATTAAAATCGGTGAAGAAATGTAGGCGCTGGAGCGATAGCAAAGTTTTTCTAAAAATAGCCATTGTGACCTTGACCTTGAAAGTTGAAATGGCTTGAATAAGGAACATTTGTGTGAAGTTATATTGAAATCGGTGAAGAAATGTAAGCGCTAGAGCATTGACAAAGTTTTTCTAAAAATAGCCACAGTGACCTTGACCTTGAAAGTGGAACTCGCTAGAGATATTGTCATAAGGAACATTTGTGTGAAGTTATATTGAAATCGGTGAAGAAATGTAGGCGCTAGAGCGATGACAATTTTTTTCTAAAAATAGCTACAGTGAACTTGACCTTGAGGTCATGACCCTGAAAGTCGAACACACTTGAGATATTGTCATAAGGAACATTTGTGTGAAGTTATATTGAAATCAGTGAAGAAATGTAGGCGCTAGAGCAATGACAAAGTTTTTCTAAAAATAGCCACAGTAACCTTGACCTTGAGGTCATGACCTTGAAAGTCGACCTCGCTCAAGATATTTTCATAAGGCACATTTGTTTGAAGTTATATTGAAATCAGTGAAGAAATGTAGGCGTTAGAGTGATGACAAAGTTTTTCTTAAAATAGCCACAGTGACCTTGACCTTGAGGTCATGACCTTGAAAGTCGAACTCGCTGAGATATTGTCATAAGAAACATTTGTGTGAAGTTATATTGAAATTGGTGAAGAAATGTAGGCCCTAGAGCGATGACAAAGTTTTTCTAAAAATAGCCACAGTGACCTTGACCTTGAGGTCATGACTTTGAAGTCGAACTCGCTCGAGATTTTTTTATAAGGAACATTTGTGTGAAGTTATATTGAAATTGGTGAAGAAATGTAGGCACTAGAACGATGACAAAGTTTTTCTAAAAATAGCCACAGTGACCTTGACCTTGAGGTCATGACCTTGAAAGTCGAACTCGCTGAGATATTGTCATAAGAAACATTTGTGTGAAGTTACATTGAAATTGGTGAAGAAATGAAGGCGCTAGAGCGATGACAAAGTTTTTCTAAAAATAGCCACAGTGACCTTGACCTTGAGGACATGACCTTGAAAGTCGAACTCGCACGAGTTTTTTTTATAAGGAACATTTGTGTGAAGTTATATTGAAATTGGTGAAGAAATGTAGGCGCTAGAACGATGACAAAGTTTTTCACAAATTACCAAAATGACAAAGGGCCATAACTCACAAAGTATTTTTCGGAATTTTGTCATAAGTTAATCAGTTCATCTACTCATCACCACCAATCTATTCACCAGCTTTCAAGGCTCTAGCTCCAATAATTTTTGAGATATCTTGCTGACAAGATTTTATTAAAAAAATTTCAAAGGGCAATAACTCTTAAAAGGGGCATAATCCGGACGAGAAAAAAAATATGCGTCAGCTAATTTTTCATGAGGAATCCATATATGAAATTTCAAAACCCTAGCATACACGGTTCTAAAGATATGCTATGCATCACTTTTAGCATACATTACAAAGGGCACAAATTACCAAAATGACAAAGGGCCATAACTCACAAAGTATTTTTCGGAATTTCGTCAAAAGTTAATCAGTTCATCTACTCATCACCACCAATATATTCACCAACTTTCAAGGCTCTAGCTCCAATAGTTTTTGAGAAATCTTGCTGACAAAATTTTATTAAAAAAATTTCAAAGGGCAATAACTCTTGAAAGGGGCATAATCCGGACAAGAAAAAAAAATACGCGTCAGCTAATTTTCCATGAGGAATCCATATATGAAATTTCAAAACCCTAGCATACACGGTTCTAAAGTTATGCTATGCATCACTTTTAGCATACATTACAATGGGCACAAATTACCAAAATGACAAAGGGCCATAACTCACAAAGTATTTTTCGGAATTTTGTCAAAAGTTAATCAGTTCATCTACTCATCACCACCAATCTATTCACCAACTTTCAAGGCTCTAACTCCAATAGTTTTTGAGATATCTTGCTGACAAGATTTTATTAAAAAAATTTCAAAGGGCAATAACTCTTAAAAGGGGCATAATCCGGATGAGAAAAAAAATATGCATCAGCTAATTTTCCATCAGGAATCCATATATGAAATTTCAAAACCCTAGCATACACGGTTCTAAAGATATGCTTTGCATCACTTTTAGCATACATTACAATGGGCACAAATTACCAAAATGACAAAGGGCCATAACTCACAAAGTATTTTTCGGAATTTCGTCAAAAGTTAATCAGTTCGTCTACTCATCACCACCAATATATTCACCAACTTTCAAGGCTCTAGCTCCAACAATTTTTGAGATATCTTGCTGACAAAATTTTATTAAAAAAATTTCAAAGGGCAATAACACTTAAAAGGGGCATAATCCGGACAAGAAAAAAAATACGCGTCAGCTGATTTTCCATGAGGAATCCATATATGAAATTTCAAAACCCCAGCATACACGGTTCTAAAGTTATGCTATGCATCACTTTTAGCATACATTACAATGGGCACAAATTACCAAAATGACAAAGGGCCATAACTCACAAAGTATTTTTCAGAATTTTGTCAAAAGTTAATCAGTTCATCTACTCATCACCACCAATATAATCACCAACTTTCAAGGCTCTAGCTCCAATAGTTTTTGAGCTATCTTGCTGACAAGATTTTATTAAAAAAAAATTCAAAGGGCAATAACTCTTGAAGGGGGCATAATCCGGACTAGAAAAAAAATACGCGTCAGCTAATTTTCCATGAGGAATCCATATATGAAATTTCAAAACCCTAGCATACACGGTTCTTTAGTTATGCTATGCATCAAAAGCGTAACGGACGGACGAACGGACGAACGGACGAACAGACGAACGGACGAACGAGGCAGAAGCAATATGCCCCTCCAACTTTTTCAAAGTTGGGGGCATAATAATGTTAGAAATCCAACACAGAAATAAGACCCAATTAATAGTGAAATTTTCTTAAAACTCCTAAACTGAAGCTATAGGAAAATCCTTCACCTTCATGGAAGGTACTAGAACATACTCAAGACCTTTCTTTCCACAAACAGAAATTAAGAAAATAACATAAACAGTCTGGAAGTGGGTCAGTCATGTCAATCAAACTTTTTAACAAAGAGCTTATACATAACACTATTCTGAAATTTGCATTTCCCAACAAAGCCTCCCATCCAGTTTCAGCTCAATCCAACTTTTGGTTCGGAAGGAGACATTGTTAAAAGAATTTCAATGGCGGCCCTCTGGGATATTGGAAAGGTTAGTTTTAGCAATTCTGGCTCTCCATGTTGCCCTGAAGATGCCAGTCAAGTTTCATTGCCTTCATTTTTACTTTGAGTGCAGAAGATGTTGGTGAAAGAATTTTAAGACTTCTGCCATGGATATCCAAACGCAGTGATAATAGCACTTCTGATATCACCCCAATGCCTTCCATCAAGTTTTAGCTCAATCCGACTTTCTGTTTGTGCGATGTTGTTCAAAGAATTTCAAGATGGCCACCATAGCCATCTTAGCTATTGGAACAAAATAGTTTTAGTACCATAGCCATCTTAGATATTGGAACAAAATGGTTTTAGTAATTCTGAATCTGGATGTTGCCCCATTGCCTTCTACCAAGTATCAGCTCAATCTCACTTTTGATTCTGGAGATGTTTAAAGTGAGAAAAGTTAATGACAAGCGAAATGACAAAATGACGGTTGACAACAGACCATGACATAAGTTGACCTGAAGCTTTGTTGCAGGTTAGCAAGTAAGGACATCAAATACTTTGCTTTGACAATAATTCACACACATGCAGTCAATGAAGCTATCCTAAACATATTCCCATACACGACAAATGAAGCTTTTTTTTTACTAAATTCTTTTGAGATGGTTCAGTTCAACACAAACATGCAGCAATGTTAGAGGACAAGACATACCAAATTAGTATAAACACGTACTGGTACTTGTCTTCGTTTCTACATGGACAATAGTAAATGGTAAAAGTCAGAAACAGCAGTCACTATTTAGCAAGGCCCAGTTGTTCAAAGCCAATAATGTCATTACTATAAACCTTACATTAAACTTCTGACAATGCCACAAACATGAAATGAGTCTAACGGCATTATCGACAGGCTTTTCAAAAAAGGTTAACCAAAAGATAAAACTGTCAGACGATGACCACTCGCCAGTCGAATGCCACCCCTAAGAATGCTATTTAAGAGGAAGGGTTTTAATAAAAAACATCCAAAAAACTGAAAAAATGTGGGCAGCTGCATATTTTCCATAAAAAATACCACTGTATTAGATATTAGCTAACATTTTGACACTAAGCTAACAATGCTTTGAGCAACTGGACCTAGATGTAAAAGCACATGTAACATTATGCAGCAAATACATTAGTTTTATTTTTGTACAGTGCACACATTGTTGTACAGGGCACATATTTTTGTACAATGCACACAGACTTTATACCAATACTACAGAAACTCTATAGATTCGGACATGCATACATTTTATAAAGACATCCTAATAGTTAAGCCAGCAGAATAAGCTATCTCATGTACTATTTTGATGCTATCAGAATGGACTGTAAACAGACTGATCCATCAAGAAGCTCCAGTTCAATAAATTACTTCAACAAATTGTTGCAAAATCTGTCCGTAAGGTTACAGAAGTTTTGATTAACACAATTGTTTTCTATAAGAGTTTTAAGCAAAATCATGAACAGAATGGCAAATAGGGTTCAATCTGATGAGACCACTCACTATGAGATGTATCATCTGAGTCTGTACTAATTGCACAGATCTCTGTGCTGGCGAACAGGGCTTAGGGTAAGCCCATTCATCTCTGAGTTTCTGATGTGATCTTCTTTCTTATAATTTACGATAAAAAAATCCTAAAAATTCAAACATCTTGAGGACTTGATGTAATTCTCCTAAATTTTGCCAAATATTTTGTCATAATCCAGCAAGGAAATTCAAAAGGTGCAGATGGAATGGCAAAAAGTGTAGTCCCTGATCAGACTATCTGGGTCTGCATTGATCATTAGTCACATCCATTTATGTAAATTTAGAGATCAGTCAAAATCAGTGTAGATCCAGATGAGAGGGCTTGTAATGAGCTGTCTAATCTGAATCTACAGTTTGCAGAAGTGTTTTTACTATGTACCACTAATTTACAGGGCAGAATGGGCCAATACTATACTGGTAAGGCTTATCAATAAAAATTTAAATGGTCAAACTACTACAGAACCTGGGAAGGGACATGCAATTTCTTTTTTAATATGTTGTGCCAACAAGATATTAAGTTGTGCAAACAAGATATTATCTTGTGTACACAAGATAATATGTTGTGCGCATATATCTTGTGCAGACAACATAATATATCTTGTGCGGACAACAACATATCTTGTGCACACAAGATATTATCTTGTCCCCACAATGTCCCCACAAAATAATATCTTGTGCACACAAGATATTAACTTGTCCCCACAAGATATTAAGTTGTGCGAACAAGATAATATCTTGTGCCAACAAGATATTATGTTGTCTGCACAAGATCTATGTTCTGCAAACAAGATAATATGTTTTGCTAACAAGATAATATGTTGTGCAAACAAGATAATAACTTGTACTCACAAGATAATATCTTGTGCGCACAACATATTATGTTTTGTGAACAAGATAAGTTGTGCGCACAAGATATTATGTTGTCCGCACAAGATCTATGTTGTGCAAACAAGAAAATAACTTGTGCACTCAAGATATTAAGTTGTGTGAACAAGATATTATCTTGTGTGCACAAGATAATAACTAGTGCGCACAAGATATTATTTTGTTCACACAACATATTAAAATAAATTGCATGCCCTTTCAGGGTTCTGTAAAATACACATGTGTCTTTTTAAACCAATTTCAGATGGGAAACTAAAAGCAAGTTTATTGGCAAATAGTGCAGGCCAAGATCAGACACTGCACTCTGTTGAAAAGGAGTTAATGTCAAATGGTTCATGATTACAAACTTCTTAAATTTTATGTGTTAAAAGTTTTGTAAAATCCTTCCATTCTATTAGTTATCTTACTGTCATTTTCCAACATAAAGCAAATTATTATTAAAATATTTTGAGAAAATGGGATAAGAGTTTGTAAATTTGTTCAAGATTATTAGATGTTTAACTCTTGTTACAGAAAATTAATAGGATTTTTTATTGTACTCATGCTTAGATTTTTAAAGCTCTACCACACAAAAGCATGGAATCTGTAAAATAAAATTAAATGGCCACTGTGATAATAAAACCCAAAATATGATTTAATAGGTCATCAACGTAAGATAACAGATTAACGCTCTGCATTCTGGGTATTTTTTTTAAAGCAGATGACATTTTGAAGTATTTTTCTCATTTTTCCCAGAGAACGGGATTTGTCATTTAATGCAATTTACTCCAAAAAAAGAGAATTTGCCAGTTTGCATGCAATGTCAAGTCCTTTTGTTTTTCTTTTTTGCAAAAATAAGAAAAATATCACCAATTTGTTGTCTGCTGAATAAGCTGAGGTAAAGGCTAAGGATCACTTTTGTATTTTATCCCAAACTGTAAGATAATACATTTTTATTTAGATATACCGTATTTACCAGATGTATTCGGACAGACAAGCCTTAACAGTGAAGACCCAGATGAGACGCCGCAGAATACCTGGGGTAACTTAAATGCAGAAGCCAGTCATTACGCTAACACATCCGTGCGACATAGTGCATTTTTGCACGTCTCCAAAATGGCTACTTTTCAGATGAAAATCCATGATATTTTTCTTATTTATACTGCAAACATAGGTCATTGAGGCGGTTCTAACAAGTACCCACAACCTATGTCTTCGAGTAAAAATAAGAAAAATAATGTTTACCCCCCGTAAACCCCAGTTTTCTCTATACAAAGTGGGGTGTAAGGGGGTGTTCATTTCACGGACTTGTTCACATGATGCCTACTTGGAGACTTGGATAATGCAATAGCTCTTCCTGGACGTTGCCAAGTGTGAGCTGTCAGCTACATAAATCAAATGTCAGCCAATGAAAAGCAAAGTTAACCCATTGCATCCGGGAAACCCCAAAAGGAGTACCTTGGCAAACAGTGCAGGCCCAGATCAGACATCGCAGAACGCAGCATCTGATCAGGGCCTGCAGTTTTTGCTAACAAAATTTTCTGTCAAAAATAGAATAACAAGGCTATGTCGCGCCTGTGGCGGCGCAAAGTCACCCAATCATGACATGTAGGTCAAGGTCAAACATAGATGTTTGCACAAAAGTTTCCATTCTTAAATGCAAGCTTGTACTAAGTATCATTAAGCTCTAATAATTCTTGAGAAATGAACTTAACCATTAGGGTGAACGCTAGGGTGGTCGCAATATTTTACAATGTCGGTGAACCATGAAATGTAGGTCAAGGTCAAATATAGATGCTTGCATTTAAGTTACCATGCACAGATACAAGTTTGTACCAAGTATCATTAATGAAGCTCTTATAGTTCTTGAGAAATAAACTTGACCATTAGGGTAAACACTAGGGTGGTCGCAATATTTTACAAAGTCAGTGAACCATGAAATATAGGTCAAGGTCAAATATGGATGCTTGCATTTAAGTTACCATACCCAGATACAAGTTTGTACCAAGTATCATTAATAAAGCTCTTATAGTTCTTGAGAAATAAAATTGACCATTAGGGTGATTTTGATTGATTTGAGGTTTAACGTCCCATTAGGGTGAACGCTAGGGTGGTCGCAATATTTTACAAAGTCAGTGAACCATGAAATGTAGGTTAAGGTCAAATATGGATGCTTGCATGTAAGTTGTCATCCACAGATACAAGTTTGTACCAAGTATCATTAATGAAGCTCTTATAGTTCTTGAGAAATAAACTTGACCATTAGGATGAACGCTAGGGTGGTCGCAAATGTTGATGCCTTGACAAACGGACGGACGAACAGATAGAAAACCGGGCGCCTATATCGCGCCATGCTAATAGCAGGCGCGACAATAGGCCTACCACCCATTATATGACAAATGGATCTGTCCAACATATAGCAATGACAGTCCACCAGTATACAACGGGTTAACAATGATGTCTAGTTTCCCACTCTATACGGCAGGATATACTCTTGCCAATTTTTGATATTATCCAATCAGACATCACATTACACTTGCAAATGCACAAGGATGTTCAAAAATGCTGACCAATATTTGGTACGAGGGTCATCCAAAAATAACTGATCAGTGGGTTATAATTTTTTTATTTATTGACGTACGTATCTAATATTTGGCACGATTGCTGATCAATATCTCCGTCAAAGATTGCGCGCCAAAACACGACGTTACGTGACGTCATCTTTACGTGACGTCATTTATCGCAACGTAATGGCGGACTGCGCGTTCACGCTGACGCGGGAAGAACAGATTACGTATATTAAGATTGAATCAAGACGAGGAAAAGGCGCACCTGAGATTCTAAACCATCTTGAAGAAGTTGTACCAACGTCAGTACTTGCGTATAGTACAATCAGGAGGTGGGTACGTGAATTTAATAATGGGAGGAGCAATGTAAGCAACAAGCACCTGTGCGGAAGGCCTGTGTCTGCAACGGATGGTGAAAATGTTGAAAAAGTAGCGAAACTATTGAATGATGATAGAAGATATACATGCACCGAGATAGCTCATGAACTGGATATAAGCCATGGGTCAGCACATTCCATTCTGCTTGAACGTTTGAAAATGAGAAAAGTTGCAGCCAGGTGGGTGCCTCACATGCTGTCAGATTCCGAAAAACACCATCGGGTAAAAATCCCTCGCTCACTCCTGCATAGGTATGGAGAAGAAGGAGATGAAATGCTTCAGAGAATTGTAGCAATCGACGAAACGTGGATACGGTCTTTTGAGCCTGAATTAAAGCGGCAAAGTAGTGAATGGCATACAAAAGATTCACCGAGGCCATTAAAATTTCGCCGAAGTCAGAATTGTCCCAAGATGTTGATGATATTTGCGTATGATTTCCGTGGCGTTCTTACCTCACACCGGGTACCAACAGGTCGAACAGTCAATAAAGAATATTATGAAAAGTATCTACGGACAATACTTCGTCCAGCATTACGCCGCAAGCGCTCAGAACTTATTAACTGCACGCCGTTAATTCTGCACGACAACGCGTCACCACACAAAAGTAACATTGTCAAGGAGCTGTTGGAAAGGTATGGCTGGGAAGTGCTCGATCACCCCCCGTATTCGCCAGATTTGTCTCCTCCCGACTTCGACCTGTTTCCAAAGTTGAAAGAACCTTTACGGGGAAACCGTTATGACAGTTTGGACGAGTTAGAGTGTGCCGTGAACGCAGAGGTCCGACGCATCAACTTCAGTTGCTTAGCAACCGGTATAGAAGCATTACCAAGCAGATGGAATTCTGTCATCCATTCGAGGGGAGATTACTTCGAAGGACTGTGAAGAAGTAAGCTGTATTTAACACCTATTTTCAAGGTTATAGATTTTCTAATTATGTCATATCCAAAACTGAGCAAATGTGAACGATTTACCAGATATATTCAGACAGACAAGCCTTAACAGTGTAGACCCAGATGAGACGCCGCAGAATACCTGGAGTAAACACCCATTGTATACTCGTGAACTCTTCCATCCCTATATGTTGGACAAGTCCATTTGTCATATATGGGGTGTCAGGCCTATTTTTTTCATTTTTATTATTTTATGACGGAAAATTATGTAGGCAAACAGTGCAGGCCCTGATCAGACGCCACATTCTGCGGCGTCTGATCTGGGCCTGCACTGTTTGCCAAGGTACCCCTTTTAGGAGTTTCCCGCATGCAATGGGTTAAAGAATTTTACACATATTTGATTAAAATTGATTTTCATACCCTGTGAAAATACTGAATTATCTATACAAAAACTACGCACCTTCATCACTGACAATTTGTTCATTTCTTTCTTCTTCTCCTCTTCTTTGCGAGCCATCACCAAAGCTATCCTCCTCTCTTCTTCCTGGTATTGGAGAATACAAGTACGATACGAGTTAGACATCGTCATATACTGGTACCTCTGTGAAGTCTTCGGATTCATAATGATAAGACTTTTAATCCACATATACAAACATATACACTAAATTGAATATGAGGTAGTTTCTCGACAGTCCTGATTTAGTCTGAACACTGTAGTCATTCAACAGAATTTCTTTACTTGATTATACAATTTGTATCCATTTCCTCTTCCCACCAGTTTAATTTAACAGAATCTTCAAATGAAATCATCACAAAATCACACCTATATAATTTTGACCCCCTTGAGCCCCACTTTTATACAGTAAAATGGGTTTACAGGGGTAAACCTTGTTTTTCTTATTTCTGCTCTAAAATATAGATTGTTGGTACTTGTTAGAACCGCCTCATCGAGGCGGTTCTAACGATAACCACAATCTATAATTTTAGCAGAAATAAGAAAAAACCTTATTTTTCTTATTTCTTCTCTAAAATATAGATTGTGGGTACTCGTTAGAACCGCCTCAATCTCGATGAGGCAGTTCTAACGAGTACCCACAATATATATTATTAGCAGAAATAAGAAAAAAATTTTCATCTCAAAATTTTCGTTTTTTAGGCGATAAAGTTTACAATGTGTTTGTATAGGCGTATTTCATAATGTGGACAATGCACTTTCTTGCAGTCACCAGACAGGGATACCTCAATTTTATCCGGGAATAGAAATTCCTATCCTACCCTGGTAACCATACTAGTGGCTAGAATAAAATCTGAAAATTTTCATGAGTTTGAAGTGCACTGGTTGAATAGGATGTCACATACCCTGTCGTTAAGGTTGACGTCACTGCACATAATGTGATGTCACTAAATGTTACAGTATTGTCATAACAATATGGCCGATGCGACAATCAAAGTGACTGCATTTTTAAAATTCTGCTCCCACAAATGAAAGATTTGCACAAAAAAAGGATCTTGCATTGGAGTGAGAGATAGAGAGAAAAATCCAATTCTCGAGATCACAGTTCAGCATCACTCGACAAGCCCCTTGATGCTGGACAGAAATCTTTTAGACGGATTTTTCTATCTACGCTTCAAACTCATGTAAGATCCATATAGTATAATCCATAAGATTCATATAGTATAATCTGTAAGATCCATTTAGTATGATCCGTAAGATTCATATAGTATAATCCATAAGATTCATATAGTATAATCCATAAGATTCATATAGTATAATCCATAAGATTCATATAGTATAATCCTTAAGATTCATATAGTATAATCCGTAAGATTCATATAGTATAATCCATAAGATTCATATAGTATATCCGTAAGATTCATATAGTATAATCCGTAAGATTCATATAGTATAATCCATAAGATTCATATAGTATAATCCGTAAGATTCATATAGTATAATCCATAAGATTCATATAGTATAATCTGTAAGATTCATATAGTATGATCCATAAGATTCATATAGTATAATCCATAAGATTCATATAGTATAATCCATAAGATTCATATAGTATAATCCATAAGATTCATATAGTATAATCCGTAAGATTCATATAGTATAATCCGTAAGATTCATATAGTATAATCCGTAAGATTCATATAGTATAATCCATAAGATTCATGTAGTATAATTCATAAGATTCATATAGTATAATCCGTAAGATTCATATAGTATAATCCATAAGATTCATATAGTATAATCCGTAAGATTCATATAGTATAATCCGTAAGATTCATATAGTATAATCCATAAGATTCATATAGTATAATCCGTAAGATTCATATAGTATAATCCATAAGATTCATATAGTTTAATCCGTAAGATTCATATAGTATAATCCATAAGATTCATATAGTTTAATCCGTAAGATTCATATAGTATAATCCATAAGATTCATATAGTTTAATCCGTAAGATTCATATAGTATAATCCATAAGATCCAGATAGGGCAGAGGAAAAAGAATAATGAACGGTTACTTTTTCTTATTTCTAATTTCTAAATATGTTTTGTGGTTATTTGTCAGAACCGTTGAGGTGGTTCTAACAAGTACTCATAACATATGTTTAAGTGGAAATATTTCCTTAATTACAGCTTCTGTTTGTTTGTTTGATTCGAGGTTTAACATCCCCGTCAACACTTTATAGGTCATTTTGGAGATGTTGCTTCCAATTTTGTGGGACTTTTACCCAACATTGAAATGATATGACATCTCAAGCCCTGCCGCCCTATCAAACCAAAAGGGTTTATAAGCATGGACATTCCAACTCTCACTGTTTAGTCTGGGCAGGCTTAGATCTTCTAAGCGGTTTACCAGTACTTGTGTGCAGTCGGTTTCAGCTCTGCATGGAAGCATCATGCAGCCCATCTATTTCTTTAAGCATCGATGAGTGGGGACCACCCTTAATTACACCTGTTACTCCTTTATATCTGGAACAATGAGAATATTTTACTTCCACATCAATCACTCTCACACCGTACAACCGGCTGCGTCGAAGACAGATTACTGTCTCTAAGACAGATCGCGGAAAACGTTTCATAGAAAGGGTAGTTGAAGTTTTTTTGTTTGTATAAATCGAGAAGGCAATCTGTTGACTTTTGCTGCTATTGGAGAAGAAACTAAATGCCTGGAGATACCGCAGCAACATTCTGACTATATTTCAAAGCCAGATAAGGCTTTTCCAGTTAGTTGAAAAATATTTTCATTGAAAATTTTATGATTTTTTGTTTTCGGCGTCAAGTGTACGTCTACGGAACATTCTATGTTACATTCACTTACTCATGCTAAAACTACGATTATTCAGCTGCATTTCTGCCAAATTGGACCGTATAACTCGGTTAAATAAACAAACTACGCCCCCATAAAAAGATCAGGTGTCCAAAAAATGCTGTCTCTAACTACAGATTGTTTTTTATACGACTGTCTACAAACACAGATCAGAGATTTCGAAGGCTAATATTGATGACAGATCAGAATTTCGGTTACATCTTCAATAAAGACGAATTCTGGATGACTTAACACCGGCCACTTCGGTGGAAACTATTTCAAGCTAGCTCCAGGGCATAACTTGTAGTAATGCTGCAATTGAGTAACATAGAGGCTGCTCTATAATCATTTATATTTCCTGTCAACACACAAATTGTGCAATCAGTAGAAGCCTCCGTGGTGTAGTGGTTATGCTACTTGCCTTGTAAACCAGGATTCGCGGGATCGATCCCTGGCTTCTCCAGACTTTCGAATGTGTCTTTAAACCGAGGTCCCGTCTCCTTAGGTGACCTTAGCTGTTAGTGAGACGTTCAACCCCCTCTTTCTTTCTCTCTCTCTCTCTCTTGTGCAATCAGTAAACATCTGAGGCATTATTTGTTTAATTTACTTCTGCCTGTACTTTTTCTTTCCTAGATGTCACAAGACTCAGCGATTTCTGTGTTGTAATTAGTTAGGAATTCGATATTGAAAGTAAACAGCTGACGTTCATGCGAATATCTGGTTATGCCATTTTTTTTATTTTTTTTTATTAACATCAAACGCCATTGTATTTTTATTGCACGAACAAGGTTGCACAATGCAATAATGAACAATAAATAGGTCGTTATGCAAACGGTGCAGAGGCGACCATGTAAAACAAGATGGTATGTGCGTCTGTATTAACCAATTCAGTACCAGAAACCCCTACAGAGGTACCTTTGCAAACAGTGCAGGCCCAGATCAGACACTTCAGAATGCGGTAATGCGGCATCTGATCAGGACCTACACTGTTTGTAAAAAGCTGAACCATTTTCTGAAGAAAACACAGCCTGACACCCCTGAATATCGAAATGGACTCCTGCCATATATAAGGTGTAAGATTCTATTTGGTACCAAAAGGGTTAACTTTAATTCATTCGGCGCCGCTTGTGGGTTATATTGTATTTTTATAGGCGTGTTTTCGTTATGTCCGCACTTTCGGCTGAGTCTTTAAACCGTATGACTTTAGCTGTTGGTGGAACACAGACACACACACACGCGTGCGCATGCACACACGCGCGCACGCACGCGCAAGTGCTCCTGCCCATCCGGCTTGAAGAAATAAATGGGCTGCATAATGCTTACACGCAGAGCTGAAACCGAACGCACACGAGTACTGGTAAACCGCTTAGAGGATCTAAGCCTGCCAAGGCAAAGTGGTGCAAGTCGGACCGTCCATGCTCATAAACCCAATTGGTTTCATTGGGCGACATGATTTGAGATGCCATCTCAAGGTCGGGAAAAAGTCCCAGAAGACTGGAAGCAACGTCTCCAAAATGACCTACATTGTATACAGTGTTGACGGGGACGTCAAACCTCAAATCAAACAAATAAAAACCTATTACTATCATCATGTTTAATCATACTAAAGAAGTCTTTCCATTTAAACACGGACCAACTTGTAGAGTTTACTATTTCATTTTAGTGAAGCGTAAAACAAAAGTCATAATGCCAAATATAGAGGAAAGTAGTACGCCAGTTTTCAATATTATTTGATTCAGCCACACTAACGTGGAGCACTGCACATAACAAGTGCTAAACTAAACTGCAAAGCTACACAAACAGATTCGATTACATTACGATTACACAGCCGTGTGATATAGTCCTTTCTTTCATACCTCTAAAACGGTATATTCTGGTGAAAAATTGTGATATTTTTCTTTTCTATACTCCAAACATATGTTGAGGGTGCTCGTGAGGACTGTTGCATTGAAAAAGTATGACGAGAACTCAAAACCTATGTCTTTAAACAGAAATAAGAAAAATAATGTGTCCCCCTGTAAACAATGTTTTCTCCATATAAGCAAGTTGTAGAGGGGTGTTCATTTCACGGACTTAACGTGATGAGAACCACAGCCTCGGTGTTACTCAGATTATGGTTCTTGTTTTGTAAGGGAATATAACCCACAAGCGGCGCCGAGTGAATTAAAGTTAAGTCTTTTTGTACCAAATGGAATCTTCCACATTATATATTGCAGGAGTCCATTTCGATATTTAGGGGTGTCAGGCTGTTTTTTTCTTCAGAATTTATTCAGAAAATGGTTCAGCTTTTTACAAACAGTGTAGGCCCTGATCAGACGCCGCATTACCGCATTCTGAAGTGCCTGATCTTGGTCTGCACTGTTTGCAAAGGTACCTCTTTAGGGGTTTCTGGTACTGAATTGTTTAATACAGACGCACGTACCATCTTGTTGTACATGGTCGCCTCTGCACCGTTTGCATTCTGAAGTGTCTGATCTGGGCCTGCACTGTTTGCAAAGGTACCTCTTTAGGGGTTTCTGGTACTGAATTGTTTAATACAGACGCACGTACCATCTTGTTGTACATGGTCGCCTCTGCACCGTTTGCATAACGACCTATTTAATGTTCATTATTGCATTGTGCAACCTTGTTCGTGCAATAAAAATACAATGGCGTTTGATGTTAAAAAAAATGGCACAACCAGATATTCGCATGAACGTCAGATAACACAGAAATCGCTGAGTCTTGTGTCATCTAGGAAAGAAAAGGTACAGGCAGAAGAAAATTAAACGCCTCAGATGTTTACTGATTGCACAAGAGAGAGAGAGAGAGAGAGAGAGAGAGAGAGAGAGAGAGAGTTGAACGTCTCACTAACAGTTAAGGTCACCTAATGAGACGGGACCTCGGTTTAAAGACACATTCGAAAGTCTGGAGAAGCCCGGGATCGATCCCGTGAATCCTGGTTTACAAGGCAAGTAGCATAACCACTACACCACGGAGGCTTCTACTGATTGCACAATTTGTGTGTTGACAGGAAATATAAATGATTATAGAGCAGCCTCTATGTTACTCAATTGCAGCATTATTACAAGTTATGCCCTGGAGCTAGCTTGAAATAGTTTCCACCGAAGTTGCCAGTGTTAAGTCATCCAAAATTCGTCTTTATTGAAGATGTAACCGAAATTCTGATCTGTCATCAATGTTAGCCTTCGAAATCTCTGATCTGTGTTTGTGGACAGTCGTATAAAAAACAATCTGTAGTTAGAGACAGCATTTTTTGGACACCTGGTCTTTTTATGGGGGCGTAGTTTGTTTATTTAACCGAGTTATACGATCCAATTTGGCAGAAATGCAGCTGAATAATAGTAGTTTCAGCATGAGTAAGTTAATGTAACATACTTTGTTCCGTAGACGTACACTTGACGCCGAAAACAAAAAATCATGAAATTTTCGATGAAAATATTTTTCAACGAACTGGAAAAGCCTTATCTGGGTTTGAAATATAGTCAGAATGTTGCTGCGGTATCTCCAGGCATTTAGGGACTGCTCCAATAGCAGCAAAAGTCAATAGATTGCCTTCTCGATTTATACAAACAAAACAACTTCACCTACCCTCTCTATGAAACGTTTTCCGCGATCTGTCTTAGAGACAGTAATCTGTCTTCGACGCAGCCGGTTGTACGGTGTGACTCTGATGGTTGTGTTTCATTATAATGATTTTTTTTTTAACAAATGAAAAAAATAACGAATCCTGCATTTCCAATTACTGAAAGCATTCTGACAAACTGGCCGAAGCAAACAGCATAGACCCTGATCAGACTGCTCCTCAGGAGCAGTCTGATCAGGGTCTACACTGTTTGCAATTCTATTCTACTATTGCCAATAATTCTGTAATCCACAAGAATGCAGGCACAAAAATGAAATCTTTCCAAACTTTCCAATCAATCAACAGTCAATGATTCTTGACCTACAGATAAAGAAAACTTTCAAAACCACTTGAACCCCAAAAAGCATATTCTGGTATACAAATCAAAATAAATTTATGCAATTGTGCCATATCAACCATTTCTGTTCAAACTGATCACAAAACACTTCAGACAGGCTAAAGTAAATACTTCTTCAAATAACGTTCCATCGAAAATGGAAAAATTCTGATACAATGTTGGACACAAATTTTATTCATGTTCTGATATTTTTCACTTTTCTATATTATTCAAATCCAAAACAATCTTTTCATACAAATTAATGTCGAGCTATTTTTGTCTAACCAAAATATACATTGATTCTAGTCTATTTCAATGCCTTATCAATGTAACACATTTTGAATTATCTTCGTTCAAGCTTTAAAATGTCAATATTATATTTAAATCTGCATAGTATTTTGAACTTGACAAAATATGATACTTCAACTATAAGGTCACAGATTTTAATTGCAATATGTTTTGAATTACCCTTCTATACAATGGCCAACTTCCAAAGTTATATACACCAATGCTTCAAGAAGATAAGTACCTGACAGATTAAAATATTTCATTGTAGAATTAGATATAGGCCAATTTTTCATTTTTATCTTTTAATCCATTTTGTACCGGAAACCCCAGAATGGGATACTGGCACACAGTGCAGGACCAGATCAGACACAATTTTTCATTTTTATCTTTTAACCCATTTTGTACCGGAAACCGCAAAACGGGATACTGGCAAATAGTGCAGGCCCAGAAAAGACGTCTGACCAGGGCCTATACTGTTTGCACGAAGATCAGCTATTTTCCAAATAAATGTTAACCCTTATCTTGCTGAATATTCATCTAAGCCACACCCATTTCTGTCTATCAACTAATCCAATTACTTGATGTAATTTATTGCTACAAATTCATAAACTGAATGCCAAACAGTGTAGATCCTGATCAGATGGCTTCTTCAGAAGCCATCTGATCTGGATCTACACTGTTTGCAAAGATAGGGGTTGTCGTGAACAGCAAGATAAGGGTTAAAGATAAACAAGAAAAGATATGACACAAAGTGCCATATCAAGTGACTCGATTGTGATTGCATTGCACTATTTTGGAAAGGAACAGGCAATGAAATCTTACTAATGAACCATTTAGTTATAAACTTATAAACTAGAATTATTTGACCATGTCGACATCTGAATTTGCAGTATCAAATTCAACAAAACTGGTTGTCTTGTCAGTTTGATCATGTTTCTGAAATACTGTGTTGAACAGTGTAACAGAGTTGAATTTGACAATGGCTGATCAATGGGCACAGCTTTAGAGATATTACAAACCGACAAACACGATCAGGAAAGAGACCAGTTAGTGGTACCAATCTTCCCTGACGCCCTCAACAAACAAACAAAAAAAAAAAAAAAGAAACATGTACTTTACATAGCAAATTATACACAACAAAAACAAGCTGGCATTCTTTTACCTTATTTACATGTTATTTACAGCCAATGTATCAGATGCCAATAGCTTTTGCTGAATTTCTTCCACCTGATGTATATAAATGGACTTAGATTCCATCTGGTACAATATGGGTTAACTAAAACAAGGCTCCATTTGGTAAACATGGGAGGGGTGAAAAGTACACCACCACATCTTTATAACACTATTGTTGGGGTCAAAAGCAGAAACCATATTAGTAGTATAAACATATTTTATTGCATCACAAAATCGAGCAGCGGGCCTCAGTAGGATGCACGTCTGACTGGTGATCTGGAGGACGCAGGTTCTACATCTGCCGGGGTCGGCAACATTCTTTCATGGAGATTGATCATGAAATATTTTCTACGGCCATTCTCTCCTTTCCGCTGATTCAAGAAGGGCAGTTGTCAGTTTCTGGCAAAAGAATGTGTACTGTACTGGTTAACCACTTAAGTATAAGCCTGCCCAAGTAAAGTGTGGATAAGTAAACTGATCGGCTCAAAAATGACCTAAATAGCATTGACTGGACTATTTAGGCAAATGTAACTAAGAAATTACTGTTAATTACCGTAACTCTCTTCATGTCTAGCTGTTTGAGTTGCTGCATGTGTCGCAGAACTATTTGTTTGTAATACTGCTCCTGAGTGATTGGGTTCCCATCGAGAGATACCTCTGACAAGCTGGTAGAATCCCCAAGACATGCTATATCCTCAAAACTGAAATGAGATAAAATAACAAGTGAGACAAGAATTCCTCTGGAGGTTATGTCACGTCTGTGGGGGTGCAAAATCACCAAACCATGAAATCTAGGTCAAGGTCAAACATGGATGCCTGCATAAAAGCTGTCACTCCTTGATGCATGTTTGTACCAAGTATCATTATTTATAATTCTCGAGAAATGGACACTAACATTAGAGGTCGCAATAATTCGCAAAGTCAGTGTACTATGAAATGAAGGTAAAGGTGAGATACAGGGCAATTCAGTTCCTGAGAAGAAGAGTTTTTAAAGGTTTAAAGCGCCCATCTATTTCAAGTCATTCCAATCTCATGAAGAAACATTTGTTACCCCACCCCATGGGAACTCCACATGTAATGTGGTTTCAGCTGAGAAGATAAAAATACTGAATCTGAGGCATCTGAATCTGAGTGACGAAGGTCACTAAAAACTTAACTTTTTTTGTACCAGAAACCCCAAAGCCCCGGCCCATAGGGGCTAGAAAAAATATATGGGCTGCATAATGCTTCCACGCAGAGCTGAATCCGGCCCGCACACTAGTACTGGTAAACCCCTTAGAGGATCTAAGCCTGTCCAGGAACCGCGGTGCGAGGCGGACCGCCCATGCTAATAAACCCTATTGGTTTCATTGGGCGACAGGGCTTGAGATGTCATTTCATCTCAATGTCGGGTAAAAGTCCCACAGAACTGGAAGCAACATCTCCAAAATGACCTTTACAGTGTTGACGGGGACGTTAAACTTCAAATCAAACAAACAAACAAATCAGAAACCCCAATACAGGTAACTGGCAAACAGCACGGGCCCAGATCAGAAGCCACAGAATGCGGCATCTGATCAGGACCTACACTGTTTGCAAAAAAGTACAGCGATTTTCCAAAATAATTTTGAACAAAACACAACCTAACCTAAAAACCCTAAATTTTGAATGGACTCCTGTTATGTATAAGGAGGCTGATTCCATTTGGAACAAAATGGGTTAAGTTCCACACCCATAAATTGGCCAAGCAGTTGCAGATGTCATTTATAAATATTGATGACACAGAAGATGCAGACAATGCTGATGATGAATGACGTACAAGTCTGTCTATCCTATAACCTTCCCCAGACCCTTATTCACAAGTGTTAAACAAGAGTAATTACATGACAGTGTATCTCAACAATGTGCTCAACCCCTGTCTAATATGACGAAATAAAATATAAAAAGATTGATGTTTGTGACACTAATGTCAATGTTTTTGGTGGGGGCAAGTTGCCTTCTAAAATAGGGGTCTACACTTAAACAAAAGAATTAATTCATTTAAGAGAAGATAGGTTCTACTGATAGTGGAAAGATAGTTATTTACTCAAAGTTACCACCCCTAAGGGTGCCTCTATTCGCCCGGCTGTACATTCTCCAAGGTTTCCTGGGATAAAGTTGTCATTTCCTTGGAAAATTAAACCTTGGAGTATTGGAACAGAATAAGGAAATAATTCCTTGGAGAAATAAAAAAAAATGAAATCCTAGAATTTCTCGGAAACCTTGGAATCATATATTCCTCGGAACACCTTGGAGGTAATTTCTGAGGAACACCTCTGAACTTTTTTCCGAGGAGCTTAAAACCTAGGATTCCTCGGAATATATCCTTGGAGAAAGAAGAAAACCTTGGAGTATTGGAACATTTTTTCCTTGGAAAACCTTGGAAACCATGGAGCTCCTCGGAAAAAATCCTTGGAATCCATAGCTCCTCTGAAAAGAAATCCTTGGAAGTTTTATTTTCAGCATTGAAAAAAATACACCACAACCTATTTATAACACTATAAATGGGTCCAACAAGCAGAAACCATATTAGTTCAAAAACAAACGTTGTTATATCCCTACCAAAGTAGGTCAATTATATAGAAAAATTACCATTTATGGTCCTTTCTCTATATAATCTAAACATTTTTGAGATTCTTCTTGACACACTGTTATCTCCAAAACCATGGCAAACAATGTTACAATGAGGTTGTGATGTATTTGTTGTTTTTTTTTCAATAAAGCCTACAGGCAGGACTGGATTCTGAGTTATTCTTCCCCCATATGAAAAAAGAGATTAAGGCCAAGACACTATTAAGACACAGTGTTTTGATAGTGCATTGATGGCACAGATTTTCACATGCAAATGAGCTACCAAGACATTAACCAAGACACAACCAGTGTACTTTGACCAAAACACTACCAATACACTGACCAAAACAGAACCAATGTACTTTGACCAAAATACTACAAAGACACTTACTTCAACATGCAAATGTCAATAAAAGTAAAAGAACTCACTTGAATAACTGCACCAATATCACAAATTCATTTGTTAATATTATAAATTCCATTTTCAAAGAAAGCTTTTGTGTAAGTTGTCTCTCATTCTGACTCTCACTCTGGCATCTAAACAAAGGATGTTTAGTTTGAAAACTAGCCAATCTGAGAAAACTGGGTCTAGTAAATGTGTTGGAACCAAGATGCTTCATGTTTTTTTATTTGAAATCTCTCAAAGGTCAGTTTAAGTTTACCAGTAACCTCTCCCTTCCAAGGTTTTCCGAGCATAAAAATTTCTAAGTTCTCATTTCATACAAATAACTGGAGTTGAATTTTTCTAAGTTGTAAAATTCTAAGGTTTTCTTGGAACATATCTGAGAATACTTTTGTTTTCCTAGGAATTTTGTTGTCATTTCCAAGGTTTCCAAGGTTTTATTTTCCGAGGTATAGTTTAGACAAAATACCTCCATGGAAAACCTTGGAAAACACGCTTTTATTCCTAGGATTCCAAGATTTCTCCAAGGTTTTTTTCACTTTTCCTTGGAGATTTGAAAACCTCCATGGAAATTGTACAGCCGGGCGCCTCCAGAGCTGCATGTACCTTGTTTAGTTTTCCATGAATAGTCATTTTCTTGCAACTGGGAATGAAGCATAGTTTAAAAAAATCTCCCATACAGTAGGATTCGAACCCTGAGGCCAAACAGGTGAAAGTCACTCCTGATGCAGTTGTCAGAGTTTGGTTATGCCCCTATTCCACACAAACCACGAATCACCATGAATTGATATATTTTAAGATTCGTATCTGAATCGTAATCAGTTTGTGAAGTTCTGAACTGAATCGTATATAGTCATAGTCAGGTCTTGCAATTCTTGAGCAATTGGGAATTCGTGGCAAAAGTTCTGAGCTATTCAAAATTTTGGCCACAAACTCCCGATTCCAAAAAATCGTAGTCAATTCGTAACAAATTCGTAGTGAATTCTTAGGTATCATAGCTGAATTGTAATCCATTCGGAGGCATTCACAGGTATACCCCAACCTCTTTTTAACACTACTGTTAGGGTCCAAAGCAAAAACCATGTTAGTTAAACAACCGTGTTATATCCGAACAAAAATGTATAGATTATATAGAAAAATGACCATTTATGGTCATTTTTCTATACAATGTATACATTTTTGGGAGCCATCTTGAAATCATGTTATATCTAAAACCATGTTATAATGATCTGTGTTATAATGAGGTTGTGGTGTATTCTTAACTCATTCGTGGATTCGTGAATTTGTGACTTGACCACGAATTGGCTACAAATCTGTCATGAATCCCACGATTACATGGCGAAGCAGTTACAAAGCAATTAAAAACAATTGTACAGGAAAATCCCACAAATTGTCACGAATAATCACAAATTCATTTTTATTCGTACCGGATTTGTACATTGTTATGGATCGCATTGCCTCCCATTCAGTTATTTACCTTGGTAAATTATATGCATAGCTTATAGGTTTATCACCACTCTCTGACACCTGCTTCAGGAAGTCAACTCTTTGGCTCAGTGGTTAGAGCACTGGACTCTCACCCAAGCGGCCCGGGTTCGAATCCCACCGTAGGCGGGGATTTTTTCAGGCTATGTTTCTTTCCTTTGTTATGGCTTTCATGTCGTAAGATGGGGGCTCGTCCGGGATGGTACTTTATTTTGCCGAAAAAGGCTTTGTGCCGAAAGTGGTTTCACATCATCATAAATGATGACTTCCATGACGGGTGTGTTACGGATCGCATTGCCTCCCATTCAGTTATCTACCTTGGTAGATTATATGCATTGCTTATAGGTTTATCACCACTCTCTGACAATTGCTTCAAGGCTCAGTGGTTAGAGCACTGGACTCTCACCCAAGCGGCCCGGGTTCGAATCCCACCAAAGTGGGGGGGGGGGGGATTTTTCAGGCTATGCATCTTTCCTTTGTTACAGCTTTCATGTCGTAAGAACATGCATTAGGCGTATCCTTAACTGATTCCTAATGTTTGTGCAGTATTTCCCAATAAATTCTTGTAAATTATAGTGAATTCTTGACAATATTTGTGCAATTCCACCCGAATCCCACGAATATTTGTAACACTATCGCACCTGTAGCGTAGAGTGTCATGAACTGGACCAGAAAATTTTACAAAATTTCACAAATCCTAAAATTCATCAATTTGTGGCAATTTGTGGGATTAGTGGTCTGTGTGGAATTGGGGCATTACCTATAAGCTATGCAAAATCTTCCTTAGATAGACAGCTGAAGGTAGGAGTTGGGAGCTGTAACAATTTAACCTCTTTATAACACTGTTCATCATTACACTGTTTTTGATATTACACAGTTTAAGTCCATCTGTCATATAAAGGGTGTCAGGCCGATTTTTTCATTTTTATTCTATTTTTGATGGAAATTTGGTTTGCAAATAGTGTAGGCCCTGATCAGATGCCGCCTTTTGTGGTGTCTGATCTGGCCCTGCACTGTTTGCCAAGGTACCCCTTTAGGGGTTTCCCACATGCGATAGGTTAAAGATGATCCCCCAAAAATGTATAGATTATTGAAAAAATGACTACAGCTGGTTATTTCTCTACATATAAATACATTAAAATTCCTAAAATTCCAAAAGACCACTTTTGAACAGTCCCAATGGTGGTCCTTGACCAGAGGACACTGTAGGCAGAAAACACAAAGATTAAGTGCAGCCTTCAAAATAAGCTTTTTAAAGCAGAATTAGTCTTAATTTTAGGTGGTCTTAATAGCGGAATTTTACTGTATATAAATTTATTGTTGTGGTGTAGTACCTTTGTTGTGGCTTCATATTCCCTTGGAGTAATTTTGAAAGTGGAAATACTCCTACCCCAAGTCTTATATCATCCTTATGGTCACTCATCTTAGCGACATTACTCCAAAATAAATATATCCAGATTCATTCTAATCATTTTTTCAAATTTCATGTTCTTCGTCTATCAGCACATGTTTGTTTGATTTGATGTTTAACATCCCCGTCAACACTATATAGGTCATTTTGGAGACATTGCTTCCAATTTTGTGGGACTTTTACCCGACATTGAGATGAAAGGACATCTCCAGCCCTGTCACCCAATGAAACCAATAGGGTTTATGAGCATGGACAGTCCGACACTCACACCGCTTTGCCTGGGCAGGCCTAGATCCTGTAGATGTCTATATAATGTATATCCATGTAAACCGTATTTTATGAGCAACCTCAATGATCTGAAGTATTGGGACCGACCAGTCTAAGCAAAGAGTGCAGACCCAGATCAGACTGCTCCTGAAGGAGCAATCTGATCAAGGTCTTCACTGTCTGCAATTCAGTTAGCACTTTTTGGACTCCTTGGAAATTTACTAAAGTTTTAGGAGAATTACAGCAGACCCTCAAGGTGTCTGAAATTTTAGGATTTTACGGTAATCACTATGCCGGTAGTTCCAGATGATTTGTTTGATTTGAGGTTTAACGTCCCCGTCAACAATGTATAGGTCATTTTGGAGACATTGCTTCCAATTTTGTGGGTCTTTTACCCGACATTGAGATGAAATGACATCCAAAGCCCTGTTGCCAAACGAAACCAATAGGGTTTATAAGCATGGACGGTCTGACTCGCACCGCTTTACATGGGCAGGCTTAGATCCTCTAAGCAGTTTAACAGTACTAGTGTGCAGTCGCTTTCAGCTCTGCTTGGAAGCATCATGCAGCCCATTTATTTCTTCAAGCCCCATTGGCCGGGGGCCTTCCAGATGAGGAAGTGCTGTAATTATTTGATATTTTTTTCTTATCTCTCAGTCCTGACTGCCACAAAAACATACTTTTTCTAACAATAAGGAAAATCATCTGGAAAGGCTTTAAAACACATTCTTGACTGTCTCACTTAAAACAAGGTTCTGTTATTAGAAATGAGATTTTCCTCAGGAACAGATACTTTCCCTTTGGACCTTTACTTAAAAGGGCCACAGTTTACAGGAAATTGTCTGCATTGTAAAGATGGCAGAAATGTCAGATGTATTTACTCCCTAAAACATCAGTCGTGCTCCTACCCATTTGGGCCTAGCTGTCCAAAGTATTGTTAGCTTTCGCACTCATTGGTGGCCACTAGCAGGAACAATATCTAATATACAGGTATTTGCGCTCAAAAATATGGGCAGCTTTTGCAAAGCTACTCACAATTTTCAGGAAAACAAAAATAGCATATTTACCATATTAAATGATCAAAGTTTTATTTTAAAGTTACATCAACTAACAACATTGTTAGTTTTGAACAACTGGTCCCTCTATAAATGAATCATGTAAATTTGAGTGCGAAAAACTACACCACAACCCCATTATAACACAGTTCATTATAACACCGTTTTGGATATAACACGGTTTCAAGATGGATCACAAAAAATGTATAGATTATACAGAAAAATGACCATAAATGGTCATTTTTCTATATAATTTATACATTTTTGTTTGGATATAACACGGTTGTTTAACTAACACGGTTACTGCTTTGGACCCCATCAATAGTGTTATAAAGAGGTTTTGGTGTACCATTACTTCCTATTCAATCAGGTTTCAACAATACACAAAATTAATATCTAACATCACTCTGGAATCATTTAAGTCAATAAATCCAATCCTACATCTGCATACAGAGTCTGCCATTAAATATCATTGTACAGTGAAATTCCACTATTAAGACCACCTAAAATTAAGACTAATTCTGCTTTGAAAACCTTATTTTGAAGGCTTCACTTTATTTTTCTTTGTGAGTTCTGCCCACAGTGTCCTTTGGTCATGGGCCACCTTTCAGACTGTTCAAAAGTGGTCTTAAAGACCACTTTTGAGCAGTCCCAAAGACGGTCTTAATATAGGAATTTTATTGTATGTTAAACCAAAATTAGCACACAGAAAAAGAAAGTTCTGGTGGACAAAATCCTTCTATTTAACTAACAAGGTCAGAGATGAACAAGCACTCTAAAACCAAAGATAAAGTTTTCCAACCTTTTCAATAAATTGATAAAACTAAAGCTAAATCCAACAAAATTGATCCAAAAAGATAATTTACAACAAATAATTATCTGTGATGATTATAAATAAACCATCCATTGTGGAATTTGATGTTTTTATTCCAAGTGTTATGTTTTTAAATTACCTAACCATTCTGTGAAAACTATATGAAACACTTCTAAGTCTGGCAGAAAATTCATCAACTGATTTTGCCAAGCAGTGATCCTTAAGCCATTATAGGCGGGAAACCTCTAAAAGGGTAGCCTGGCATACAGCGCAGGCCCAGATCAGATGTTTGATCAGGGTCTGCACTTTTGGCTTACAGGATTTTCTGTCAAAAATGGAATGAAAATAAACAAGAGGGCCCCGCTCACCTGAATGTCACTGTCTTTAAATAGACTTCTGGTTTCAGACAAGATGATTTTCAAAGGTTTTCCCTACATAAAGTAGAAGTAAAACAAAGATCAGGAATCGATACAATTAACATACTCCACCCATCAAAGACACCAAAGGGAAAGTGATACACACAGTAAGTTACAAACAACAACATAAATAAGCCTTGGAACGGTCAGTGCAAAGAATTCCACTGGGGGGCTCAAATTGATTTTACATGGCCATAATCCTCGCCCTTACCTCTGTCGCTGTATACACTAATTTTGTTGAGTCCACATGAAGGCTTCCTAACTCATCAGTGTAACATCTCCGAGAACATACAAATAAAAAAACTACAGAGATGAAACAAGGTTGAGGACTCCACAGCATACAACAACAGAATTGCTGGAGCAAAAGAAAACCAACAGTTAGACTCCGAGGGGCCCGACCAAAGTCTGTAAAACCAGTGGGCACCGGGTGGGCCCATTTTTGGCACAAGGGCTATAATTTGAACAATCATGGTATAGGTCGATTAAACAAAGCTTCATACCAAATATCACAGACCTGAGCCTTCTGGTTTCAGACAAGAAGATTTTTAAAGGTTTTCCCAATATAAGTCTATGTAAAACCAGTGGGCCTCGGGATGGAGCCATTTTTGGCCCCAGGGGTATAATTTGATCAATCTTGGTCGAGGTCCACTAGACAAAGCTTCATACCAAATATCATAGACTTGCCCAAGTCTGTAGAAATAATTGTTTACAAAAAAAACAAGAGGGCCATGATGGCCCTGGATCGCTCACCTGACCCATATGATAGAGTAACAAGTGGGCCTCGGGGAGGGCCATTATTGACCCCAGGGCTACAATGTGCATATTTTTGAGGGAGGTCTAAAAAGGTGAAGCTTCATACCAAATATCAACAAAGCCTATAATTTGAACAATCTTGGCAAAGGTCCACTAGATGAAGCTACACACCAAATATCAAAGACCTGGGCCTTGGGGTTTCAGAGAAAAAGATTTTTTAAAGATATTCCCTACATTAGCCTATGTAAAACCAAATGGCCGCGGTGCGGGGGCATTTTTGGCCTCAGGGCTATAACTTAAACAATCTTGATAGAGGTCCACTAGATGAAGCTTCACACCAAATATCAAAGACCTGGGCCTTGCTGTTTCAGAGAAGAAGATTTTCAAAGATTATCTCTATATATAAAACTATGTAAAACCAAAGGGCCCCGGGGCAGGGGCTATAATTTGAACAATCTTGGTAGAGGTCCACTAGATGAAGCTCCACACCAAATATCAAAGACATGGGCCTTGTGGTTTCAGAGAAGAAGATTTTTAAAGATTTCCCTATATAAGTCTATGAAAAACCGAAGGTTCTCGGGGCAGGGGCATTTTTGGCCCCAGGGCTATAATTTGAACAATCTTGATAGAGGTCCACTAGATGAAATTTCACACCAAATATCAAAGACCTAGGCCTTGTGGTTTCACAGAAGAAGATTTTTAAAGATTTTCCCTATATAAGTCTATGTAAAACCAAAGGGCCCCCGAGACAGGGGTGTTATTGGTCTCAGGGCTATAATTTGAACAATCTTGGTAGAGGTCCACTAGATGGAGCTTCATACCAAATATCAAAGACATAGGTCTTCTGGTTTCAGAGAAGAAGATTTTTCAAGATTTTCCCTATATATAAGTCTATGTAATACCAAAGGGCCCCAGTGGGGGCATTTTTGGCCCCAGGGCTATAATTTGAACAATCTTGGTAGGGGTCCACAAGATTAAGCTTCATACCAAATATCAAAGACCTAGGCCTTGTGGTTTCAGAGAAAAAGATTTTTCAAGATTTTCCCTAAATAAGTCTATGTAAAACCAAAGGGCCCTGGAGCGGGAGCATTTTTGGCCCCAGGGCTATAATTTGAACAATCTTAGTAGGGGTCCACTAGGTGAAGCTTCATACCAAATATCAAAGACCTGGGCCTTGTGGTTTCAGAGATGAAGATTTTTAAAGATTTTCCCTATAGAAGCCATGTAAAACCAAAAAGCCCCAGAGCGAGGGCATTTCTGGCCCCAGCACTATAATTTGAACAATCTTGGTAGGGGTCCACTAGGTGAAGCTTCATACTAAATATCAAAGACCTGGGCCTTGCGGTTTCAGAAGATTTTTTAAGATTTTCCCTATATAAGCATATGTAAAACCAAAAGGCCCAGGGGGGGGGAAGGGGGGGGGGACCTGTGCCTTGTGGGGTGAAGCTTCTTACCAAATATCAAAGACATGGGCCTTACAGTTTCAGAGAAGAAAATTTTTAAATATTTTCCCTATATAAGCCCATGTAAAACCAAAGGGCCCCGGAGCGGGGGCATATTTGACCCCAGCACTATAATTTGAACCATCTTGGTAGGGGTCCACTAGATGAAGCTTCATACCAAATATCAAAGACCTAGACCTTGCGGTTTCAGAGAAGAAGATTTTTAAAGATTTTCCCTATATAAGCCCATGTAAAACCAAAGGGCCCCGGGATGGGGGCATTTTTGGCCCCAGCACTATAATTTGAACAATCTTGGTAGGGGTCTCCTAGATGAAGCTTCATACCAAATATCAAAGACCTGGGCCATACGGTTGCAGAGAAGAAGATTTTTAAAGCTCTTCCCAATATAAGCCAATGTAAAACCAAAGGGCCCCGGAGCAGGGGCATTTTTGGCCCCAGCACTATAATTTGATCAATCTTGGTAGGGGTCCACTAGATGAAGCTTCATACCAAATATCAAAGACCTGGGCCTTGCGGTTTCAGAGAAGAAGATTTTAAAAGATTTTCCCTAAATAAGCCAATGTAAAACCAAAGGGCCCCGGAGCGGGGGCATTTTTCGCCCCAGCACTATAATTTGAACAATCTTGGTAGGGGTCCACTAGATGAAGCTTCATACCAAATATCAAAGACCTGGGCCTTGCGGTTTCAGAGAAGAAGATTTTAAAAGATTTTCCCTAAATAAGCCCATGTAAAACCAAAGGGCCCCGGAGCGGGGGCATATTTGACCCCAGCACTATAATTTGAACCATCTTGGTAGGGGTCCACTAGATGAAGCTTCATACCAAATATGAAAGATCTAGGCCTTGCAGTTTCAGTGAAGATGATTTTTAAAGATTTTCCCTATATAAGCCCATGTAAAACCAAAGGGCCCCGGGGCGGGGGCATTTTTGGCCCCAGCACTATAATTTGAACAATCTTGGTAGGGGTCCCCTAGATGAAGCTTCATACCAAAAAACAAAGACCTGGGCCATATGGTTTCAGAGAAGAAGATTTTTAAAGCTCTTCCCTATGTAAAACCAAAGGGCCCCGGAGCGGGGGCATTTTTGGTCCCAGCACTATAATTTGAACAATCTTGGTAGGGGTCCACTAGATGAAGCTTCATACCAAATATCAAAGACCTGGGCCTTGTGGTTTCATAGAAGAAGATTTTTTAAGTTTTTGGTGAAAAAAATCTATTTTTGGCTCCTATGACCTAGATGTGCAACGGACCGGAACCATTTGAACAACTTTGAAAGGGGACCACCTAAGGATCATTCCTGTGAAGTTTGGTCAAAATCCGATCAGTGGTTTAGGAGGAGATGTCGTTTAAAGAAATTGTTTACGGACGCACGCACGGACGGACGGACAGACGCACGGACGGACGACGGACGACGGACGAAAAGTGATCCCAAAAGCTCACCTCGTCACTACGTGACGGTGAGCTAAAAAATAATAAAAATAAAAAAATAAATACATTGTAAATGAAATAGCAATACAGTCTTTTATGAAAATTGCGAAATTAACAGACCCTACATTCATAGATGAAGACTAAAGAGACTTTTACATATTTTTTTTTTTTTGTTTAAAGGGACTTTCATTTAAAAATAAAAAAAAAATGTAAATGTAGGGACTTGGGCAAGTCTACAAATATCAAAGAACTGAGCCTTCTGGTTTCTGACAAGGAGATTTATAAAGATTTTCCCTATATAAGTCAATGTAAAACCAGTGGGCCCCGGGGAAGGGGGGATTTTTGGCCCAAGGGCTATAATTTGAATAATCTTGATAGAGGTCCACTAGATGAAGCTTCATACCAAATATCAAAGACCTGAACCTTCTGGTTTCGGACAAGAAGATTGTTAAAGATTTTCCCTTTATAAGTCTATGTAAAACCAAAGGGCCCCATGGTGGGGGCATTTTCGACCCTAGGGCTATAATTTGAACACTCTTGTTAGAGGTCCACTAGATAAAGCTTCACACCAAATATCAAAGACCTGGGCCTTGCAGTTTCAGAGAAGAAGATTTTTAAGATTTTCCATATATAAGTCTATGTAAAATCAAAGGGCCCCGGGGTGGGGGCATTTTTTGTCTTAGGGCTATAATTTGAGCAATCTGGATAGAGGTTCACTAGATGAAGCTTCACACCAAATATCAAAGACCTAGGCCTTGGGCTTTCAGAGAACAAGATTTTTAAAAATTTACCCATATAAGTCAATGTGAAACCAAAGGGCCCCGGGGTAGGCCATTTTTTGCCCAAGGGCTATAATTTGAACAATCTTGGTAGAGAATCACTAGATGAAGCTACACACCAAATATGAAAGACCTGGGCCTTGTGGTTTCAGAGAAAAAGATTTTCAAAGATTTTCCCTATATAAGCCTACGTAAACCAAGAGCCCTTGGTTGGGGGCATTTTCGGCCACTAGGATATAATTTGAACAATCTTGATAGAGGTCCACTGGATGAAGCTTCACACCAAATAACAGACACATGGGCCTTGCGGTTTCAGAGAACAAGATTTTGAAAGTTTTCCCTACATAAGTTTATGTAAAACCAAAGGGCCCCGGAGCGTGGGCATTTTTGGCCCAAGGGCTATAATTTGAACAATCTTGGTAGAGGACCACTAGATGAAGCTACACATAAAATATCAAAGACCTAGGCCTTGCGGTTTCAGAGAAGAAGATTTTTAAAGATTTTCACTACATTAGCCTATGTCAAACCAAAGGGTCCAAGGGCGGGGTCTTTTTTTATCCCTGGGCTAAAATTTGAAAAATCTTGATAGAGGTCCATTAGACGAAGCTTCACACCAAATATCAAAGACCTGGGCCTTCTGGTTTCAGAGAAGAAGATTTTTAAAGATTTTCACTATATAAACCTATGAAAAACCAAAGGGCCCTGGGGCAGGGGCATTTTTGGCCCCTGGGCTATAATTTGAACAATCTTGGTAGAGGTCCACCAGATGAAGCTTCATACCAAATATCGAAGACCTTGGCCTGGCGGTTTCAGAGAAGAAGATTTTTTTTGAAGTTGTCATTTAAAAAATCTATTTTTAGCTCATGTGACCTAGATGTGCAATGAACCGGAACAATTTGAAAGGCGACATCTAAGGATCATTCCTGTGAAGTTTTGTCAAAATCTGATCAGTGGTTTAGGAGACGTTGTTTGAAGAATTGTTTACGGACGCACGCAGGCACGGACAAACGACGGACGAGGAGTGATCACAAAAGCTCACCTTGTTACTTCGTGACAATTGAGCTAAAAATAATGGGACTGAAACCACTTAAATGACAAATGGACTTGTCCAACATATAGCAATTGAAGCGTCTACCAATATCAAATGGGTTAAATGAGTAAAAAAACAAACAAGAGGGCCATGATGCCCCTGGATCGCTCACTTGATCCTTATGGTAGGTAATATCATGGGTGGACAACAGGGGAGCTATCGCGAAATCACGTCAACGTAATTTTGCTCCCATGACACATCCGGTAACTCTCGCGATAGTTCCTAGGACTTGGAAATGGTAAACAAAGGTAGGTACTCTTGTGTGTTTTGATTTATTGAAGAGGAATGAGAGAATAATATAAAATTTTGGCGATGCTAAGCCACGTAAAAATGATTTACCTTTCTAAGCAGGCCGAAAAAAACATTGAAAAAATCGTTGATGAAAGGTGGAGACCGTAACAAAATCGACCACAGGGTTCTCTTACTACAGTTTTATGTCAACACGAATGAATAATGCAACTGTTTTGTATGTTTTCGCTTAGAATGAGATATTTTGTCACAAAAACTGGGTGTGTCGGCCCTAATTAATCATTTAGATTTAAAAAGTTTTATCAGTCCATGTACTGTGAAGGAGTGATGCAAAAATTGTTAGGCGGAGTAGCTCCCCCATCATCGCATCAGCTTCCAAAACACGCTCTAGTTCCCACGATTCTATCATTCCATCACCTTGAGAGAAGTTTCTTTTGATTAGATTATATGTCGATTTAAACCACCTGGAAATCGCTAGCATCACAAAAATGACTCATTGTTACAAGAATGAAATATAACAGGGTTTTAAGGCAAAGAAATTGTCTAATAGAGCGAAACCCCGTGACGTCACAAACCTGGTCTATATTCGCCGATGAGAACTGCGGGCCGTATTCATTAATTTTAGAGATTTTAAGCGGTGAAGAAAAGATATATCCTCCTCAAATTGTCATATTCTACTAAGTTATACATCCAGTCAACGGTTTCTAATAACATTGAATGATTTCTGATATGATGAAGTAAGTAAATCTTAAATATATTGTCAATAATATCTGCATGATACTTGAATAAAATCGGCATTAATCTCAATATTTATCCAAATGAAATAACTACTATCTATCTATCTATCTATCTATCTATCTATCTATCTATCTATCTATCTATCTATCTATCTATCTATCTATCTATCTATCTATTAGGAGCCTCCGTGGTGTAGTGGTTACTGGCCTGTAAACCAGGAGCCTCCGTGGTGTAGTGGTTACTGGCCTGTAAACCAGGGATCGCAGGATTGATCCCGGGCTTCTCCAGACTTTCGGATGAGTCTTTAAACTGAGGTTGCGTCTCCGTGTGACCTAAGCTGTTGGTGGAACGTAAAACTCTAACACTCACTCAGTATCTATCTATCCTGCCTATGCCCTTTCGGGCATTTTCAGCAGGTGTAAATAACATACACGCCAGATTTGCATGATAAAGCCTACTATGTAAACGCTACTGGCCTGTAAACCAGGGATCGCAGGATTGATCCCGGGCTTCTCCAGACTTTCGGATGAGTCTTTAAACTGAGGTTGCAACTCGGTGTGACCTAAGCTGTTGGTGGAACGTAAAACTCTAACACTCACTCAGTATCTATCTATCCTGCCTACGCCCTTTCGGGCATTTTCGGCAGGTGTAAATAACATACACGCCAGATTTGCATGATAAAGCCTACTCAGTAAACATTTAATTACGGTAAGGATCTTTCACCTGCACATGGGATGATTCTCCCTGCACAGGGGGCATCTAGTAACGGTTCGATTCGAAGGACGGTGTACTTTGTGGCATTCATCCCTGCAAGCGAAACGTGTTCTGACACCGCAGCATTACTAACTCTGTCGGGAATCGAACCGGGGGCCTATAGCACCATAGGCAAGTACACTAACCACTGAGCTACCACACTCCTTTTCTTTAGACCAAAGTCTATTGTTGTTCTAGAAAATTTAACCCTTTACCACTCAGATACGTGTTTTTACGTGTCTGCACCCCCCCCCCCCCCACATTTTAAGCTCCAGAAGCACCTAAATTCTGCATTTCTACCCCTGGATAGTTATGTTTGCTTTAGGATTTGTTGGGCAAAAAAATGACCTGTTTTTTCGCGCGCCTCCCCACTAAAAATATTCTCGGGGGGATTGAAGGGGGGCAGCGCCCCCCTCACATCCCGAAAAATTTTGGATGTATGGCCTAACGGGCCGCTAAAATTTATATCTTAGGGTGTCTGGGGTCAAAAATGCCTGAAAATTGATGCTGATAAAACATGCTGCAAACAGTGAAAATGACCAGTGCCAAACACCTTAATTGTTGCCTTGACAGCTGTGTGAAGATTAAAATGTGGTCAAAAATTCATGTGAAAACACACTTTTTGCCAACTTTGAGATGCCCCCTCTTTACCATGACAACAATGATCAAGTCATGAAAGGTTGCATTTGAAAGGCTACTGCCCAATGAACATTCATACCGAGTTTGGTGTAAAACAGACCATCCAATATGAAACAATGGCTAGTTAAAGTTGCTGTCAGGTGCAACACTGTGAAAATCAGCAAAATTCACAAAATCCCTGAGTGGTAAAGGGTTAAATAAATAAACTGGTAAAACTAATGATTCATGATTAATTTATCATGATGCCTTACCCTAAACAATAATGCATCACCCAGACCCACCGAACCAAACATCACGCTACCATAACTTACAAAATCCTTTTTCCCAATACCTACATAAATTGAAAAGTGAAACGATCCAGAGCCTTTTTCTACCCTGATGTTTAACAAATAGGTAACAAATAGGGGTACGGGGTGGGGTCCACAGAGCGACCATCAGTCTGTAAAATCACCGGCTGTTCTGGAAATACAACAATCAGCCCAAAAGCCTGGAAAAATATTTGATAGCCCATAACTTAAAAAATGTGTTTTTCTACCTTCTAATGGCATTGTTGCGATTTTCCATTGTAAATAATGTCAAAAAGATCAAAAACTGGTTACATGTAGAGTAATTTGAGTCATAAAATTGAATTTCCGGCAGTGTTTGGAGAATAACCCCGAATTTTGTTTTCAGAAAAGTGGTCACCCTGGGAGGATTTTGTTTGTTTTATTTGAGGTTTAACGTCCCAGTTAGCACTGTGTAGGTCATTTTGGAGACGTTGCTTCCATTTTTTTTGGATTTTACCCGACATTGAGATGAAATGACATCTCAAGCCCTGTCACCCAAATAAACCTAAAGACTTATATTCTTTGGAGAGTATGACTCACACCACTTTGTCTGAGCAGGCTCAATCATCTAAGCGGTTTACCATTACTCATGTGCGGTCGGTTTCAGCTCTGCGTGGAAGCACCAATCTATTTCTCCGAGCTCCCTTGGGTGGGGACGAAAAATCAGTTTGGTAGTTGCAGATGAGATTTTTTCGTCTTTATCATTTAAGAAGTCATCCATTAATTTTATTTTGCTAAATTTAGCGACCCGCCTAACTGAGTAAATGGCCAGACGTGACACACTCTGTATCTGATAGACTCTTGGGAACTAGAGCGTGTTTCCGGAGCTGCCACGATTATGTGGGAGCTACTCCGTCTGAAAATATACGGCATTATCCCTTCAATGTGCATGAAGTGATCTTTTCTTTAACACATAAATGATAAATTAGGGCTGACATACCCAGAATATGCACCAAAGGATTTCGTTCTAAGCGAAAACTTACAAAAATATTGCTTTCATACATTCGTGCTGACATAAAACTAAAGTCAGATTACCCTGTGTTTGATTTAGTTACGTTTGCCTACTTTCATCAATGATTTTTTCAATAGTTTTTTCGGCCTGCTTAGAAAGGTAAATCATTTTTACATGTCTTAGCATCGCCGAAACTTTATATTATTCTCTCATTCTTCTACAATAAATCAAAACACACAAGGGAACCTACCTTTGTTTACCATTTTCAGGTCCTAGGAACTAACGCGAGAGTTCCCGGAAGTGTTGTGGGAACAAAATTACGTTGACGCGATTTCGCGATAGCTCCCCTGATGTCCACCCGTGAATATGAGGTGGAGTGGCGGGTTTGAGCAATTTTGGCTGATTTCTGTGAAATTATTTCAAAATCAATCTAGCTATTTAGGAATTGAAGTCATTTCAAGCTTTGTTTTGTTTGTTTGTTTGTTTGTTTGTTTGTATTGGTGTTAAACGGTCTAGTCAACACTATAGTCTTTCAAAACGCAGTGAGACGTGACTGCACTTTAAATTTTGGACTAATCCGTGTTTTAGGTAAGTCGCCCTCAGTTGGGATTTTACATTGGGAGATATAGTTTTACTGAGATTCGTACTGCATCATGCTAACCACCTGGCCACGACTTCTGCATAATGGCATTATCAAAAAAACTTATTTATAATTTTAAAATCCTGTGAAAAAAGAAATCCGAAACTTGCTTCCCCTAAAACATGGAATAGTCTTGCCACGCTTGAACGTTGAACTCTCAAAGGTCGTTGATAAACTATATTTATGTCATTTTTTAGCCAGACAGTTTACCTATACACATTTTTCCTGGGCAGGCTTATATGTAAGCGGTTAACCAGTAGAGTGCACATTCTTTCGCCAGAAACTGATAACTGCCCTTCTTGAATCAGCGGGAGAGAATGACCGTAGAAAATCACGATGACAGAATGTTGCAGACCAAAGCAGGTATCGAACCCCCGTCCTCCTGGTCATCAGTCAGCCTGGTTTTATGGGTTGTATACTTTTTTTTCTGGTGGCTATCATTTTCAGTGGAAAATTGTCAGACGGTCACATATGGAATATTTCTTCTACGGTAATTTGTTTTCTTTTTGAAGTCTTTCAAAAGTTCCCTTTGACAATACAGAGCTGACTTGTATGTCACTTTCTGGGCACCTTGTGGACATTGAAGGTCAGGTCCTAGTGCACCAGACCGAGATGAACCGGCTCAGTCTAACTTATTTGTGTGGTGACGAAGGAGGGGAAGGGGAGTGGGGGAGTTAGCATCTAAAGCTAGACTTCTGAGTTGGTGGTCTGTTTTGACGGGGGAGGCCTTTGACAATACAGAACTGACTTGTATTTCACTATCTGTGCACCTTGTGGATATTGAAGGTCAGGTCCTAGTACATGGACGGAGATGAACAGGCTCAGTCTAACTAATGATGACTCATAATGACAGTGGGGGTGGGGTGGGTGAGGGGTAGTGGATCCCTTTGACAATACAGAGCTGACCTTGCAAGTAACTATCTTGGCACCCTGTGGACATTGAGGGTCAGGTGTTAAAGCACAAGGACATGAACAGGCTCAGTCTAACTAACAATGACTCATGGTGACAAGGGCTGGGGAAGGGGGTGGGTTGGTTTGTTTGTTTGTTTGTTTGAATTGGGGTTTAGCATCCCCATCAACACTATTTAGGTCATTCTGGAGTTGTTGCTTCCAATTTTGTGGGACTTTTACCTGACATTGAGATGAGATGACATCTCAAACCCTGCCGCCCAATGAAACCAAAAGGCTTATATGCACTGGACGATCTGACTCACACCGCTTTGCCTGGGCAGGCTTAGTCATTCTAAGCAGTTTACCAGTACTCCTGTGTGGTCAGATTCAGCTCTGCGTGGAAGCACCATACAGCCCAATCTATTTCTCCAAGCCCTGATGGGCGGGGGCGATTGGGTGGGTTGGTGGATCCCTTTGACAATACAGAGCTGACTTGTGAGCCCCTGCCTATCGGGGCTTGAAGAAATAGATGGGCTGCATGATGCTTCCATGCAGAGCTGAAACCGACAAGTAAAAACAAGTACTGGTAAACCGCTTAGAGGATCTAAGCCTGCCCAGGCAATGCTGTGAGAGCCGACCCTTCCATGCCTATAAACTCTTATTGGTTTCATTGGGCAGCAGAGCTTGAGATGTCATTTCATCTCAATGTCGGGTAAAAGTCCCACAAAATCGAAAACAACATCTCCAAAATGACCTTTACTGTGTTGACGGGTACATTAAATCTCACATCAAACAAACAAACAAACAGAGCTGACTTGTATGTCTATATCTTGGCACCCTGTGGACATTGAGGGTCAGGTCCTAGTGCACCAGATGGAGATGAACAGGCTCAATGACTTATTGTGTGTGTGCGTGTGTGTGTGTGTGTGTGGAGGGGGGGGGGGGGGAATGTGTAGCAAGGTACGATCTACTCACGATAGGCGAATTAAGGTGGAAGAAATAGCGAATGCAATACACATTTCACATGGTAGCGTTTTATCAATTTACACAATCGCTTGGGTATGCGCAAGCTAACAGCCTGTTGGGTCCCAAAATCCCTAAGTAATGAGCAAATGACAACCACAGCATCAGTATGCAGCACATTGTTGAAGTGGTTAAGTTCAAAGGAAGATGATTTTCTTCCACATCTGGTGACTGTAGACAAGACCTTGGTCCATTATTATGAGCTAGAGAATAAAACTCAAAGTCGCCAGTGGGTAGGGCCGGGGTCTCCGAGGCCAAAGTAGTTCACAACGCAACCCTCTGCTGGCAAGGTGATGGCAACTGTATTTTGGGATGCACAAGGCATTATTATGTTGGACTTTCTAGCAAAGAAAAGTACAATAACAAGTGCGTATCATGCAAATTTGCTCAACCATCCGTGAAAAATGCCAAGGTAAACTCTCCAAAGGGATTCTGCTCCAACAGGACAATGCAGGAGTCCACACTTGCAAAATTGCAATGGATGCTGTTGAGCGGAATGGCTACAAGCTAATACTGCACCACACTTTTTCTCCAGACTCAGCACCTAATGACTATTTCCTATTCCCAAACTTGAAAAAGGATATTCTCAGGCGTCATTTCTGGTCCAATGAAGAAGTCGTGGCGGCAGTTGAGAAGTGGGTCGGAGACAAGGACCTTGGCTTCTTCAGTTCTGGGCTGATGGCACAGGAACAGCGTTGGTCCAATGTATCATTCTAGAGGGCAATTACATTGAAAAAGAAGAGATCGATCTCACCCAGAAATAAGTAAGGCTGTTTTTTTATATACATGGGCAACTGAAAAATTACATCAGATACCATACATTTTTTAACATTACCCACTCAGACATCACAGTGTGTTCACAAGATTCAGGCAGCGTTAGTGCTGGGACAGAACACTGATGAATCATGCCTCATGATCTGATTAACAAACAGAAACAGGTGATCCAAGTAATGCAAGCATTTCATTACGATAACATAACTGTGCGAGATAGGTGCATTTTTCCCATCTCCAAAATGGCTACTTTTCTGAAGAAATTCTGTGATTTTTTTCTAATTTATACCGCACACGTAGGTTGTGGGTACTCATTAGGACCGCCTCATTGAGGCGGTTCTAACAAGTACCCACAACCTATGCCTTGGAGCAGAAATTAGGAAACTAATGTATACCCCTATAAACCCCAGTTTTCTCTACATTAAGTGGGGTTTATGGGGGTGTTCATTTCACGGACTTGTTCACATGATGTTTTTCTGTCTCTAAAAAACTGACCTCGTAAATTTAGATACATTTTCAGCGACTGGCAACTGGGATCTGTAACACTTTGGTCGTTGTAGTTTAGTATCCTTGCCCCTCTCTAGGGCAGCACTTTTACTCCTTCGTTCAAGTCTTGGTTCACTGTCTTTATCTACTAACCCATTTCTTCCATATAAACATAAATTCACTGCTGTTTTAGATCTATACATATTCATGGTGGCTGGCTATTTTTCACTTTCATTTTCTTTCAACTATTTGAGAGTAAAAATTTTAATTTTAATCCCACTAGAAAAGTTTACAAAACTTTATTATTTAGTGATAATTTGAATGGATGCTGATTGTGCTAAAATCTGACTTGACAATTCTCATGCCTAGCAAAGTGAGGTCTTTATTTTCTATGAAAAATATGCACACAACTTATGAAAATGCTGTCTGCTTCGACTGTGCTCGGTAACACAAGATTAACCAGCGTTACACTTCAATCAATCATAAGGTGGCAGGTCAAACCTGAAAGTTTAAGCTTTAATTTTTAAAGGGAGACAATTTGCTCCCACTGGAAGCAAATTCTTTACATTAGGAGTAGACTCCTAAACAGATGACAATTAGCAATGATCTCCGTTACCAGTGTCCACTGTTTCCATTTACTAAAAGCAGATTACCAGACTTATCTTTAATTATTGTTTCCTTTCAAAATTACCTGTTCAAAAACTGATTTATCTTATCTGTTAAGGAAACTTTCTTGTTTTCTGAAGTATCTATCAATTTTCTGTTCCAATTTCAACTGTCAAATTTATAGATTTCCACATTAGTGTGACAGTTTGGCCTCTACAAAGATATTAGGGTTGGTTTGGAGTTTAACAGTCTAGTCAACACAATTATGGTCATATTGAGCCAGTCAGTTTACCTATACATAACAGGGCACATTCTTGAGATTTGTTTGAGTTGAGGTTTTAAATCCCACTATTCAGGTCATTTTGGAGACATTGCTTCTAATTTTGTGGGACTTTTACCGGACATTGAGATGAAATGACATCTTAAGACCTTCTTCCCGAAGATACCGTTAGGGTTTATAACCAGTGTTAGTCAGACTCACATCACTTTGCCTGGGCAGGCTTAGACCTTCTAAGCAGTTTAGCAGTACTCAAGTTTGGTCAGTTTCAGCTCTGTGAGTGAAGCACCATGCAGCCCAATCTATTTCTCCAAGTCCCCACATTCTTGAAATATAATATGCTATTATCTTAAGAGGAAAGGATTTGTCTCCAAGGAAAGTAACTCTTTCAGACTTTTTAACCCCTTATGTCCTGAACAGAATCTTCCCACTTATGTATACTCCGGGGTGTAAGGTTGAATTGTTTTCAGAAATTCATTTAGAAAATCACTTTTTGCAAACAGTGAAGGCCCTGATCAGATGCTGCGTATATTTGTATTCCACTATATGCCAGTGTTCCATTTTTGGGATTCCTGTATGAAATGGTTTCATTTAGGATTACCTTTAACCCATTGTATACTAGTGGACTCTTCCATTGCTATATGTTGGACAAGTCCATTTGCCATATAAAGGGTGTCAGGCCTATTTTTTTCATTTTTATTCTATTTTTTGAAGGAAAACTGTCAGCAAACAGTGTAGGACCTGATCAGACGCCGCATACTGTAGCGTCTGATCTGGGCTTGCACTGTTTGCCAAGGTACCCCTTTAGGGGTTTCCCACATGCAGTGGGTTAATGGAAACTATTTTTGTAGTTTGGTGAGCAAATTCATCCCATAAACAATAGCACACATGTAAAAAGGGAAGAAACTTCCTAAATGCAAATCTGGTCTTCCTTTAACACAAGAAGTAAACTTGTTTCAGGAGTAGCCCTTCACCTTAAGAGAGTAGATACCAACAATATCAGTAGGGATTTTCTTGCTTGGTGTAGGGATATTTTAGGACATTACATTTGTGCAGTAGGACCACATGACAGCTATAAAAATAACCAACCTGTAAGTCCAGAAATAGTTCTCAAGTCTACCTGAATGTGAGTCTGACCTCTGACCTACTGACCACCAAACCATCCCTCACCTCCACAAAGCTTTCTTGGGTAAAGGTTGTAAATATGCAATATATTTTAAATTACCGTATTCGGGTGTGTATTACCCGCATTTGCGTACTACCCGCACCCCCCTTTTTTGCCAAAATCTGGGGGAAAACTGTTATTCTGTTGTATTACCCGCATGGAACATTTGCTGAAATTTTGGTGGATGCGTAAGTGAGAAAAAGTAAGAATTTGGCCAGTTTTTTACCTGTTCACCATTGTAATTTATTTATTAACCCACATATGCCCGTGGCCCTTTTTCGGGACATCGGCAAACAGTGCAGTCCCAGATCAGACACCTCAGTAAGACGCCGCAGACGTCACTTTTTGGGGACATCGGCAAACAGTGCAGTCCCAGATCAGACACCTCAGAAAGACGCCGCAGACGTCTGATTTGGATTAACACTGTTTGATGATTTATAACGGTTCAATTATGACACTATTGTTAATCCCTGTCATATAATTGCCACCCTGCGGTGCGTGTCGATAAGGTGTGAATATATGGTCAAGTTATGTCTCTAATTTGCGTTTATTCCCCAATCATAAAATTTAATCCGCAATCAATGTGAAAATTATTTAATTGCTCCTAAGACGAGTTGCTACGACTATTCTACTATCTGGTAAATGGTTATGGTTTGGCGCCAAATAGCAGACGCTTGGCGAGAAAAGTTGAACACTTTAATTTGTGTTAAGACATCTGTATGCTGTTGTTGGTATTGACACGGAGCTTACGATAAACGCTGTTTTCCACAACTGTTTTGCTATAGAGAATTTTTTTTTACCGTTTCCAAACAATTTTTATGAGAGATCCGCCCCATTAAGATAAAACAATAGACACGTGTGGGGTTGCTGGGGTCCGATGACGTCATTTACCGATCGCGTGCAGAAAAAAACTGTAGCGGTGGTTTGTGGGCGGCGCTTTTGATGCCGGAAAACTTTGATGTTCGCATTGAACTTGCTTGTTTATTTCGTTTAAAATCAGAGTGTTAGGAATAATACTCACAAAATCGGGCTTGCTAGTAATGGAGATTGTTATTTTACTCATGTGTAAGTAAAATTGAGTGGACAATTAAACGTTTTTTTTTATGTCGGGAATCGTGAGAAGATAGAGCATAACACGAGATGCATCGTATTTTCAGCTGACAAAAGTAAAAAATAAAATGTCCAAAAATAATTCGGGCGGATTACCCGCACCCTGAACTTGAGCCTGTAATTTGAGGGAAAAAAACTGCGGGTAATACACGCCCGAATACGGTATCAATGCCAAAGCTTTAAAGCCAAATGGGTTATGAGTCTGGTAACTGCTTTCAACTTCCGTGACAGTCTGACTTTGACCTTCAACCTACTGACCCCAAGATGAATCTTCCTTAGTTGAAATTTACTATAAAATTACCAGTATGATAATTGTCATTAATCTAACTTACAGAAGGAGAGGTATTTTCATTCAAGTGCCAATATGATGTTGACTTTTGGCCTACCGACCCAAAAATCATTACACATTTTCTTCTGGTCAAAATTGATATAACTATGTAATTATGTGTGAATTAACAGCAAAGGGATGTATATAATAAACTTTTCCTTCTAGAACACACTCTTCTTGACAAGCTGGGAAAAACATATATGTAATCAAAATTCCTTTTCTGAAAGTGTATTATTCCTTCAAATACTTTTTTTTAAACACATTGTAAGTTATACTAAGTTTAAGTAACACTCTTGTGTTCCAACTAATGGTGTCAAAATATTCCAAGTTCCACCAATAAACAAACTTTTATTTGCACCTATAAACCCAACATGTTGATTATATGTGTCAGTTCTCTAAAGTAATTTTATCAAAATATGATTTTATACACAATTTTCACAATAACCCGTCAGCACAAATTGTGCTGTCTCATTTTTTTTTTTTAAATTTTTTGGCTATGACTTGTATTTCTTTCACTAGACAAACTCAATGTGTTACCTTCTATTTGGTTTATTAACAACCTATTAACAATAGCCTCATGTTATTACAAGGTTATCCATTAAAATAACGACAGTTTTTCTTAAAAACTTTTCAATCAATATTAAAAATGACGGCTACTTGACTTACTGTAATGTACATTATGAAATAACCTAAAGTAACTTTAACCCATTTGGTACCAGAAACCCCAAAATGGGTACCCTGGCAAACCGTGCAGGTCCAGATTAGACACCGCAGAACACAGCGTCTGATCAGGGCCTACACTGTTTCCAAATAGATGTTGAAGAAAAGACAACCTGACACGCCTAAATTTTGAAATGAATTCCTGCTATTTATAAGGTGGAAGATTCCATTTGGTAGAAAAAAGGGTTAAAGCATAGTGTACAGGAATTGTACCAATTATTCATAAAAGAGTGAAAAAGTTTAAAGTATGTTCTATACAAGTCTATTGTACGAGCTCTATGAAAAGAAAATCTGTTCAGTGCAATATGAAATGCAAGAAGAGGGGCATGTTGCCTCTAAATCACACATCTGAGAATCATTGATTTTTTTATTGACTGCGTTGGGGTTTAATGACACATCAACCCTTGCAGGTCATTTTGTGTCATCTCCCAGAGAAATGGAGAAAAGACAAAGAAGAGGAGTTAAAAGTGAGTGACAGAGGAGAAAGAGGAAAATGAATGAAATTGTAGAAACTAAAGAAGTAACAACAGTGCCCATCTACCCTTACCTACTGGAAGGACAGCCGCAGTGACCTTGACATTGAAAGTCGAAATCGCTGGAGATATTGTCATAAGGAACATTTGTGGGAAGTTATATTGAAATTGGTGAAGAAATGTAAGCGCTAGAGTGATGAAAAAGTTTTTCTAAAAATAGCCACAGTGACCTTGATCTTGAAAGTCAAACTCGCTCGAGGTATTGTTATAAGGAACATTTTTGTGAAGTTATATTGAAATCAGTGAAGAAATTATGCCTCTAGAGTGATGACAATGTTTTTCTAAAAATAGCCACAGTGACCTTGACGTTGAAAGTCGAAATCGCTGGAGATATTGTCATAAGGAATATTTGTGTGAAGTTATATTGTAATCGGTGAAGAAATGTAAGGGCTAGAGTGATGACAAAGTTTTTCTAAAAAAAGCCAAAGTGACCTTGACCTTGAAAGTGGAACTCGCTCGAGATACTGCCATAAGGAACATTTGTGTAGAGTAATATTGAAATCGGTGAAGAAATGTAGGCGCTAGAGCGATGACAAAGTTTCTCTGTAAATAGCCACAGTGACCTTGACAGTGAGGTCACGACCTTGAAAGTCGAACTCGCTTGAGATATTGTCATAAGTAACATTTGTGTGAAGTTATATTGAAATTGGTGAAGAAATAAAGGCACTAGAGTGATGACAACGTTTTTTTTAAAATAGCCACAGTGACCTTGACCTTGATGTCATGAGCATGAACGTCAAAACTCACTCAAGATAGTGTCATAAGGAACATTTGTGTGAAGTTATATTGAAATTGGTGGAGAAATGTAGGCGCTAGAGCGATGACAAAGTTTTTCTAAAAATAGCCACAGTGACCTTGACCTTGATGTCATGAGCATGAACGTCAAAACTCACTCAAGATAGTGTCATAAGGAACATTTGTGTGAAGTTATATTGAAATTGGTGGAGAAATGTAGGCGCTAGAGCGATGACAAAGTTTTTCTAAAAATAGCCACAGTGATCTTGACCTTGAGGTCACCACCGTGAAAGTCGAACTCGCTCGAAATATTGTCATAAGGATCATTTCTGTGCAGTAATATTGAAAATGGTGAAGAAATGTAGGCGCTAGACCAATGACAAAGTTTTTCTAAAAACAGCCACAGTGACCTTGACCTTGAGGTCATGACATTGAAAGTCAAACTTGCCCATCCTATTATTGTGCTTTACATTTGTTTGAAGTTTCATGAAATTATCTCAAACGGTTTGAAAGTTACAGAGCTGACAATTTTTTTCTCAAAATAGCCACAGTGACCTTGACGTCATGACCTTGAAAGTCAAACTCGCCCATCCTATTATTGTGCTTTACATTTGTTTGAAGTTTCATGAAATATCTCAAACGGTTTGAAAGTTACAGAGCGGACACAAGTGTATGGTAAAAATTGCAAGTTATAACATTCAAAAGGCAATAACTCTGAAAGTAGAAAAGCAAGAGTTATGGTTCATGTGTTCTGCATGTCGTCTCATGGGCTTCATTTATGTGAAATTTCATGAAAATATGTCAAGCGGTTTAAAACTTATGGAGCAGACATGAAAATGCAAGTTATAACATTCAAAGGGCAATAACTCTGAAAGTAGAAAAGCAAGAGTTATGGTTCATGTGTTCTGCACGTCGTCTCATGGTGTTTAGCATTTATGTGAAGTTTCATGAAAATATGTCAAGCCGTTTAAAAGTTATGGAGCGGACACGAAAATGCAAGTTATAACATTCAAAGTGCAATAACTCTGAAAGCAGAAAAGCAAGAGTTACAGTTCATGTGTTCTGCACGTCATCTCATGGTGTTTATGTGAAGTTTCATTAAGATATGTCAAGCGGTTTAAAAGTTATGGAGTGGGCATGAAAATGTTAACAGGCACACACACACACACACACACACACACACACACACACAAACACACACAGAAAAGTGAGTATGCCATGGGGGTATAATTAATACTATTCTGCTTTTAAAGGGTGCACTTAATATTTCTTTGCGTTTTCTGGCCACAGTGTCCTTTCAGACCACTTTTGAACATTCCAAAGGTGGTCTTGAATAGAGGAATTTTACTGTATATGTCCATTTTGATCACACATGATCCATACTTGAACTGTACCGAAATTTCAAGGAGCCAATCATTCTGAGAAAGTTTCATGATTTGTTTGATTTGAGGTTTAATGTCCCCATCAAGTACTCGTGTGCAGGTCTGTTTCAGCTCTGCATGGAAGCATCATGCAGCCCATCTATTTCTTCAAGCCCCGATGGGTGGGGGCCGAAAGTTTCATGAAGATTGGCTGAAAATGTGGCCTCTAGAGTGTCCACAAGTTTATTATAAGATCTGACCTTCTGACCTGATTTTTAACCGGGCTTTTGCCTTCACTGCAGCTGGTGTTGTGCCGTGTGGCAGCCGTAAAACGTCTCCCCGTACATCAACCATAGTGCAGTTTATATTTTAATTTTTGTCCTTTGAGATCAGCGTGAATATTCTGAGAAATCAGAAATAAATTATTGGTTTAGACATATATTCTAGACAGGTTTTTAATTATTTGGACCCCATTTTGATTTATATCAGTCTTTGAATCGACTGCCTATTCGAAATTCGCAAAATTGCAGTATGTTTCCTCTGGCTTTCTTTGCCGGATCATTACAGGGTCACTGATGAGGCTTTATTAGCCTAAACTACGTAGTATGACCCATCTTCGTTCTTATGAATGTTTTCATTGCTCTTAAAGGAACTCTTTTTTGATTTTTATTGACCCTCATTTTGACTTTACCTTGACTTTCTCAAGGTGATAATTCTGAGCAAGTTTCATTAATATTGGACCAAAACTGTGGCCTCTAGAATTTTCTCAAGTTGTTTTTTTCTATGATTTGACATACTGTACCAACCTACAATCTGATCCCATATAGCCCATATTCAAACCTGACCTAGACTTTGCCAAGATTATCATTCTGAAAAAGTATCATGAGCACTGGTCCAGTACTGTGGCCTTTAGAGAGCATTCACAAACTTTTTCTATGATTTGATCTACTGACATAAGACACAACCCATTATCAAACTTTACCTAGATTTTGTCAAGGTTATCATGGGCAAGTACGATCAAGTTTGAACCAAATCTGTAGCCTCTAGAGTGTTCACAATGTTATTTCAGGATCTGACCCACTTTTTTACCCAATATGACCCATGAGAACTTGACCTAGATTTTGTCATGGTGATCATTCTGAGCAAGATTCATGAATATTGGGCTGAAATTGTGGCTTCTAGAGTTTTCACAAGCTTTTTCTGTGCTCACATTTTGATTGCACTTAACCCATACCTGAACTTAAATATTAGGCCACAACTCTGGCCTCTAGGTTGTGGCATCTAGCCTGTACAAGCTTTTTCTAGTATTTGACCCGCAGATCTATCTTTTGACCACACACAACCCATTTTCAAACCTGACCTAGAATCTGTCAAGATGATCATTCTGAGCAAGTATCATTGAGAATGGTAAAAAAATTGTGGCCTCTAGAGAGTTCACAAGCTATTTCTATGAGTTGAAATAATGACCTGCTATTTGACCAGACATGACCCATTTTCATATCTGACCTAGATTTTGTTAAGGTTATCATTCTCAGCAAGTTTCATGTATATTGTGTTGAAATTGTGGCCTGTAGAGTGTTCACAAGCTTTTTCTATCATTTGACATATTTTACATCTCTAATTGACCTAGATTTTGTCATGGTGAATTTAGTTTCCAAAATCTGATCATTTCTTTCCCCAATCCCAATGAAGTATCTGTGCTAGTAAATTCTATCTACATGTATTGATTTATGAGATACAGAGCTCACAAGCCTCATTTTTATACTAGTGACCTTGAAAATGAGGTCAGGATCACTAAAGCCTAGCAATTTTTTTCCTGTGGCCCGATGATGTCCAGATTTTGTTTGTTTTTATGTATTTTTTTTCTCATGGAAATTAGACTGGAAGTCTAAATGAGCAAACACAAGACTCTAATCACATGGACAGAGTCAGAATTAAAAACTTAGCTCTAAAATGTAATTTATGGAGAAGAGTCTCCACATGTTTCCTTTTTTTTTTAAGCAACAGAATCTCCAAATGACCTCTAACTTACATCTTTATCCCGAAAAAAAAAATCAAGTGATCAAATTGGCCAAAGTTTATAAGAGAGAGAAAGAGACAGAGAGAGAGAGAGAGAGAGAGACAGAGACAGAGAGAATGATCCTTCACACCAATGTTTCTTCCTTGAAATGTCATGCATGTTATTTTTTACAGAAACTAGCAAATCAACTGTTCGCTGTTCCGAGATGGAAAAAGAAAAAGAAAACTTGCAGAGCCTTTTCCAAGACCTAGAAGAAGATGCTGGTCTGAAATGAAAAAATGCAAGACTTGTTGCTGACAAACAGCTAGACTCAGCCTTCAATCAGTAGTTTGTGCAGGCCAGGTCTGAGGGTACCGGTGTTGGGTTCTGTCATTCAAGCCCAAGCTGAGAAGTTTGACAAGCAGCTAAACTGAGATGATTCTACTTTCCAGGTCATCAGATCAACTGATGCAGAAGCTACACAGTCCTACCCAGAGAAGCGTCAAGAGATCTTTAACTATGGTGGCTATGTTCCTGAACTGGTTTACAATGAGGATGAAACAGAGCTATGCTACAGGATGTTACCAAATAAGACGCTGGCAGTGAAGAGTGATGCTTGTGATACACAAGGGGATTCAAGAAGATAAAACACAGTCACAATTCTTTTCTTCATTAACAGGACACTGGCTCCCTCAAGGTCAAGGCTCTGCGCACAGGGAAAATTCAGAATCCGGGCTGTCTCAACCACATTAAAATGTCAACACTTCCACTCAGTTAAGACTTCAGCCTGGATGACATAAAAGATATTCCAGAACTGGTTTAACAAAGAGTTATCCTGGCTGTCAGAAAGCATCTATGTCAGCAGCACCTGGAACCAAAAGTACTTCTCCAGCTGGATAATTGTTCAGTTCATCCACCTTTCAAGCAGACTCACCAGTAGAGACAGGCAGATTGGAGTGAGATATCTCCCTACGAACACAGCTTCCAAGATTCAGCCACTGGACCAGGGTGTCATATCAGGGTTCAAGACAATATACAGACATGAGCTAATCAAGAAGATCATCAATGATGACAGACAACTGAGGTAATGGGCAGATATGACCGACTCAGTATAAGAAGATAGATAGATAGACCTGTGCAGGAGAGCCTGAAGTCCCTCAATTTGAAGATGATCATCCTGGCTGGTCAGAGTTGGGAAGCGAAGTCTGTGAAGTCGATTGAAAAATGATGGATAAAGAGTAAAGCCACAGCATTTCCTGCTGCTGCTGAAGCTGCTGATGACAACAGAAATGGAGACAGTAACACTAAAGCCAACATTGACACAACTCTGGTTACACTAATTTTTTGGTTATCTCCCCTGACAATATAACCTCGTGATCGCCTTAACTCCAAACGCCCTGGAGATATATGGATGTAACTTGCACAGTTGAACCCAAGGTTAAAAAGGTCTGTTATGAGCAAGAACCACAACTCTACGTGCCCTGTCATTTTAGTTATCTCCCCTGACAAGATAATCTCGCTGTTGCACTTTGAGTTTGTGATAATTGATTGGATTTGATAAGATACTTGAGGTTAAGGTGGTTCCTGAGGCCGCCGCCCATCGGGGCTTGAGAAATATATGGGCTGCATGATGCTTCCACGCAGAGCTGAAACCGACCCGCACTTGAGTACTGGTAAACCGCTTAGAGGATCTAAGCCTGGCCAGGCAAAGCGGTGCGAGTCGGCCCATCCATGCTTATAAACCCTATTGGTTTCATTGGGCGGCAGGGCTTGAGATGTCATTTCATCTCAATGTCGGGTAAAAGTCCCACAAAATTGGAAGCAACGTCTCCAAAATGACCTTTACAGTGTTGATGGGGACGTTAAACCTCAAATCAAACAAACAATAAGGTGATTCCTGAATAAGAACCCTAACTCTGAATGCCATGGTATTTCAGTAATCTCCACTGACAATATTACCTTGCAATCACCATAACTCCAATACCATTCAAGATATATTGGTGGGACTTGGTACAACTGTATACAAGGTTAAGAAGGTGCTTCATAAACAAGACCCACAACACTATGTGACATAATATTTTAGTGATCTCCCATGACAATTTAACATTGTAATCACAATACCTCCAACACCTCACAAGATATGTTAATGGTACAATTCGGTACATGACCATTTTACATTTGAGGTTAAGAAGTCGTGAGCCCGAACTATAACATGGCATTTTTATTATTTCCCCTCTCATTGCCATAACTCCAACACTTTGACCACGTAATTTATGCAATTATTATCTTGCAGATTTTTTACTGGTATTAGCAACAATATGACTGAGGATTAGCTGGTGTGTTTTATCTGCATGTGTTGAATCTCCATATTGGCTTCTGCATGGTCAGTGTATTTGCCATCTCTTCTTATGGCTATTTTGTTGAAATTTTACCATATTTAACATATTAAGGAATTTTTGGTGGGGATACCCTATTTTTTGAAAGAATAATCAAATATGGAAGGTTTTGTTTGTTTGTTTGATTTGAGGTTTAACATACCCGTCAACACTGTATAGGTCATTTTGGAGACGTTGCTTCCAATTTTGTGGGACTTTTACCCGACATTGAGATGAAATGACATCTCAAGCCCTGTCGCCCAATGAAACCAATAAGGTTTATTAGCATGGACGGTCCGCCTCGCACCGCGGTTCCTGGACAGGCTTAGATCCTCTAAGCATTTTACCAGTACTAGTGTGCGGGCCGGATTCAGCTCTGCGTGGAAGCATCATGCAGCCCATATATTTCTTCAAGCCCCTATGGGCGGGGGCCGAAATATGGAAGGTATTTCAAAGAAAAAAAAAACATGCCTCATTTATTTTTGAGAAAACAAAAACATATAGTATTCAAGAACAACAACAGCAACATTTACTGGCATAGGCTAATGAGTATATGATATGGCTTATGCACAGATCGCTGAAAATAGTCTCGGGTCGTTTCGCCCGTGAGTCGTTTCGCCCATGAGTAGTTTCGCCCATGGGTCGTTTCCCCCTGGGTCGATTCGCCCTGTGTTGTTTCGCCCATGGGTCGTTTCGCCCTGATTAGCTGGGTCGTTTTGCCCTTATTTTTTTTCAAGCCCTATTGATCGAGGTTATGTTTGTTTTGGTATGTAAAGGGATTGATGGGGGTATGGGGAGTTCCGGAAAACATGGTTTTGCCCTAGTGTGGTGCAGCTGGACGACCTACTGACGGCTTCTACGTCAGGTTTGAGCAACTGAGCTACCACCTTTTTGAGAAAGATATTCAAGCTCACATAAGGTTAACAAGTCTTTGCAATAAAATGGGATTTATGGCTGTGTGAAAATGACTGTTTATATTTAAAAATGTGACATATTTTTCTTTCTGCTCAAAACATAGATTTTGGATTAGAACCGTCCAATTGTCTATGTTCTAGAATCAGAAATAACAAATAAAGTATATGCGAAAACCCATTTTTCACTGTATAAAGTTGTGTTTGGCGGGGACATTATTGCATAGACTTGCTAACATGATGTTTTATTTACTTATCAGTTGTTCTTTCTGCACAAATAGTGACGTGATGTAACTGGTTACATTATTACGTTAATTGTGTTGACGGGGACGTTAAACCTAAATCCAACAAACAAAATATTTTTAAACAGTGGTGTCTGAATAAAAGTTTACAAAAATGTCACTTAAGGAGTACAGTCAAACCTGTGAACAAAGGCCATCTATGGGACAGGACAAATTTGGCCGTTATTCACAGGTGACCTTTATTCGGAGGTTTGACAATTACCAGCAGGCCGACAGTGTCCAAAAATTCTTACATTTGTTGATTAAATAGCAAGCTGTCACTGGATGAAGAAGCATATTGTTTTCCATTTAATTTACATGTTTATTTGTTGTGTCATCCGACGCCAGCAACCCCACACGTGTTTAAATCTTTCATAAAAAATGTTTGGAACCGGTAAAAAATATTTTCTCGATAGCTAAACGGTTGTGAATAGAGGTGGAAAGAAAACAGCGCTGTATAGCTCCCGAATTATCCCTCCGTGTCAATAACCAACAACAGCGTTCGACTTTTCCCGCCGAGCGTCTGCTATTTGGCGCCAAAACATAACCATTCATGAGATCATAGAGTAGTCCGTTTTTATTATGCAAACATATACCGTTAGATGTAGCTAATTGTCTAAGGAGGATTAAATCATTTTCACATTGATCTTGGATTAAATTTTATGACTGGAGGATAAACGCAAATTAGAGACATGACTTGACCATATTTTCACACCTTATCGACACGCACCGCAGGGTGGCAATTATATGACAGGGATTAACAATAGTGTCATACTTGAACCGTAATAAATTCACAGATGGTTTGTCTCTGAATTGACAGTGCCGCAATTATTGTGATTTACTTACTGGGCTAGTTTTACCGTCTTTAGGGTTGTCCGCCAATTAAAAAAAAAAATGTTTAGTCAATTTTTCTTCACTTTTCTAATAAACTATCTTCAGTTCTTGTGTAAAACAGAATGCAATGGATTTATTCAATTCAACTCACTCACAAACAAACCGTAACATGTTTGACCAAATCGCCAGGATTAAGGACTGCAACACCAATCAAGCAGGCCAATTATATGCCAATCAATGGCGATAATTACCTCAAAGCTGAAATCATGAGCGTGATGGATTCAATTATAGACCGTTATTCAAGGACAGCAACTCAGTTTGGGACTGAATAACGTGACCGTTGACCGTAGTGCACAGTGGACCGCTATTCCCAGTTAATTTATTAGGGAATTTCGATGGGAGGGGTTGAAAATGACCGTTGTAATAAGGGGACCGTTATTCGGAGGTGACCGTAAGCACAGGTTCGACTGTACTAATCAATTTTACACATTAAGTGTCATGTGTAAAAAGTGAGCAACTGTCTAGTGAGCAATTGTCTTGTGAGAAAATGTCATGGTGTTGGTTTAACTTTTATACAGACTCTACTGTAGCTCAACCTGGGTAGGAATAGAAACATAACATTTTATACTTTCTTTTCATTTTTTTCCCATAATTTTATGCATAACAAAACACATATTTTACAATATAAATATATAACAAAGCATGACATTGAAATCATAGCATCACATGAACAAGTCCGTGGAATGAACACCCCCTAAACCCCACCTTACATGAAGAAAACTGGGGTTTACTGGGGTATACACTATTTTTGTTATTTCTGCTACAAGACAGAGGTTGTGGGTACTCGTTAGAACCGCCTCAACCTATGTTTGCAGTATAGAAAAGAAAAAATACCACAGATTTTCATAATAAAAATTTTAGAGATGTGAAAACATGCACTTTGTCGCACAGCTGTGTTATCATACTGGTCTGTTTAATAGTTTGCATTACGAAAACATGCTTATTGAAATACTGGAAAATTGTACCACCAAATAAAAAAAAATTCAAAATTGTTCTGATCAAAGATTCTAATATTTTTCATATTTCTGCTCGGGTACTCGTTAGAAACGCCTCGGCGAAGCGGTTCTAATGATCACCAACGGTCTGTGTATTTTGGGGCGGAAATATGAAAAACAATGTGTTGCATGTTCTTTGCGTGTTTTGTGGGTAGTACCCATAGTCTGCTATTTCTGCTCCAGGCATGGAATGTGGGTGGTCGTTAGAACCGCCTCGGCAAAGCAATTCTAACGAGTACCCATATATCACATACTTAACACATTTTGACACTGTGGTTTGGATTTGTGAAGATCACATACACAGTTTATAATGTTTTTTTTTTCACTTTTTATCTCTCTATCCGAACTCTGGAACGAGCCCGTCCATACATCACCCCTCTGTAGGTGTCATTTGATGTGTCACCATGAACAGTTCATATCTGTTCATCCGTCCGTCCATCTACACAAGCATCATTTCATTCATTCATTCATTCATTCATTCATTTCCGATTGTCCATCTACCAATACTCTCCATTCATTCATTCATTAACTTACGAGGACTGTTCAAATATGAATGCAAGTAGAACGTTTTCTCATGCACTAATGTGAAAATCACCTGGAAATAAATATCACAGCGTGGAAAACATTTTACCTATACATTGATACCAAACCTGTTAAAATCAATGCACTTTAGCCATGTATATCGTTCGATAAACACTGTCTACTCTTGTATACTAATACAAATCATGGTTGGAAGAAGGTCAGAGTACGCCGTTGAAATACGGTCCTATATTAAAAATCGTTGTATTCTTGGTTTACGGTGCAAAGACATTTTTGATGAAATATGTTCGGTTTATGGGCATAATGAAATGTCCTTTCCGACAGTTTTTCGTTGGTGTAAGAAATTCAGCTGTGGGCTAGGCTCAACAGAAGATGCACCACATGGTCGTCGGCCGAAAAGAGCAGCATCTGCCAAGATGGTTGCTAGAGTGAAAGAAATAGTTGCTACCGATGCACAATACACCACTAGGCAAATAGCTAGTATGGTTGGCATCTCATTAGGAGCAGCTCATACAATTCTGAAACGGGATTTGAAAATGAGAAAGATCTGTGCTAGATGGATTCCCCATCTGTTGACAGATGAGCAGAAAAAGACACGCATGCAGTGCGCCAAGAACTTGCTTAAAAAGTTTCCAAATTACAATGCAAGGTTTTTCGCTAATGTCGTCACAGGTGACGAGACATGGGTTCATTTTTTTGAGACAAAACAAAAGATTCAGAACAAAATATGGGCAACAAAGTATTGCAAAAGACCATGCATTGAAAAGCCGACCATGAGTGTCAAGAAGGTAATGTATGTCATATTCTTTTCAAATCAGGGCCCTGTTATTCGGGTTGCTGTGCCTAAAGGCAAATCTGTAAATGCGAAGTTTTACAAGAATAAAGTTCTTCGAAAATTGAAGAAATATTTCAAAGAACGAAGACCCGCAACTGGTTTGGCCAATGTCAGATTGCTACATGGCAATGCGTCATCGCACAAGGCATTCATTGTGCAAGACTATCTGAAGCAGGAAAAGGTTGTTGAACACCCTCACCCCCCGTATTCCCCTGACCTTGCCCCGTGTGACTTTTTTTTTTTTGTTCCTGCGGCTGAAAAAATACCTTTCTGGTCAAAAATTTGTACAGCGCAAACACCTCGGTTCTGCAATATTCCAGTTCCTTCATAGTATACCTCGAAAAGACTACCAAAATGCATTCATGATTGGATCAGAAGACTGAAAGTTTGTAAATCTGTTAAAGGGGAATACTTTGAGGGGACAAAATAAATTTTTCATCGAAATCTATCACGGAATCATTTTTATGTGCTTAGTTGCATTCATATTTGAACAGTCCTCATATCTATCTCTGTATATTCAAAATGCCGTCCGTTCATCCGTACTTCCCTCCATCTACCAACGCACAACTCCATTCACCCATTTATTTATTCATCCATCTGTCCATTTACTCATCCATTCCGTTTGTCACTCCCTTAATATAATTGCGGCGAAACGACCCATGGGCGAAACTACTCACGGGCGAAACGACCCACCAGATAAGGGCGAAACGACCCACCCCCAAAATCAGGGCGAAACAACTCAGGGCGAAATGACCCACGGGCGAAACAACCCGGAACCCTGAAAATAATACACCATCAAGCTCCGTGCATAAGATGGTGTGGAATTCTTTTCAATTTCTTTCCAACTGAAAGAGCAGAAGCCTTTTATGGCAGGACAGACATGTCTGCCAATTATCAATGAACACATTGCTATGTGGGGTGATCAATAAATAGAACTTTTGCTATAACTTTTTTAATATACAACCAATCGCAATAAAATTTATATGGTCGACAGAATAGCATGTTACGGACAAAGTCATCAAGGTATTACGTTCGTGACGTCACTAGTTTTTCAATCACATCATATTTTCCACGTCATACTTCACGTTCACCGTTCAGAAATGGCTGACGACCTTGTTGCAGAACAGAGGACTATCATTAAATTCTACGTAAAATTAGGGAAGACTATGAGCGAAATCAAAGAGGATCTCCAAAAAGTATACGGAGAAGCAGCATTTTCGAAATCTTGTATTCATAAATGGTGGCATCGCTTCAGTGATGGAAGAACATCGACCAAAGATGACGCCCGATCTGGCCGCATTGTGAAGTATACTACAGAGGAAAACTGTGCTGCCATTGAACAATACGCAATGGAAGACAGGCGAGTGACTGTTGGAAATGTAGCGGAGGACTTTAACTTAAGTTATGGTACAGCCAAAGAGATTCTGATGGAAAAGCTTGAATTAAGCCGCGTCTGTGCAAGGTGGGTACCCCGTCTACTTCAGCCTGACCAGAAGAGAGTAAGGAAACAGACCTGTCGAGATATTCTCAACCGATATGCAGGGGGTGGTGATGGGTTCCTGAATAAAATAATAACATGTGATGAAACATGGTTCCACTTCTTTGAGCCGGAAAGCAAGCAACAGAGTTCCGTGTGGAAGCATGCATCGTCACCATCGCCTGTAAAAGCCCGACTTTCCAAGTCAGTGGGTAAAGTTATGTCCATCATATTCTGTGACACAAAAGGAAATGTGTTGAATCACATGGTGCCAGCTAAAACTACAGTCAATAGTGAATACTACGCACATCTAATTAAATTCCAGTTGCAGAGAGCTATTCGAGATAAACGTCCTGAACTTTTGAGGTCGGGGTTCATTTTGCACCAAGACAACGCTCCAGTGCACGTGAGTCAACTTGTGGCGTGCACCCTAAAGGAACCAGGTATCGAAACTCTACCGCATCCACCGTATAGCCCAGACTTGGCTATCTGTGACTTTTTCCTGTTTCCAAATGTGAAGGATCAGCTGCGTGGAGTAAAATATGAGACGTGAGATGAACTAGGGGCTGCTATAACGGTGGGGCTTAGGGTGGTGTCAAGTGACGGCTTACATCACACGTTCGGCACGTGGATGAACAGATGTCAAAAGTGTATCAAGGTCAAGGGATCCTATGTCGAGAAATAATAAACTGTATTCGTGAGTATCGTTTTTCACTATTAAGTTATAGCAAAAGTTCTCAAATTTATTGATCATCCCCCGTAGCTTTGGTTGGAATAAATCAGTGAACCAAGTTCACAGAAGTTACTGAACAACTTTTGGATTTGATCAGTATCTTTACTGACCCATCTCTTCAGTTTCCTGAAAAGGTTTGAATTTTGATAAGTAAATACTGAAGGGGGCAAAAAAGTTATCTGGAGCTATAGTTATATCAATATGATAAAAGGTACTCTTCTGTTAAAAAATCCCTACCAAAATTGTAAACTTGTCTACCCAGCACCCACATTCTATGTTATATGATCCTAGACCCAAACCAGTCATGGCAGATGCTATAACCCACCTTATAACATGGTCCCAATATGTGCACCCTGAGACTGCACAGTAGCTGTGTTAAGTTTGGTAATATTCCAGCCATAAGTTAAGATATAGGGTGCAAACAATCAAAATCTGAATTTCAAATGGCTGAAGTGAAAGTGAGCTTGAAAATAGAGGTCACCAAAATGTCATCACTTCTTTCAGTCCAAATGATGTATCAGATCGACTTAAATCTTTTGATGAGATAGATTGAACACAAGGCTCACTTATAGTCTGCCCTTCATCATCGTGTAGGTTATTTTTTCTTGTCCTTTGGGATCATTGATACCAGTGTGGAATTTTGAAAGTATCTGAGTGTCACTGATGAGACCTAAATGGCCGAAAGTAGCTAGTCTGGCCCAGAAAAACTGATACACTCCATACTTTTAGTTTAAACATATTTATTTCCAAAAACATTTGAACATTCAAGCAAATAAACAGAGTCAATACAAAATTTTAGGATCAGAACGAAAGCAGTAGCTTATTTAGTTCCTTTCCTATGTAAATATCAATATGTTTAAGTAACATATGGCAGTAGATAATTTACATGTGATCATAAAATAGGAATATGACTTTTTCAGTATAATTAGGCAATAAGTACCTGAAGATAAGATTTAGCAAAATTTGATCAAACAGAATAGAAAAAATAAGGGAAAATAAAGTTAATATCAGGACAGAATATAAAAGATAATAATAGAAGAAATGAGAGATAGAAGGATTTAGATCAGATAAATAAACAAACATTGAAGATATGACAAAACATTTCATTTGAAAAATCTTTTGTCATAAAATTTAGCATAATACATGCACCTAAAAAGAAGTGCAATGAAAAAAATACAGATCAAATACATATAAGTTCACAGGTTATGATAACAAACAGACAAAAAAAAAAAAGAAAGAAAGAAAGAAAGAAAGAAAGAAAGAAAGAAAATACAGAATTAACACAACTGGAGCAGGACATAGAGTAGGGGGGGGGGAGGCAATCTAAGCTCTTTGAACCAGTAAGTAAATAAATAAGGTCATTAATGCATGTTAAAAATAAATAGTACGCAAAAAAAAATGAAAGCGTATTCTATTTTAAAAGCGTTTGCTACTTTGAATGTACTTCTGGACGGCTTCAAAAATAGCAACATTTGTATCATATGACAATGATCCGTCACCGTACAAGAGTACTTTCGAAGTAATACCACAAAGTTGTGAAATGGTTTGATATAATTGATTTCTAGGTTCACGATATAATCGACATATCAACAAAAAGTGTTCAGCATTTTCAATAGACCCGGAATTACATGTGCAAAGGGGACTATCAGAAATGTTTTTGAGAAATAAGTCGTAGTTTAAAGAACTACATCCAGTCCTTAACCGCGTGTGCAGTATTTGATTCTTTCTGGTCCCCGTATAATAATACTTAGGTACATTTGGTTTGGGCTGGGACGTAAGTTCTTTGAATGACTGTAAAGTGTCTGTGTTTCTGCTTTCTAGGGAAAGACTTTTCCATTCCCTTATGACAGAGGGGAGAAAAGAATGAAAGTAAAGACTTGTTCTTGCATCTATTGTTTGTATATTATTAGCATTTCTCAGACTGTATCTTGAGATGTCACTAACAAGCGGTGGCACAAGGGAAACGAGATAAGGAGGAGTTATGTGGTTGCACATTTTGTAGAACAGAGCTAATTTGTGTTGCTTACGTCTTGTAGCTAGAGTGACCCATCCAATTTCCTCATATAATTTTTGAATACTGACTAATTTAGTTGCTCCTGTAGCGATGCGTGCAGCTTTGAGCTGTATTTTCTCTAAATCTTGCTTTTCTTGCAGTGAACAATTGTCCCAAATAGTATCTCCATATTCAATAATCGGGCGTATAAAAGAGATATAGATGGTTTCCAAAGATTTCCTATCAAGCTTGAACTTTAGACGTTTCATAACGTTAATTCTGGTCCAAGCTTTCTCTTTAATGTAATCAATATGATTATGCCAAGTGCAGTCACTTGATAGAACAAGTCCTAGATGTTTATGTTGGTTAACTTCTTTTATTTCTTGATTACGCATATAAACAGGAGGGTGATTTGGTCTATTTGTTTTACGAGAGACTAGAAGAGATTCTGTTTTAACTGGATTAAATTTAACCAGCCAGAGCGCTGCCCATTGGTCAATTCTTCGAAGATCTGTGTTAAGGACTTGTGCAGCCATTTCTGGAGTTTCCACAACAATGAAAAGACTCGTATCATCCGCAAAAAGACGAATATTTGCTCTTATATCAGTTACAATGTCATTAACATACAACAGAAAGAGTAGGGGGCCAAGAATAGATCCTTGGGGTACTCCAGCATAAATAAAATTCCACTTGGACTTTGCCCCAGGTAAAACGACTCTTTGTTTGCGATTTGTAAGATAATTTCTGAACCAGTCTAACATATTACCAGATATTCCTGCAGCTCTAAGTTTGTGAATAAGACCAGCGTGCCACACTCGGTCAAACGCTTTACTTATTTCGCAGAAAATGGCTCTCACCTCTTTTCCAGAATCCAAAGCCTTACACAAAGTATTGTACAAGAAAGTAAGTTGGTTGATTGTCGAGTCTCCCGGTGTAAAACCAGATTGAAAAGGGGTCAAAATATTGTTTTCTAAGAAATGGTTGTATAAGCATTTAAAGATGATTCTTTCGAATGACTTGTCTATGTTGCTCAAAAGAGAGATAGGGCGAAGGTTTGACACTATAGAAAGATCCCTGCCTTTCGGTACCGGGGTAACATGTGCTTCTTTAAAAGAATCAGGGACTTTTCCTATCCATACAGAGGTGTTGAAAAATGTTGATAAAGCGGGGGATATTTCCCTGGCAATTTCACGAAGAATGCGATTGTTGATTCCGTCTGGTCCTGATGATTTGCCTAACGGCAAGCAGCGCAATACTGACTCGACTTCGTCGGGACTTATATTCACCGAATCAAGGCTGCTATGGACGGGGTATGTAGGTATGTCTGGAAGGACGACATTTCGGTCGTCAAGGACTGTCTGATCGCGAAAGAAATCATTTATGATATTTGCTTTCTCATTATCGTCAGAATATACTGCACCGCTGTATTCGAGTGGAGGAAGGGAGGATTTATAATTTGGCGAAATAAAAGACTTTAAGATAGTCCACCATTGCTTAGACGAGATTGAACCTGCTTTTAACTTGCTGGCAATATTGTCATGGAATGCTTTCTTAGATTCTCGAGTTTTCGTAATAGTTTCATTTCTCAGCCGTTTAAATTTGACCCAATGCATTTCACTGTTAGTTCGTTTGGCTCTACGATATGCTTTCTTACGTTTGTGAATAAATTTTCTGATATGCGTAGTTATCCACGGTGGGTCAGAAGGTCTAATTGTTACATATCTGTTCGAAACAGAAGCCTCTACTAAACTATTTAAGGTATTTATGAGACTTTGAGCATAAATGTCTATATCATTGTTTTCACAAGCGCCCCAGTCAGCAGATGATACTTTTTCCCTTAATAAGTCATAGTTTCCTTTTTCGTTACTCCAAACCTTGCGTTTATACGAACGAAGTTTCGTCTTCCGAAAGTTACAGACGCCATAAATAGGGCAATGATACCGCTGTTCTTGATTTAGGAATGGGTCGCTGACACCACTAAGTATAAGGTGGTCTTTGTTGCTTACTAAGATTAAATCGATTAACGAGGATGAATTCTCAGTAAAGTGTGTCGGTTCGTTTATACATTGATGGAGTGCGAATTGATCACAGAGTGCTTGGATTTTACGCGAAGTCTGATTATTTAGCATATTGAAATTAAAATCTCCTGTGACAATTATGTCAGATATGCCAGTATCAACTGCCAGATGTACAGAGTCTTCAATACCAGAGTAGTAAAGGGCATCAGAGTTGGGTGGTCTGTAGAAGAGACCAAAAAGAACATGTTTGTTCTTAAGTGTTAGCTGAATCCAGATACATTCGATTCCTTGGGGCTCCAGATCGTTCCTTCGCCGATAATGGATGCCATCCTTTATATAAACAATAACACCGCCATGGCTATCACCTACTCGGTCTTTGCGCTCAGGTTCGTTAAAAGAAGCTATATGAATGTCTTCAGAACAATGGGAAGGGTTTAACCAGGATTCTGTGAATCCAAGAATGTCGAATTCAAACAGCTCTGTTTCCAAGACATCGATTTTCTGAGCTATGCTTTGAACATTGTAGTGGACGAATGACAAATGGTTACTGAGGCCAGTAAAATTAATTCCAGATGTGTTTATCGTTGATGAGCTACTATTTGGTGATGTAATTGGACCAGGGTTTTGATGGATGTCTCCTGAGAGAAGCAGAATATGAACAACCCAGGTGCACAACACAGTCATACTTAGAGAGAGTATTGCATTGATGGTAAGCCGTAAATTACTTTGATATCCAAGGCCAGGAACTGTTAAAATTCTTGTGTTAATACAAGCCTTAACAGTCTCAACACGTTTCTTCTGATTGTTTAATGATACGCTAATGGAGAATGCTGAATATGTGTTTAAGCAAAGATATACAATGACCAATAACTGGGCAAATAATGTTCCGTGGTGTATTCCTTGCTCCCAAAGGATAACACTTTCATAGAACATAATTATAATGTACTGACCTTGAAAATAAGGCCAAGTTCACCAAAATTTAATCAATTCTTTCCCCCATCCTAATGATGTACTTTTGTTAGTTTGGTAAAATTCCAGCCATTGCTTGAAGATTGTACTGCCTTGAGATAGTTTACAAAGGGCAATAATTCTAAGAAAACTGATGCCAGCCCTTGCTTTTTCTTATGTAGGTACAAGGTACATTTTTATATCAACGTGTCAGTAGATACTATAGGAATGATTTTCATTTTGGGGGATTTTATCGATGGGTTAACTCCGGCGAATCACTCACAAACTGCATGAAGTGACCATTGACTGATGACCACAATAAAATTCAAATAACATTGAATTGGTGTTGATCCGACGTTATTTATATACTGTGTGCCAGCTGGGTACAAAACAGCTTATAATCAAAGCAATGACTGCACTGGCTGGGAAAATGGTCCTGAATGTGCACTTAGACTGTCTTAGACTCTTTTAAACCTTTTTGTACCACATGGAATCTTCCTCCTTATATTGGCCCCCGCCCATTGGGGCTTGAAGAAATATATGGGCTGCATGATGCTTCCACGCAGAGCTGAAACCGACCAGCAAACGAGTACTGGTAAACTGCTTAGAGGATCTAAGCCTGCCCAGGCAAAGCAGTGCGAGTCGGCTTGCCCATGCTTATAAACCCTTTTGGATTCATTGGATGGCAGGGCTTGAGAAGTCACTTCATCTCAATGTCGGGTAAAAGTCCCACAAAATTGGAAGCAACGTCTCCAAAATGACCTTTACAGTGTTGACAGGGACGTTAAACCTCAAATAAAAAAAAAACATTCCAAACATTCCTCCTTATATATAGCAGGAGTCCATTTCTAAATTTAGGGGTGTCAGGTTGTGTTTTCATCAAAATTTATTTGGAAAATGACTGAACTTTCAGCAAACAGTGGAGGCCCTGATCAGAGGTTGAGTTCTGCGGCGTCTGATCTGGGCCTCCACTGTTTGCCAGGGTACTCGTTTTGGGGTTTCTGGTACAAAATGGGTTAATGAGTCAACCCTTGAATTCCTGTACTGTAACCAAACAGTGTGGATCCTGATCACACACTGATTTGTTTTGATTTGTATGGTTGTAAAATGTGATATCTTCTACGTAATTAATACATTTTAGAGTAAAATTAAGGTTTTTTTTTAAGATTCCAGTTAACCCTTTCCCACTCAGATACATCTTTTTACATGTCTGAACCCACCCCCACCCCCAACTTTTGAGCACTAGAACCACCAACAAGAGGGCCAAGATGGCCCTGGATCGCTCATCTGATCCACAGAGTAACAAGTGGGCCCCAGGGAGGGCCATTATTGACCCAAGGGCTATATTGTGCATAATGTTGAGGGAGGTCTAAAAAGGTGAAGCTTCATACCAAATATCAATAAAGACTATAATTTGAACAATCTTGGCAAAGGTCCACAAGATGAAGCTACACACCAAATATCAAAGATCTGGGCCTTGCAGTTTCAGAGAAGATTTTTTTTTAAAGATATTCCCTACATAAGCCTATGTTAAACCAAATGTCCCCGGGGTGGGGGCATTTTTGGCCTCAGGGCTATAATTTAAACAATCTTGATAGAGGTCCATTAGATGCAGCTTCACACCAAATATCAAAGACCTGGGCCATGGTGTTTCAGAGAAGAAGAATTTCAAAGCCAAACTCTATAAGTCTATGCAAAACCAAAGGGCCCTGGGGTGGGGGCATTTGTGGCTCTGAGGGCTATAATTTGCACATTCTTGGTAGAGGTCCACTAGATGAAGCTCAATACCAAATATCAAAGACATGGGCCTTGCAGTTTCAGAGAAGAAGATTTTTTTAAAGATATTCCCTATGTAACTCTACGTAAAACCAAAGGGTCTCGGGGCAGGGGCATTTATGGCCCCAGGGCTATAATTTGAACAATCTAGATAGAGGTCCACTAGATGAAATTTCACACCAATCATCAAAGACCTAGGCCTCATGCTTTCACAGAAGAAGATTTTTAAAGATTTTCCTTATATAAGTCTATGTAAAACCAAAGGGCCCCGAGGCGGCGGCATTTTTGGTCTCAGGGCCATAATTTGAACAATCTTGGTAGAGGTCCTCTAGATGAAGCTTCATACCAAATTTCACAGACCTAGGCCTTGTGGTTTCAGGAGAAGATTTTCCCTATATAAGTCTATGTAAAACCAAAGGGCCCCGGAGCAGGGGCATTTTTGGCCCCAGGGCTTTAATTTGAACAATCTTGGTAGAGGTCCAGAAGATGAAGCTTCATACCTAATATCAAAGACCTGGGCCTTGCAGTTTCAGAGAAGAAGATTTTTTATAGATTTTCACCCCGGGGGCATTTTTGGTCTCAGGGCTGTAATTTGAATAATGGTCTCAGGGCTGTAATTTGAATAATCTTGGTAGAAGTCTACAAGATGAAGCATCATACACAATTTCACAGACCTAGGCCTTGTAGTTTCAGGGAAGAAGATTTTTCAAGATTTTCCCTATATAAGCCCATGTTAAACCAAAGGGCCCCAGGGCGGGGGCAGTTTTGGCCCCAGCACTATAATTTGAATAATCTTCGTAGAGGTCTACTAGATACAGCTTCATACCAAATATCAAAGACCTGGGCCTTGCGGTTTCAGAGAAGAAGGTTTTTTGAAGATTTTCCCTATATAAGCCCATGTAAAACCAAAGGGCCCTGGGGCAGGGGCAATTTTGGCCCCCGCACTATAATTTCAACAATCTTGTAAGGGGTCCACTAGATAAAGCTTCATACCAAATAGCAAAGACCTGGGCCATGCGGTTTCAGAGAAGAAGATTTTTAAAGATTTTCCCTATAAAAGCCCATGTAAAACCAAAGGGCCCCGGGGCGGGGGCATTTTTGGCCCCAGCACTATAATTTGAACAATCTTGGTAGAGGTCCACTAGATGAACCTTCATACCAAATATCAAATACCTGGGCCTTGCGGTTTCAGAGAAGAAGATTTTAAAGATTTTCCCTATATAAGCCCATGTAAAATCAAAGGGCCCTGGGGCGGGGGCATTTTCGGCCAAAGCACTATAATTTGAACAAACTTGGTAGGGGTCCACTAGATGAAGCTTCATACCAAATATCAAAGACCTGGGCCTTGTGGTTTCAGAGAAGAAGATTTTTTAAGTTTTCGGTGAAAAAAATATTTTTTTTGCTCCTGTGACCCAGATGTGCAATGGACCGGAACCATTTGAACAACTTTGAAAGGGGACCACCTAAGGATCATTGCTGTGAAGTTTGGTCAAAATCTGATCAGTGGTTTAGGAGGAGATGTGTCTGAAGAAAAAGTTTAAGCACGCACCGACGCACGACGGACGAAAAGTGATCCCAAAAGCTCACCTCGTCACTACGTGACAGGTGAGCTAAAAAACTGCATTTCCCCACACCTAGACAGCTTTGTTTGTGTTAGGATTAGTTGTGCTAAAAGTGGCCTGTTTTTTGTGCAGCTCCCCACTAAAAATATACCTATGGGGCTTTGAAGGGGCGCAGTCCCCACTCACAGCTGAAAAAAAAACAAGTCGCCCAGCGGGCAACGATCGCTCACCTCAGAAATGACACAGGTTGTCAGATTCAAGGCGATTTCGAACTCATCTGAGACATTATGCTTGTCTTTGTTTACTAAAAGTTTCAAACTGTGAAACTGCGAAGAATAAGTGGACACCATTTTTCGCTCATATTTATATTCAAGGGCAGGTAGCTAACACCAAAGCTGTTGGTCCTGCGAGACCCAAATTGGAACTTGACGTAGACTGTATGCCTCTGCTGTTTGAAAAAGATCAGATCAGAAATGGCTGAGAAAAATTGGAGACATCGTTTTTCCGTTGTAAGCCTATGGTAAAATTTTTCATGCTCAAGGAACTTAAATGCTAGACCAGTTGTCAGATTCGAACTCATCTGAGATATTATGCTTTTCCTTCTTTTCTAAAAGTTTCAAAAAGATCCTATTGAAAACAGCCGAGAAAAAGTGGAGACACTATTTTTTGCTAGTTTTTATGCTCAAGGTCAGGTAACTCCAAAGCCCTTGGTCCTGCTTAACCCAACTTTGAGCTCGACGTACATGTAGACTGTATGCCTCTCCTGGTTACCTGCAAGTTTGATAAAGATCAGTTCAGAAATAGCTGAGTAAAGTTGGAGATGTCATTTTTCCATTGTACAATAGAAGCGAAGGCAATGATCAGGAATCAATGCAATTAACCCACAGCTCCCATCAGAGACACCAAAGGAAAAGAAACACAAACATGAAACAACGGCCCCCTAATGGAAACATCAATAGCGGGAAGCCGAACGGACAATTACTTTCCCACAAAATGGCCAATTGGCTATCCAAAACAAAATACAGTAGAATCTCGGTGATTCGAACGCCGATTTTTCGAAACTACCGGATTTTTCGAAAGTGTGTGTTGGTCCCGATCTCTTTTGCTATTATTTTATGTAAAAATATTAGCGATTTTTCGATTATTTGAAAAATTTGATTTTTCGAATAAAATCGTCGGTCCCCATCAAAGAAATTCCTATTAAAATCCATCTCCAAATTCGAAGTCAAATTTGTCGAGCACATTATTCATGCTTGAAGAGCATGTTTTCTTTGAGCTTGTTCACACCTGATTGATTTCACAGATGCATTATATTATTGTGTATGCAGGTAATTGACACCTAGTTAATCCTGAGCTTCTTAATTGATATAACGGTAATTGGTCATGATCATCGCTTAGAAGAGTATCCTGTTTGATGTTTTAAATATAGCGACTTTAGTCTGAGACCTTCCGTACAAAGCATTAGAGCATATGGAATTTTTGGGAAACTTAAAGTAGACGACTTTCAGAGAATTTAAAAAACAGTTGAAAGTGAAAATAGAAAATAACAAGAGGGCCATGATGGCCCTGGATCGCTCACCTGATCCATATGATAGAGTAACAAGTGGGCCATGGGGAGGGCCATTACTGACCCCAGGGCTACAATGTGCATAATATTGAGGGAGGTCTTAAAAGGTGAAGCTTCATACCAAATATCAACAAAGGCAATAATTTGAACAATCTTGGCAAAGGTCCACTAGATGAAGCTACACACCAAATATCAAAGACCTTGGCCTTGTGGTTTCAGAGAAGAAGATTTTTAAAGATTATCCCTAGATAAGCCATGTAAAATCAAAGGGCCCCAGAGCGGGGGCATTTCTGGCCCAAGCATTATTATTCGAACAATCTTGGTAGGGGTCCACTAGGTGAAGCTTCATACCAAATATCAAAGACCTGAGCCTAGCGGTTTCAGAGAAGAAGATTTTTAAAGAATTTCCCTATATAAGCCCATGAAAAACCAAAAGGCCCCTGGGTGGGGGTATTTTTGGCCCCAGCACTATAATTTGAACAATCTTTGTAGGGGTCCACTAGATGAAGCTTCATACCAAATATCAAAGACCTAGGATTTGTGGTTTCAGAGAAGAAGATTTTTAAAGATTTTCCCTATATAAATCTATGTAAAACCAAAGGGCTTTGAGGTGGGGGCATTTTTGGTCTCAGGGCTATAATTGAACAATTTTGGTAGAAGTCCACTAGATGAAGCTTCATACCAAATATATTAGACCTAGGCCTTGTGGTTTCAGAGAAGGAGATTGTTAAAGATTTTCCCTATATAAGCCCATGTAAAACCAAAGGGCCCCGGAGCGGGGGCATTTTTGACCCCAGGGCTATAATTTGAACAATCTTGGTAGGGGTCCACTAGATGAAGCTTCATACCAAATTTTAAAGACCTTGGCCTTGCGGTTTCAGAGAAGAAGATTTTTAAAGATTTTCCCTATATAAGCCCATGTAAAACCAAAGGGCCCTGGGGCAGGGGCATTTTTGGTCCCAGCACTATAATTTGAACAATCTTGGTAGGGGTCCACTAGATGAAGCTTCATACCAAATATCAAAGACCTGGGCCTTACAGTTTCAGAGAAGAAGATTTTTAAAGATCTTCCCTATATAAGCCCATGTAAAACCAAAGGGCCCCGGAGCGGGGGCATTTTTGGCCCAAGCACTATAATTTGAACAATCTTGGTAGGGGTCCACTAGATGAAGCTTGATACCAAATATCAAAGACCTAGGATTTGTGGTTTCAGAGAAGAAGATTTTTAAAGGTTTTCCCTATATAAATCTATGTAAAACCAAAGGGCTTTGAGGTGGGGGCATTTTTGGTCTCAGGGCTATAATTGAACAATTTTGGTAGAAGTCCACTAGATGAAGCTTCATACCAAATATATTAGACCTAGGCCTTGTGGTTTCAGAGAAGAAGATTTTTAAAGATTTTCCCTATATAAGCTCATGTAAAACCAAAGGGCCCCGGGGCAGGGGCATTTTTGGCCCCAGCACTATAATTTGAACAATCTTGGTAGGGGTCCACTAGATGAAGCTTCATACCAAATATCAAAGACCTGGGCCTTGTGGTTTCAGAGAAGAAGATTTTTAAAGATATTCCCTATATAAGCCCATGTAAAAGCAAAGGGCCCCGGAGCGGGGGCATTTTTGGCCCAAGCACTATAATTTGAACAATCTTGGTAGGGGTCCACTAGATGAAGCTTCATACCAAATATCAAAGACCTGGGCCTTGCGGTTTCAGAGAAGAAGATTTTTAAAGATTTTCCCTATATAAGCCCATGTAAAACCAAAGGGCCCCGGAGCAGGGGCATTTTTGGCCCCAGCACTATAATTTGAACAATCTTGGTAGGGGTCCACTAGATGAAGCTTCATACCAAATATCAAAGACCTGGTCCGTACGGTTTCAGAGAAGAAGATTTTTAAAGATTTCCCCTATATAAGCCCATGCAAAACCAAAGGGCTCCGGAGCGGGGGCATTTTTGGCCCCAGCACTTTAATTTGAACAATCTTGGTAGGGGTCCACTAGATGAAGCTTCATACTAAATATCAAAGACCTGGGCCTTGTGGTTTGAGAGAAGAAGATTTTTTAAGTTTTTGGTGAAAAAAATCTATTTTTGGCTCCTATGACCTACATGTGCAACGGACCGGAACCATTTGAACAACTTTGAAAGTGGACCACCTAAGGATCATTCCTGTGAAGTTTGGTCAAAATCTGATCAGTGGTTTAGGAGGAGATGTCGTTTAAAGAAATTGTTTACGGACGGACGCACGCACGGACGGACGGACGCACGACGGACGAAAAGTGATCCCAAAAGCTCACCTCGTCACTACGTGACGGTGAGCTAAAAATGCAGTACACGAGTGACTAGAAACAGCACAGACTTCAACAGTATGCTTATTGCATTCTGATGAAGATCTTTGTTGACTACTCCCATTAGCCACCATTTCTGTCCTGCCTTTAATAGTTCGTTTGTTAGAGATTTATTGTTTTACAATTCTTGCGGGATGTTTTAGATGAGATACTTTGCTCTTATAGAAAGTCTGTGTTCTTTTCTATGGACAAAATGCAGTCAAATGTTATACCGCACTAAAACTTTGAACATTTCCGAAAACTGCCGATTTCGAAAATTCGAACTCCCGATAATTCGAAGACAATCTGGCGGTCCCTGTCACTTCGAATTATCGAGGTTTGACTGTAATATAAACAATACAAACACTCAATGACAAACCATAACAAAAATAACTGCAAAACGGAATGTCAGATTCATTAGCCAAATTTTATGCTTATCTTTGTTTACTGAAAGTTTCAAAAAGATCCAAAAATGGCTGAGAAAAGTGAAGACAACAATTTTCATTAATATTATTTATGCTCAAGGGCAGGTAACTCCAAAGCCCTTTGTCCCATGTCGCACAAATTGGAACTCAGCATAGACTGTATGTCCCTCCTGGTCCTCTGCAAGTCTAATAATTAAGATCAGTTTAGAAATTGTGGAGAAAGCTGGAGATGTTGTTTTTCAATTGTAAGTCTATGGGAAAATTTTTCAGGCTCTAGGGACTGTACCTGCAAAACTGAATGTCAGATTCAAGCCTAATTCGAACTCAACTGAGGTTTTATGCTTGTCCTCGTTTGCTATAAGTTTCAAAAAGATCAGATCAAAAAGGATGAGAAAAGGTGCAGACATCATTTTTCACTGATATTTATGCTCAAGGGCAGGTAACTCAAGTTGTTTGTCTCATGTAGCCGAAATTCGAACTCTATGTAGACTGTATGTCCCTCCTGGTTATCTGTGAGTTTGATGAAGATCAGATCAGAAATGGCAGAGAAAAGTTGGTAACGATTTTTCCATTGTAAGTCTATGGGAAAATTGTTTGCACTCTAAGGGCTGTAACTGCAAAATCGAATGTCAGATTCAAGCCAAATTCAAACTCAGCTGAGGTTTTATATTTGTTCTCGTTTACTGAAAGTTTCAAAAAGATCAGATTAGAAATGGCTGAGAAAAGGTGGAGACACTATTTTTCACTAATATTTATACTCAAGGCCATGTAATTTGAAAGCCTTTTGTCTCATGCGGCCCAAATTCGAACTAAACATAGACTGTAAGCTCCTTCTGGTTATCTGGAAGTTTGATGAAGGTCAGGTTAGAAATAGCCAAGCAAAGTTGGAGACATCTTATTCCCATTGTAAGTCTATGGGAAAATTTTTCACCCTCAAGGGGATGTAACTGGAAATTCGGTGGTCAGATTCAAGCAAACATCGAACTCATTAGAGATTTTATGCTTATCCTCGTTTACCTAAAGTAACAAAAAGATCAGATCAAAAACGGTTGCAGAAAGCTGGATACACCATTTTTTCGCTAATATTTATGCTCAAGGGCAGGTAACTCAGAAGTCAAATGACCTGCGTGGCCCAAATTCAAACTCATCATAGACTGTATGCCCCTCCTGGTTATCTGCAAGTTTGATGAAAATCTGATTTGAAATGGTCAAGAAAAGCTGGAGACGTCGTTTTCCTATTGTAAGTCTATGGGAGTATCTGTCACACTCAAGGAGATGTAACTGGAAAACCACTGGTCAGATTCAAGTCAACTTTGAACTCGCTCGAGAGTTTATACTTGTCCTCTTTACCAAAAATTACAAAATGATCCAATCAAAAACGGCTGAGAAAAGCTGGAGACACTTACATTTATGCTCAAGGGCAGATAACTCAGAAGCCTTGCAGCCCAAATTTGAACCCAACGTAGAATGTAAGCCCCTCCTGGTTATCTACAAGTTTGATGAAGATCGGATCAGAAATGGGGCAGAAAAAGTGGAGATGTCGTTTTCGCCATAAGTCTATGGGAAAATCTTTTCACGCTCAAGGAGATGTAACTGAAAAAAACGCTCTACAGATTCGAGCCAAATTCAAACTCGTCCAAGATTTTATGCTTGTTCTCTTTTATTGAAAGTTACAAAAAGATCAGATCATAAACGGCTGAGAAAAGCTGGAGACACCATTTTTCACTTATATTTATGCTCAAGGGCAGGTAACTCCAAAGCTGTTTGTCCCATGCATCCCAAATATGAACTCAACATAAACTGTAAGCCCTTCCTGGTTATCTGCAAATTTGCTGAGGATCGGATCAGAAATGGCTGAGAAAAAGTGGAGACATCGTTTTCCCTATTATAAGTCTATGGGAAAATTATTCAACTCGTCCGAGATTTTATGCTTGTCCTCGTTTATGAAAAGTTACAAAAAGATCAGATCATAAACGGCTGAGAAAAGCTGGAGAAACTATTTTTCACATATATTTATGCTCAAGGGCAGGTAACTCCAAAGCTGTTCGTCCCGTGCAGCCCAAATTTGAACTCGACGTAGACTGTAAGCCCCTCCTGGTTATCTGCAAGTTTGATGAAGATCAGATCAGAAATGGCTGAGAAAAAAGTGGAGACGTCGTTTTCCCCATTATAAGTCTATGGGAAAATTTCTCATGCTCAAGGGGATGTAACTGGAAAACCGCTGGTCAGATTCAAACCAAATTCGAACTCGTCCGCGATTTTTATGCTTGTCCTCGTTTATGAAAAGTTACAAAAAGTTTCAGTCAGCTTTTGCTGGTAGCAATACTCTTACTCAAATACCTTAACGATCCAAAATATTGGGACCGACAGGCCTAAGCAAACAGTGCAGACCCAGATCAGACTGCTCCTGAAGTCCTGAAGGAGTAGTCTGATCAGGGTCTATACTGTTTGCCATTCTGTCTACACTTTTTGGACTCCTAACTGGATTGTGAAACAAATTTGTTGACATCTTAAGAAAATTACTGCAAAACCTCAAGGTGTCCTAATTTTAAGCAATAAGGTTTTTACGGTAGCCATTTGAAGCTAAACAAAGGTTAAGTTACAGGTACTTTTAACATAGAAAGTTCATTCTTCATTTTTTTGCATACTTAATATTGCTATGTTAGTCAAATCTATGTGCATCCTGCTAGTTGTGTATATGACATCAATGTTCTCCGTTTGAGAGAGTAGGGTCCAAAGAAGCCCAGTAGAAGTCTCTGATCAGATGGGATAAACGCATTGTTGATCTAAGTTCCGTGCTGGACATTAAGTGTAAGCTGGTCACTCTTGTACAGTCAACCTCTTTATACCGACATTCGATGTTACAACAATACTGGGTATAACAAGTTTTAATGGAATGAATCCTTAGCTTAGAACGAGAAGATTAATGAAGCTATTCAGGAATATTGTAATTACAGTCGAACACCTTTGGGACCTCGAAAATCTGTTCGAGACAGGGGTAGTTTGAGCCACTGAGGTTACTGTCAAGAGGCATAAGGAGATACTTTTAGACATCTTTTCGGTGTTCTATAATGAATATGTATGCTGTGTGTACTCATTAGAATCGCCTCATCGAGGCGATTCTAATGAGTACCCACAGCATACATTTGCAAGATAAAAGACTAAAATATCTTTAATTATATCCCACTATTTCTTATGTAGAGGATTTCGCTAGGGGCTCAAGAATGGGTTTGACACATCCATGGTAAACGAGCCATCGGTGTTCGAGCCATCAAAGTTCTACTGTATTTAATACTCCAAGAAACAAATGTGAATATTTTTATATCTGTCATAATCAATGATCAAAGGTTTGATGACATTATTCTAACAACACCATTAACTTTGAACTACTGGGTCCAGGTAATGCCCTATTCCACACAGACCATGAATCCCACGAATCGATAAATTTTAGGATTCGTAGCCGAATCGTAATCAGTTCTTGAAGTTCTTAACAGACTCGTATATATTCGTAGTTAGTTCTTGTAATTCTTGAGCAATCGGGAATTTGTGGCAAAAGTTTTAAGTTGTTCAAAATTTTGGCCACGAAATCCCCCCATTCCAAAAAATCTTAGTTACTTGTAATTCGTAATAAAACCGTAGTGCATTCTTGAGTATCGTTACTGAATCGTAATCGATTCCAAGGCATTTGTAGATATTCTAAACCCATTCAGGAAATACGTGAATTTGTGGCTTGACCACGAATCAGCTACGAATCTGTCAAGAATCCAACGAATACATGGCGAAGCAGTTACGAAGCAAGTAAGGACAATTGTGAAGGAAAATCCCACAAATTGCCAAGATTATTCATGATTTCATTTTTATTCGTACTGGATTTGTACATGCTTTTGGCGTATTCTTAACTAATTTGTAACTGATCTCAATGTTCTTGCAGTATTTCCCAATAGAATCTTGTAAATCGTAGTGATTCCACCCAAATCCAGTCGAATCGCACAAATATTAGTAACACTATCGTATCTGTATTGTGACTGAGTCATACAGTGTCACAAACTGGACCAGAAAATTTACAAAATTTCACAAATCCTAAGATTCATCAATTTTTGGTGATTCGAGATATTCGTGGTCTGTGTGGAACAGGGGCATTATCTAAACATAATTTACCTTGAAATTTCATTGAAACTGAGGAACAGCCGCTGTAGACTTGGTAAAATATCAACATCAACCTATAAACATAGAATGAGCAATGCAAATAAGGATACATTTCTAGGAAATGTTCTGAATCTGAAGAGTTGTTAACCCATAAAATGCCAATCAAGACGATTGTCGTCTGCTTTGCCATCTGCCAGTTACCTTAAAAGTAATTTTTTGCAAACAGTGTGGACCCGGATCAGACTGTAGGAGCAGTCTGATCTTGGCCCACACTGTTTGCCTGTATGCAAAAATATTTTTAAAAAGTTTGCAAAAAAATTCAGCAGACGTTATAAGCAGACATTTTCAGATGAGTTTTTTCTCGGCGTCTTAAGGGTTAAATTTTTACCATAAAACTACTGTGCCTCTGTCAAAACTCTATGTTTTGTTTGTTTAGAGTCTAATGGCCCAGTCAAGACTATTTCGGTCATAATAAGCCTGTCGGTTATCCTAACCATACTCTTCCTATGCAGGCTTATACAGATGTGGTTAACCAGTAGAGTGTGCACTCTTTTCGCCAAAATCTGACAACTGCCCTTCTTGAATCAGGTGAATGATCAATCTTAACATAAGAATGTTGCCGGCCTGATAGATATCAAAATAGAAGTAAAGGTAATGATCAGGAATCAATACAATTACCTCAGACCTTCCATTTATGACCTGTAACCCCCTGATCACTAGTCAGATGTGCATATGACTGAGATACCGAGACTTGAGACTCTGGCTGTGACAGACAAGGTAACAGCTTACACCTTAAAACGCCCAAAAATCTACATTTGAAAATGTTGTCTGCTTATGTCGTCTGCTGAATCTTCTTGCAAACTTTTTAAAAATATTTTGCATACAGGCAAACAGTGTGGGCCCAGATCAGACTGCTCCTACAGGAGCAGTCTGATCTGGGTCCACACTGTTTGCCAAAAAATTACTTTTAAGGTAACCGGCAGATAGCAAAGCAGACGACAATTGTCGAGATTTAATTTTATGGGTTAACATGTCAAAAGTTCCATATCTACCCTAAGAATACAGACACCTCAACTCCTCACCATACTTGTTCTAAAATTGAACAGTGTAGACCCTGTTGAAATGCCATGTTCTCAGGCATCAGATCTGGGTCTACAATTGCATCTGATCTGGGTCTACACTTTTTGCTCAGATCGGGCTCGGCAAATACATACAGTAAATGCAGTTAGAGTATTTTCTGTAGGGCATCTGAAGCTAAATATGCCAGGGCACAATAAATATAGAGAATACCAGGTTCATGTCTTTTGATATCAAGTTTATCAGGCAAAGCTTTGAGAAAGTGTGTAGAAATGCGAGGCTTGCCGAGCAAATCTACACATGTTCTTGAAGCCAAGCCTGATAAAACTTGATATCAAATGATACGAATCTGGTATTCTATTTATCAGTTTATTCCCTTATAAACTCTTTAAATTTTCCTCAGTGCGTTCCAAGATTTGGGCTTGCAATATTCGGTCCATATATTTAGTGTCAGCTGACTGTTTTTTTTCCTCTGATAATTTGTGAAGTAATTTTTTCCAGTAATAAAAACATTTTTGCCAGTAGTCCATTTCATTTATAAAAGTGTGATATCACGTCGACCTGATAAAGCTCACTTGTCCTGAGATACCATATCTTTATCAGGTCAATGTGTTGTAATGCAATTAATATAGGGGGTAACTGAAAAAACTTCCAATAAGACCTGTGCAGCCAGCTAAGACTAAGATTGACTTGAACATCAGAGTATTCGCATATTGCATTTTAAGGGGAATGGGAACACCTTCAGGGGAGGCAGCTCCTGCAAAGCATTTTTGTCTCCCATGTCAATAGGGGTCAACTCTTAAAGGAAAGAATTTGCTCCATAGTAGGAGCAAATTCTTTCCTTTAAGAGTAGACCCCTTTTTCAGTGGGACAGAGCTTATAGAAAAGTGACAGGAAGTCTCGAAAGTTGTATCCCTTTGAAAAATGGCAGACAAATCTGGCAGTTGTTGCCATTCCCCTTAATAGCCTAGAGGCTATGGAAGGTTCCTGCAGCAATTGGAAGAGTGATATGACTCCCTGACAGTATGTCTTATCATACTTTATCATATGACGTCGTTGATAAGCAGTGGATACCGTAATGTAATAAATATCGTATGACCACACGTGTAATAACACTTTGGCAGGATTAAGTAACGTCATGACGAGTCCATGTCAACAATCCAATTTGTGCGGAAAAACTGTCAAATTCAAAGTCGATAAAATCCTATTTAAAGTGGTCATATGATAAACAGAATCTTACACTTGTGGTCATTTCATATGAAATGACCACTTGTGTAAGATCCTCTATGAACTATGTGAAGCCCTAACTCAAGTACATCATATTTTATCTCCAACATTGCTTCTGAGGATTTTGAATTGGTTAAAAATCTCACCATCCATGGTCATTTTTACATCGATCTTGTAACTAACACTTACACTGACCTTCACACTAATACCTACTATTGCATGCTCTTGCCTTCCATTAGGAATCATTACAATAACACAACACCTGCCTCGGTAGCTCAGTCGGATGCACGTCTGACTGGTGGTAAGGAGGACACGGGTTCGATACCTGCTGGGGTCAGCAACATTCTTTTGTGGAGATTGATCAAGAAATCTTTTCTATGGACATTCTCTCCCTTCCGCTGATTCAAGAAGAGCAGTTGTCAGTTTCTGGTGAAAGAATGTGGACTGTACTGGTTAACCGCTTATGTATTAGCCTGCCCAGGAAATGTGTGGATAGGTAAACTGACCAGCTCAAAAATGACCTAAAATAGTGTTGACTGGGTTGTTAAACTCCAGTACAAACAAACAAAAAACAAACAATAACACACCATGTGCTAATATGGTATTTTCCTATCTCTAGATGAAAATGTTTGATATTTTTCTTAATTCTAATCCAAATACAGATTGTGGCTGCCCGTTTGAACTGCCTAATTAATGAGGTGTTAAAACGTACCAACAATCTATGTTTTTGGGCAAAATTATGGTAAACAAGAAAGCAGTCTGAGGGACAGCCAAATCCCCCGCAACACTTTGTATCAAGGCTCAAACTTGTAACCTTCACCTGCCACCTTGAACTGAGTTCCCAAGGTTCATTTATGGATTCTTCACATCAGCTCACTGAGGGGGATAATTGACCAAAGTTTAATGAGAATCCTTGCAGGGGTAAAGGAGATATGGAATGAACACAAAATACGAAGTTTCAAACTCATGACCTTCAACTGTGACCTTGACCTTGAGTCTGCATGATTTATTTGGTGTTCTGCACATCAGCTCACTGAGGTTGACTTTTGACCAAAGTTCAATGAAAATCCTTTGAAGGGTAAAGGAGATATGGAACGGACACAAAATTCAAAGTTTCAAACTTGTGTCCTTCAACTGTGACCTTGACCTGCATGGTTCATTTATGGGTTCTGCACATCAGCTCACTGAGATGAATAATTGACCAAAGTTTAATGAAGATCTATCAAAGGGTTCAGGAGATATGGAGCAGACAAGAAAGTATTACGGACAGATGGACAGACGAAGGCCTTTCCTTTAGTCCCCGCTCTACTTCGCGGCAGGGGATTAATAATGAATAGACTGTAAATCCCAATTTTCTCTAAATAATGTGGGGTTAAGATGGGTGTTCACTACATGGACATGTTAACGTGATACAACAAGAGCTTCGCAAGAGGGGATTAATTCACCTGTTCAAGTATAAAGATGTAGCACATACACTGACTCATGTATAAGTCAATGTTTACCCCTGCAATTTGCAGGGACATAAAATGATCATGCATGCTTATTTTTTTTTCTTACATTCTGTGGTTTGTTTACAGACATAAATAACGAAGTTGTTCAACAAACACTGTTTTTGCTTTTACTTTTAATAAGTGTTTGACAATCTTCCTCCAATGCATCCCATTTAACCATAACTACACTGCTCAAAACAATTAAAGGAGCAAACTTTTAAACATCACCGCTTGGCAATTTTCAAACTCAAGGAAAGGCACTATTTTAAAGTGACATCTCTTAACAATGTTCATGCAAACGTCAAGAAGCAAGGTTCACATGCAAAGCAAGAATGTGAGCTACAGCATGGATACCCCTATAAAACAGCTGATCGGTATGGGGTGATCTGTTCAAAATTTGAGTTTAGGTCAGAAACATGTCAATCCTTCGATTATGCGTTATTTTGGGTTTCATAGTGACTTCATATGGTGTTAGGCGGTTCTTGGAAGAAGTTGAGTTCGCTCAAGCGGTCCCTTTGCTTGAAAGTGGGTACACTCGAAGGATCGTTGCTGAATGCTTTGATGTATTGAGAAGTGTTGTTGCCAGGCTATGGAGACGCTACCAGGAGATGGGCAAGTTTTCTAGGCGAGAAGGGCAAGGCGTACACCACATGACATCACAAAGGGAAGATCAATATCTTCGAAATCTAGTGCTACAAAATCGGCAATACACGGCCAGAAGGCTACAAATTGATTTCCAGCATGCCATTGATCAAAGGATATCCGATCAAACAATATGTAACAGGTTACATGAAGGTGATCTGAGTGCCAGACGTCTGGCAAGAGGGTCTATTCTCACCAGGCAACATTGTGCATGGCGATATGAGTTTGCCCAAGAACATCAGAACTGGCAATTACAAGACTGTCGTACAGTTCTGTTCATGGATGAAAGCAGATTTCACCTGAGTGCATGTGATGGCTGTGTTCGAGTCTGGAGACGACCCGGAGAACGATACGAGGACTGCAACATTGTGGAAACAGACAGATATGAAGGGGTCACAGTGATGGTATGGGGCGGATTTTCTTATGAAGGCCGAACAGACTTGTACTTGATAAACGGAGGTACATTGACTGCATTAGGGTATCAAGATGAAATTCTAGATCCTATTGTGAGGGTCTTTCGCTGGGGCAATCGGGGACAATTTCATTCTGATGCAGGATAATGCCTGCCCCCATACTGCTAGAGTGTGCATGGATTACCTTAATTGTGAGACTATTGAAGTAATGGACTGACCAGCATGTTCTCCTGACTTTAACCCAATACATGTGTAGAACATGTGTGGGACATTCTTTACAGACATATCTCACAGGGCGATCATCCACCAATGACTATTCAAGAACACACAAACATCCTTAGACATGGGCGGGAAACAATAGCTTTACAACCTGTTAAAAATTTGGTTCGTAGCATGCCTCAGCGATGCCAGGAGTGTTGTGCTGCTAGAGGCGGTCATACACAGTACTGACAGGAAAAAGTGTCTGATTTGTGCATGTCTATGACATTTGAAATAATCTGACGTAAAGATGGCTATTTCTCAAACATTTATGCAAATTCTTCCTCAACACATTACAGGCCGTGTTTTGGGAACTGGTTGCCAATGTTTGCCATCAACATGTTACAGATAAAGTTATTCATCTTTCTGAATCGATGTTTCATTATCATTATCCAACATCTTTATACTATGAGGAAATATGTGTTTGCTCCTTCAATTGTTTTGAGCAATGTATATCCGTACCCAATACTGTCCAAACATTTCTAGGGTAAGGTAAAGCTGTATACTTCATACTTACAACTGTTCGGATTCTGTTCCGTCTAAGATTGAGTTCCGCCAAGGAATCCATGCCACCAAGATTGTTGACATGGTTTATCTGATTACCCGCTAGATTCAGTACCCGTAACTCTGTGAGGTGATTCAGATTCTCTATACAACTGATCTGCAGAATGAAGTATGTTTGAATTACTAACTCCGTGAGTAAAACATTCATCAAAATATTAACAACTAGAGAAAGTGACCAGTGGGTCACGTATACCCCCGGCCAGCGTCACCCTCTGATATATCTTTCGAGCTTGTATGTGATATGAATGAAGTCAAGAAGCTATAAGAATCTACAAATGTGCTTGTAAAAGCTAAACCAAACATAAAATTTCTAAATGGACCAAGGGAGTGAGGGCATCAAATAGAACATACAGGCATCTATAAACTTTGACATAAAACTTTAACCAAATGCAAAAATTTCTAAGTCTGTGACCTTGAGGTCAAGGTCACCATGGGTGGGCGAAGAGACATGCATCATGAAATCATTTATCAAAAATGAAGAGAATCTAACATGTGGTTACAGGGATATCAGCCATGAAAAAGGTTTAACACAAAACTTTGACGTAAAAGTAGATGAACAGACAGACAGACAGCCCTACCAGGGGCTTGACCCAGAGGCTTAGATATTCCATATGAAAGGTAATGCTATAGAGATATCCTTTACCAAACATGAAGAGAATCTAACATGAGGTTACAGAGATATCAGCAATGAAAAAGGTTTAACACAAAACTTTGACGTAAAATTAGATGAACAGACAGACAGACAGCCCACCCAGGGGCTTGACCCAGGGGCTTAGATATTCCATATGAAAGGTAATGCTATAGAGATATCCTGTAACAAACATGAAGAGAATCTAATATGTGGTTACAGAGATATCAGCAATAAAAAAGGTTTAACACAAAACTTTGACGTAAAAGTAGATGAACAGACAGACGGACAGACAGACAACCCACACAGGGGCTTGACCCAGGGGCTTAGATATTCCATATGAAAGGTAATGCTATAGAGATATCCTGTAACAAACATGAAGAGAATCTAATATGTGGTTACAGAGATATCAGCAATGAAAAAGGTTTAACACAAAACTTTGACGTAAAAGTAGATGAACAGACAGACAGACAGCCCTACCAGGGGCTTGACCCAGAGGCTTAGATATTCCATATGAAAGGTAATGCTATAGAGATATCCTTTACCAAACATGAAGAGAATCTAACATGAGGTTACAGAGAAATCAGCAATGAAAAAGGTTTAACACAAAACTTTGATGTAAAATGAGATGAACAGACAGACAGACAGCCCACCCAGGGGCTTGACCCAGGGGCTTAGATATTCCATATGAAAGGTAATGCTATAGAGATATCCTGTAACAAACATGAAGAGAATCTAATATGTGGTTACACAGATATCAGCAATGAAAAAGGTTTAACACAAAACTTTGACGTAAAAGTAGATGAACAGACAGACGGACAGACAGACAACCCACACAGGGGCTTAACCCAGGGGCTTAGATATTCCATATGAAAGGTAATGCTATAGAGATATCCTGTACCAAATATGAAGAGAATCCAACCTGTGGTTACAGAAATATGAGCAATCAAAAAGGTTTAACGCAAAACTTTGACGTAAAGGTTGACGAACGACCGAACGAACGAACAAACGAACATACGAACGAACCAACGAACGGACGGAAAGACGAAAACTATATACCCCCTGACATACTTCGTATGCCGGGGGTATAATGAAGGGGAACGGGAACACTTTCAGGAGAGGCAACTCATTCAAAAGTATTTTTGTCTCCTATGTCAATTGGGGTCGACTCTTAAAGAAAAGAATTTGCTCCTGTGAAAGTTTGAATGAAAATGGGCAAAAGGTATGGTTTCTATTTTAAATTTGACAGCCATTTTGTTCCTTGGAGTGGAATCAGATTAGTGTCACCTAAGCAACATTCCTGTGAAGTCTGAAGGAAACTGGACCAATGGTAAGGTCTGGTGACCATCTGAATCACTGCAGCAGAAGCATCTTAGCTATTTTTGTAGATGGCAACCTAAGCAACATTGCTGTGAAGTTTTAATGAAATTGGCCCATTCTTATACAAGTTGTCATTTAAAGATTTTTCTATTTTTAGCTCTGGTGCTCATCTTGTTCATCAGAGGGGAACTCTTTTAGCTTTTTTGGTAGACAGTAACCTAGGCAATATTCCTATGAAGTTTGAATGAAACTGGCCTATGCATATATAGAGGAGTTATTTAAAGTTTTTTCTATTTCTAGCTCTGGTGGCTATCTTATTCATCAGAGGGAAGCATTTTAGCTATTTTGGTAGAGGGCCACCATGGCAACAATACTGTGAAGTTTGAATGACATTGGCACAATGGTATAGGAGAAATTATTTAGAAGTCATATCAAGCAAATTTTTGACAATGCATGATGACAATGGCCACTTGCCTATCACAATAACTCACCATGAGCACTTCGTACTAAGGCGAGCTAAGAAAAGTACTCTGGTCAGGTTCTGCTTCTGACATCTATAAGAAGTAACCAGGACATTTAAGTGACAATTTTCCTCATTTATTGTTAGAAAAGTATGAGGCGATTCTAATAAGTACTCACACCATGTGCTTTTATGGAGAAATAAGACAATAGGTCCATGATGGCTCTGAATCCCCCACCTGAATCAAGACATATTACCACGGGTGATCATCAATTTGATAGTGTCATTTCTTTTTTTAAGCTCTGTCAGTGATTTTGTTCAGCAGAGCAAAACCATTTTTTAACAATTCTAGAAGAGACTAGTTTTGTGAAAATATTTCTAAATTGAGGCACTGGCTTCAAAGATGTCATTTGAAGTTTTTCTCTTCTATTTTAAGCACTAGCAGCCATCTTGTTCAGTGGAGCAGAACCATTCTAAGATTTTTGGAGAGGGTTATGGAAGAAATTATTTTGAAATCACTCCAGTGGCTTGAGAGATGTCATTTATAGATATTACTACTTATAGTCCTGGTATCTATCTTGCTCAGTGATGTGGACTCATTTCAGCAATTTTTGTGCAAGGCCATGAGTGACATTTTTTGTCATTGGCTTGAGAGGAGATGCTGCTTACAGATTTTCTATTTATAGCCATGGCAGCCATCTTTTTAAATGGAGCAGAATAATTTTATCAGTTTGGCAGTGGGTTTTGAAAGAAGCATTATTCTGAAATTATTTTGAAATCAAGCCATATGATCGATCAAAGATGTTTACATATTTTTGTATTTTTAGCTCTTGTGGCCATGATCTTTTTCAAAGGAGTGGGACAGATTAAGAAATTTTGCTACAGAGCCATGAGAGAGAGAAACATTTCTATGACTTTCTGTTGAAATCCGGCAATTGGCTTGTTAGATGTCATTTAAAGTTTTTTTTCCTCTTTTCAGCTCTGGTGTCCATCTTGTTCAGTTGTAACTGAAACATTTCTGTGAAATTTTGAAATCAAGCCATTGGCTTGAGAGGGGATGATATTCAGATTCCTGGTTGCCAATTTTTTAATGTACCATAACCATTTTCACAATTTTGGTAAAGAACTATAACAGAATTATTTGTGTGGTGTTATCCATATCAAAAATAATACGCCCCCAACCCCCTTGGTGGAGGACATAAAGATGCTTGCAAACAAGACCAGCAAATGGAAATTCTAAGTTGAACTTTGTCAACCATGACTGACCCTGGTGTAAATGGGTAGCAGTAGTGTAAAAGTCAGTGCCTCTCTCTCGTGCATGTGACAACATCCGGAACAAGTGTTCAAGAATGATTCAAATGAACTTGAAGCTTTCATAGCAATCAAACTAAAAATAAATTAGTATAAACTAACCATGACTGGCTCAATTAGAAATGGCGGCAAGCAAAACTTAGCAGACACCCCATGCAACTTTTTTTTTTATCATGACAAGTTTGTGTAAGTACACCCGGACCTCGTTATAGCAGGATTCGTTACAGCACGAATTTGGATATAACACAGTTTTGGTTTGGACCCCATATTTTCCCCAACCAACATTTATAAATACTTTCTGAGGGTTCTATCAGGTTTTAAGCACAACAATTTTATTTTCCTCCCACTTTTGAGTGCGGTAATACGGTAGCTAACACGATCTATAACGGTACTTTTTGATATTTATTGCAGGCCTCCAAACATGTCATCGATATTAGCAAAGTTGAATATACAGTTTATAAACCTGTTTAGCTTGACACGCGTGATAAACATGAACTTCCATCGGCACAATCAAAAGTGTTGGCTTAGCGAGATAAAGAGATTAAAGAATTCCGTTACGCAACCGGAAAAAAATTTATCACGCTCTGTTAAGGATCACTGCTCAGCAGAAATTTTAAACATTGATGCAGACGATCTGATCTGTGAACTGTAACAAAACTGATTTTCTAGAGCTGCATATAAAAGAAAGTCAGATTTATTCCAGCTTAAAAGCAAATGATAAAATCTATTCATGATCGATTTTCAACGTACAAAAATCATTCAAAGACCATGTGCGCCATTAAAAATCGTTTCAAATGGGTGAGACATTCCAAGGGAAGTAATTCAAATTTCTCGTAAGCGATGACCATTGTCCGGTTCCGAACCCTAATTCGGTAATTTTACCATTGAAATCTATTAACGGTACTGTAGTTCGGTACTGTCCCGGACAATAGCCAATAGTTCGGAACCGGACAATAGCCAGGAACCAGCTATCAAATTGGCGTCATACTCGCTGTCAGATCGGACGATTTTGTTGATAAAAATGTGGTTTATCAGCTGGTTTCAATTAAAGAGACTTGTTTGACTAGATGGGCCATGGTATTTACTGCCATTGATTAGTTCTAAACACATTTTAGCCGGGAAATACGGTTATTAACCAGACAGCACATCATCTTGTTTGGAAAACTATTGGTCGGCAGAGTGTCAATCTGTGACAAATACGGTCGGCTTTTATAACACGATTTGGTTAACTAACACCATCCGTTGGTTGAACCCGGATTTCCATGTTATAACGAGGTTGAGGTGTATATTACGTTCTAAGCCATGAGGATATTGATATGATCTCATGACAATCATGAGTAGCTCTGGTATAACTTCGCGAGATATTCTGTGTAACAGTCCAATGAGGCATTACCAAAATCATTCTATAGCTGTGTGAAATTTGACAGAACTCCATTAATTCTATCACAAGATATTGAGTAGAAATGCCAAGATCAGTTTCTGATGGAAATCAAGGACAGTAACTTTGGTATAAATCGAAAAAACAAGAATATCGGTGAAACCGATGGATGCTCCCCGAACATGCAATAGTCGGAACAGGAAACATTATCCCAGTTAAAGAGCAGTAGATTGTGTATACTCACTGTACTTCAAAATGGAGTATAACAAAACCTGTCTGTGGACAGATTAGCTTGCCTGATGGCACTGTCATACAAACATCAGCAACACAAAAGTCGAAATAAATGAAAGGAAGTGTCTTCAGGTACGATACCATACCCCAAGATCCTGGGTGGTAGTTTAGCTATATTAATTGGGTAAAACTGTTTGATACAAATTATTGAAAACTTACTCTCGTACACAGAGGCAATCCTCATAGGACTGTCTCCAGGTATGGTTCCGTATTGGGTCCCTTTACATGCATATAAAATATCACACGGGTTCGAAAATTATATTAAAATCCATCAGCAAATGTAGATACTAGAGGGATGACAAAGTTTTTCTAAAAATAGCTGCAGTGATCTTGACCTTGAGCCCAGGACCCTGAAAGTCAAACTTGCTTGAGATATTTTCATACCCAACATTTGTGTGAAATTATATTAAAATCCATCAATAAATGTAGGCACTAGAGCGATGACAAAGTTTTTTCTAAAAATAACCACAGTGACCTTGACCTTGACCCCAGGATCCTGAAAGTTGAACTTGCTCGAGATATTATTATACCCAACATTTGTGTGAAGTTACATTAAAATCAATCAGCAAATGACGACGCTAGAGCGATGACAAAATTTTTTCTAAAAATAGCCACAGTCACCTTGACCTTGAGCCCAGGACCCTGAAAGTTAAACTTGCTCGAGATATTATCATACTCAACATTTGTGTGAAATTATATTAAAATCCATCAATAAATGTAGGCACTAGAGCGATGACAAAGTTTTTTTTCTAAAAATAACCACAGTGACCTTGACCTTGACCCCAGGATCCTGAAAGTTGAATTTGCTCGAGATATTATTATACCCAACATTTGTGTGAAGTTATATTAAAATCTATCAGCAAATGACGACGCTAAAGCGATGACGAAGTTTTTTCTAAAAATAGCTACATTGACCTTGACCTTGAGCCCAGGACCCTGAAAGTTGAAGTTGCTCCAGATATTATCATACTCAACATTTGTGTGAAATTATATTAAAATCCATCAATAAATGTAGGCACTAGAGCGAAAACAAAGTTTTTCTAAAAATAGCCACAGTGACCTTGACCTTCAGCCCAGGTTCCTGAAAGTCGAACATGCTCAAGATATTATCATACCCAACATTTGTGTGAAGTTATATTAAAATCCATCAACAAATGTAGGCACCAGAGTGATGACAAGTTTTTCTAAAAGTAGCCACAGTGACCTTATACTGCAGCTTTAAACAAAGTACCATAACTCTGTGACGAATCATCTGACCAGATAGCATGGATAATATGCACATTCCATATTGCTGCTTAAGGTTCCATTGAAGTTTCGTTGAATTTCTGCAAGTAGTTGCTGAGAATTCGCGTAGACAAGAACAGTACCCTATATATTGATGCAGAATTCATCAAAGGGCCATAACTGTTGGAAAAATCATCGAACCAAAACACACAGGTGATATGCCCATCCACCTTCGATACTTAATAGTCCCATGAAGTTTCATTGAAATCAGCCCAGTAGTTTCTGAGAATTCGCGTAGACAAGAGCGGGAAGGACGCACGGACTCACGGACGAAACGGCGACTATATGCTCTCCCGAAATTCTTCGGGGAGCATAAAAAAATGCCGCATAATAATCCACAGGGAGGTATTGTCATTATCATTTTGTAATTTGACCAATACCACCAACTCATTTTGAGATGTTGAGCGGGATCTTGCAATACAAGGGATGGACAGTCATGAAAACTATCTACCCAGCGTAATTTGTATGGGGAAGTATAAGAATGAATAAGTTGTAGTAAAATCTGCAAAATTTGATTTGTTTGATTTGAGATGCAAGGTCCCCGTCAACACTGTAAAGGTCATTTTGGAGACATCGCTTCCAATTTTGTGGGACTTTTACCTGACCTTGAGATGAAATGACACCTCAAGCCCTGCTGCCCAATGAACCAATAGCGTTTATTAACATGGACGGGCCGACTCGCACCACTTTGCCTGGGCGGGCTTAGATCTTCTAAGCGGTTTACCAGTACTTGTGTGCGGATCGGTTTCAGCTCTGCCTGGAAGCATCATGCAGCCCATCTATTTCTTCAAGCCCCGATGGGCTGGGGCCGTGCAAAATTTGTAGTATTTGACTAAAATATTGGGGGTGGGCACGGGGAGAGGGACTCAGGATTTCAATTTTGTTTCAGATACACACACATGTCCAAAGATAGATGAAAGTCATTTGTATAGAGTTTTTACTTACACTTGCATCTGGTAACAATTATGTACTTACTTGATTGCCATGCAAATCTAATACATCTAACTTAATCAGTGAGTCTAGGTTTTCTATTTTCTTCAATCTGAAAAAAAACAACCAAAAAAAAACATACACAGTAAATTTCATTCACTTTTCATAATTAACCCATTCTGTACTGAATGGAATGTTTCCCTTTGTATACAGCACGAGTCCACTGCAATATTTACCGTATTTACCCCATGTATTTGAGCAGATAGGCCTGGGCAAACAGTGTAGACCCAGGTGAGATGCACAGAACGTGGCATTTCATCGAGGTTTACACTGTCTGCCATTTATCCAGCTATTTTATGACACATCAGATAGATTATTGTCCCTATTCAAATTTTAGAACAAGAGTGTTAAGGTGTTGAGGTCATCATCATCATCAACGGATTTTTGATTAACGTGCAGGTACAGGGGCAATGTCCACATAAGTGGGCCCCCTTCCAGGTAGCTGGCTTGCTGCAGGCATGGCAGATCTTACACCAGATCTCCAGGCCTGTCTTTCATGAGTATCGATAGCAGAGAGCTTCCATTCTCTGCAATGATGCAATCTCTTTCTGTCAGCTGCTTCCAGGTCATCTTGGGCCTTCCAGGCCCCCGCTTTCCACCTACCTGTATGTCACAGGTAGTCTTGACTGCACCGTTGGAGCGTTCCACATATCCATACCAGCGGAGCCTTCTCTCTTTCAGGATGAGGTCCAGGTCCTCAATGCCAAGACGCTCAAGTAACTCACTGGACCTGATGGTGACAGTGTCCTGTGGCTTGACATTGTAAATCTGTCTGATCAATGCCCTGTCATTCCGCTGAAGACGTTGGAGGTTTGGCTTTGTCAATGGCCATGTCTCACTGGAATGGAGCATTGCGCTCCAACACACAAGAGCTGTACACACGGCAACATGTCTTGAACGAGAGGTGGCGGGAAGAGAGAACTGGTAGCAACTCCTTGAATTTCTTCCAGGATGTTTTCACACGTGATGTGGTTGAGAGGTCACAACCACCCGCTGCTGAGAGCGTATCACCTAGGTAGCAAAAGGAAGCTACAACCTCCAGCTTGTCGGATCCAACTTGGACTTCCCTCTGTGGTCTGCCATCTAAGGGTCGTGCAGTTCCTTGGCACCGTGTACACCTGTAATCAGGGTCCTCTATCAAGCGCTTGAGCCCACTGCATTTCTTGTGCACCCAGAACTTGCAGCCATTACAAAAGATACTGTTGTTGCCCACTCCAGTGCGACATACAGCGCATGGGAACTGGCCTGTACTCTGCAGGAGGTCCAGACCTGAGCCACAGATCATGAGCTTTGTCTTTCCTGCATTCACTCTCAGCCCTTTCGCCTCCATTGCGTCTTTCCAAGCTAAGAGCCTCCTGACACATTCCTCAAAGGATTCAGGTCCTCGCAGGGGACTCCAGAGCTGAAGCCACATGACAAGGCTTCAAGCACAATGATGAAAAGCAGTGGGCTGAGAACAGAGCCTTGATGAACACCCACCTTCACTTCGAATTCTTCACTGTAACCATTACCAACAGGGACACGGCTATGAGCATTAGCATACATCCCTTGGACCAGTCCTCAATCAATTCGTCCACTCCAAGTTTTCTTAGTGCCCACCAGATGACTTTCCGAGGCACTCGATCAAATGCCTTCTCCAGGTCTACAAAAGCCATGTAGAGTCTCCTGTTGGCTGCCAGATACTTCTCCTGCAGCTGCCGTACAACAAAAATTGCATCTGTTGTGCCTCTTCCTGGGACGAACCCAAACTGGGAATCGTCGATGGACACCAACTGCCTAATGAGGCCATCCACAATCCTCTCCAGGACTTTCATGACCTGTTCTGTCAGCTTGAGACCAAGGTAGTTGCCCCATTCCAATGCATCACCCTTGCCCTTATAGATACAGACAATGAAACTCTGTTCCCAGATGAAACTCTGTTCCCAGGTGTCCAAATATTTAGGGTAAATACAGTAGGGCACTTAGTTTCAGTTACTTTTAGAAATTATTTAGAAATTGGTTGAACTTCCTGCAAAATAGAAGTGAAGGCAATGATCAGGAATCAATACAATTAACCTACAGCTCCCATCAGAGACACCAAACGGAAAGAAACACAAACATGAAATAAATAAACCCTAATGGAAACATCAACAGCGGAAAAACAAAAGGACAGAGTTACTTTCCCACAAAATGGCCAATTGGCTATCCAAAACAAAAAGATATAAGTGATACACACACTCAAAGGCAAACCGTAACAAAAAAAAATGTAACAGAAGAACCACCTTGAAAAGGTCAGTGAAAAGAATTCTGTGGCATCTGAGCTGGGCCTGCAATGTTTTACAATGACCTACTTTGAGGTTTCTCATATAAAATTGCTTTGTTTTTCCAGCAATGAATATCCAAGTTTGAAGGTAACTGGAGTATATATAATTTATTATATTTTCATTGTAAATCATACATTCTTATACACACTTTTAATTATGTTTTAATATAATATGATCTAGGTTTGAGTTGATGTTCAATTACAATTGATGATCTATCGAAAATTAGTTTTGTTTCATTGTGTTCAGTAATAAGTTAATTGAACATATGCACATCTAACCTGTCTTGAAGTTTCAATTCCCATTTTGCAATTTTGAGGCAAGAAAAAGGCTTCCTTACTGACTAAACAACTTAAATATGTTACAAATGCAAAACAGTAGTTTCTTCAACAACTTAACCCTTATCCTGCTGAATGATTAATTTACCCACACTCATCTCTGACTTTGAACCAATCAGATTACTTGATGTAATTTATTCCTACCAATTCAAGAACTGTAGATCCTGGATCTACACTGTTTGCAAAAGTAGGGGTTGTCGTGAACAGCAGGATAAGGGTTAAAACCATACAGTACAACTTGGAAATTTCAATAACTACATAAATGAATGTAATGTCTGAGCCTGTTGTGATAACTCAAATCTTGTACCTAAATGATAAAGTATGTTTGTTTTTGCCAGCTTTTACTGAATGCAATGACTGTACCCAACCTTTCTGGGGTTAAAGCTCCATTTTCATTTTCTTCAAAAGCTTTCAATTATCATAGATAATCAATCGAAAATTCCTGTCTGACTATTTCTGATGAATTATCAAATATAATCATTCTGTTTAGCTACAAAACCACACCAACTTACTTATTTTTGCCCAACATAAGCACTCTTAGGGATCTCAGAGAGCTGAGTCCCGATATTTCCTCTATCTGATTGTCATACAAGTCTAGAAATATGAGGCGTTTAAGACTGCCAAGGTGCTGAATCTTAATGATCTGGTTATGCTGATAGTTCAGTAGACGTAACTGCTCCTCTCCTTCTAGTATGGGACATACTGTCAGTTTCCGCCTGAAACAGAGATACACTTTGCTCACGTAAACATTGACCCATTTTTACTGAATGGAATCTTCCAACTAATATACAGCAAGAGTCCATTTCAAAATTTAGGGGTTCAGGTTGAATTGATTTTGGAATTAGATTTAAAAAATCCTGAACATACTGCAAATAGCAGAGGTCCTGATCTGAGGCCACATTCTGTGGTGTTGGATCTGGGCCTACACTATTTGCCAGTGACCTGCTTGAGTTTCCAGTATAAAAAGGGTTAGGTGTTGAAGGTAGGGGTAGTTTGAGTCACTAATGGTTAATCATAGCACCAGGGGCCAGTTGTTCAAAGCATCATTAGCTTAACGAGCTCATTAGTGGTCATATTGTTAAGTGTTCTAGCAAGTTTAATATCTAAAAATTTGGTATTTTTGCTGAAAAAATGTGAGCAGATTTTGCATATGCAAAAGCTGTTCACATTTTTTCAGCAAAAATATTAGCATATTTGCCAAAATAAATGATCAAAGTTTTAATGATACGTTAACTAACAACATCGTTAGTTTTGAACAACTGGCCCCAGGTCTGGAGCCATTATAGACTTATGGATTGTTTTGACCTTGAAATTCTTTAAATGACATCTGAACTGAAGGTCTGATTGAGCTGAAATTTCATAGGAGGCATCTGGGTGACATGGAGATTCAATTTACTAAAATCATTCCATTCCATTACCCAAGATGGCTGCCTTGGCAGCCACCTTGGATATTGTAATGGAATGATTTTAGCAAATCTGAATGTCCATGTTGCCCAAATGCCTCCCACCAAGTGTCAGCTCAATGTTCGCCCTTTGGTCTTATATATTTAGCCATATAGCTCAATATTAAAATATGACCCCCATGGCCAGACCAATATGGACCCCAGGGCCATTGTTGGTAAGATTTATGTAGAAGACCACTTAACATTGCTACATACTAAATATATAAGCTGTGGCTCTCAAGGTTTCAGAGAAGAAGAATGTATAAGTTTTGCCCATTATAAGTCTATAGGTGCTAATGGCCCCTGGGACTTGGCCATTTTGGACCCCAAGGGCATGATTGGCAGGGTTTATGTCGGAGACTACTTCACATTGCTACATATTTAATATGTTAACTCTGGGTCTCATGGTTTCAGCGAGGTTCTTTGGCTCTGTAGGTCTACTTAAACAAATTACCCCCGGGGTGTGGTCAGTTTGGACACTAGAGGCTTCATTGGCAGGATTTATGTCGGGAACCACTAAACATTGCTAAAAATAAAATAAGTTAATGCTAAGCCTGATGATTTCAGAGAAGATTCTTTATAGTTCTTTAGCTATGTAGCTCTATAATAATATACAGTCAACGCTCGTTATGTCTAACCTCTAGGGACAGATAAAAAAGTTCAAGTTATCCGTAGTACGAGATAACCATAGTGTCACGTCACATGCATGTCGGAGCCCTTATTTGCCTTGGTATTCTTGGTTATTCTAAAGTAATAGCACTAACATGCACAGCCTATTGAGTTTTTAAAATTCGTTTATGAAAGTAATAGAGCTTGTTGAAGTATAGCGATTATGAAAGATTTCTCACGTGTTTTGTTGTCTTTTAAATTCCTGCAAATTCGGGTATCCACATAAGCTAAAAATGGATATGTACTTAAATGGGATGGTTCCCCGCTTCTGAATGCAAAGCTGACCAGTACGTGCTATACGTCATATGGTAGTAGTCCCTCATATTGATTTACACAGTTTAGGTCCTGCCGAGAAAGCTGGTCATGAGCCATCTTTTTAGGATCTACACTGTTCTTATGTGCATTGGGACAAGGGGCAATACTCAATTTTGACACTAACGATGAGTACGTAAAACAACCGGTCATACCTAATTGGAAATTAATACAAATCAGACCCGCCTTTTATCTCGGAGATCTTGGAAATCATTAAAATGAGACGGTCTTAAGATCAAAGGTTGCGCACCACGTGTCAGTCTTTATTACACGCACGTGATTTTCATAATAGTGGTAAAGGTATTGTTTGTGCTAATTTTAAAGCACCTGGACAATTTGGAAAATTAAAAACATTGTGAGTATATTGATGAACTGTTTTGTAAAGGTCTATTATTATTTTCTTTAACTGAAAGACCGGCGGCATCGTTTTTTTTTTTTTCCTTCTTTACCTCATGAATTTCGGTTCGAGATACGCAGTAGTAAAAACAGTGAAAAATATATCTAGGGGCTGAAAATGATGGACGAGATAGCCGAAGTGTCGACTTAAAAGTAGTTTGACACATGCGAAGTTGAAATACAATAAAAATGTAGCGGAAATATTCGGGACTTACAAATCGGTTCGACATAAGTGATAGGGTCGAGATAGGCCAGGTCGAGATAAGGAAGGTCAACTGTATTACTCTCTGCGGTGTGGCCACTTAGGACCCCAGGGGCTTGACTGGCAGGATTTATGTAGGTGGACCACTAAACATTACTACAAACTGAATGTATAAGCTGTGGGTCATACAGCTTCAGAGATGAAGATTTTTTTCTAAATTTTTCCCATTATACGACCATGGGAGCTAATGACCCCCAGGCATGGCCTATTCGGACCCCATGGACATGGCTGGAAGGAGACTTCTATACATTGCTAGATACTACATTGTTTGATACTAAATGTTAGGTTTCAGAAAAGACGATTCTTTAAGTATAGCTCAATATAAATATATGACCGCCTGTGATGTGGCTTGGTTGGTAGGATTTATGTAGAGGACAACCAGCTGGCAGGATTTATGTAGAGGACACTACTAAACATCGCTACATACTAAATATATAAGCTGAGGCTCTCACGATTTTAGATTATTAGTTATGACCATTATAATTCTTTAGGAGCTAATGGTCCCTGGGATGTGGCCATTTTGCGCCCCAAGGGCGTGGTTGGTTTTGGGTTTTTTGTTTGTTTGTTTTTCCATTATGAGTCAATGGGGGCTGTATGTTGCCATGGCAACCAGAATTCCAATCTGATCTGCCCGAAAACTTATGCAGCCTTTTCCCACACTGGATAATGCTTCACATGTAATTTGATCAAGATTGGCCATGTGGTGCTAGAGATTTACTTATTTGAAGTTGTGGACAGACGATGACAGACTAAGGGAAATTATCCCCAAATCAAAATTGTCAATTCTCCATATCTGGAGCCATGCAATACCCTTCTTATTCCTACCTGTCTAGATTGAGTCTGTCAGGATTTGAGGACCTCTCTTCTTGAGTTCTATACACTACAGGGATACCTGGTGCTGATGGACTTTCAGCAAATATCACCCTGTCTCCTGAAACATACAAGATAATTACTGAATAAAGTATTCAGAAGGTTGCATCCGGTTCACAAGTTTGTGTTCAGGTGCACTGAAGAAATGCCCAGCTTATAGACAATCCAGTCTACTGTTGCAGATGTAAATGTTTGTTAGCCATTGTTACTTTTTCAGGCATCACAGAAGTACTACTTTTCCTACCCTCTTAAACAATCGCACATCTACAAGGCAAATAAATCTGTCCATTGGCTTGCAATATACATGCATATATAGGTGTCAGTCTTTGTTCAAGAGGAATGGGAACATCTTCAGGGGAAGTAACTCCTGCAGAAGTATTTTTGTCTCCCATGTCAATAGGAGTCAACTCTTAAAGGAAAAATTCAGAGCAAATTCTTTCCTTTAAGAGTAGACCCCTTTTTCAGTGGGACAGGGCTGATAGAAAAGCAAACAGGAAGTCCCAAAAGTTGCCTCCCTTTGAAAAATGGCGGACAAATCTACCAGGTGTTCCCATTCCCCGTAAATATGAGCTGAGAAATGGGTCCTTAGCGTTATCTGATTTCTGGTCTTTAAATGAATATTCATAACCATGTGATATGAACCCTCTTCTCATACATACTTTTCTAACAGAGCAAAAAATTTCTGTTTCTTTCTCCAAGTCAAATTATTCTCTCAATACATTGTTAGCTGAGCACCATGGCATCTGTTGGTACTGCTTCAAGACCATTGTTCCCACATCCTTATTGAGTCCTTACTGAGTCCTGATTTGATAATGTTTTCGCTATGTTTTTTTTAACATGTTCAAAAATCACCCAGGTCCCCATACATGTAGGTTTCTACTGCATTCCTTCTGTGTTGTAATATGATGTTATTTATGAAGTAATTTCGTATTGGCCCAGTTACAGGTCCTTGGTCAGCTGTATTGGCCTCGGCCTTTTAATTTTGTATTGGCCCAGTTACAGATCCTTGGTCAGCTGTATTGACCTTGGCCTTCGGCCGAGGCCAATACAGCTTCAGCCGAGGCCAATACAGCTGACCGAGGACCTGTAACTGGGCCAATACGAAATTAAAAGGCCGAGGCCAATACAGCTGACCGAGGACCTGTAACTGGGCCAATACGAAATTACTTGATTAATGAAAATTCTATTGATTGACACCATTAACAAGAGGGCCCTATATCTCTCACCTGTGTACCAGAAAATCATTAATGATGTTTTAAGAATGTCCATTGTGGCTTGAAGAAATAGACTGGGCTACATGGTGCTTCTATGCAGAGCTGGAACCGACCACACATGAGTGCTGGTAAACAGGTTCTAAGCCTGCCCAGGAAAAGTGGTGCCAGTTGGACCGTCCATGCATAATGACCCTATTGGTTTCATTTGGTGGAAAGGGCTTAAGATATAATTTCATCTCGATGTCAGGCAAAGGTCCCACAAAACTAGAAGCAACGTCTCCAAAAAGGCAGGTAACTCTAAAGTTTGTCTCATGCAGCCAAAATTCGAACTCTTTGTAGACTGTATGTCCCTCCTGGTTATCTGAAAGTTTGATGAAGATCAGATCAGAAATGGCGGAGAAAAAGTGGAGACACTATTTTTCACCAGTATTTATGCTCAAGGGTAGGTAATTTGAAAGCCTTTTGTCTCATGCAGCCCAAATTGAACTAAATATAGACTGTAAGTGCCTTCTGGTTATCTGGAAGTATGATGAAGGTCAGGTTAGAAATAGTCAAGCAAAGTTGGAGACATCCTTCTCCCATTGTAAGTCTATGGGAAAATTTTTCACCCTCAAGGGGATGTAACTGGAAATCTGGTGGTCATAAAAACTGCTCGTCAGATTCAAGCCAAATTCGCTAGAAGCCTCTGTGGTGCAGTGGTTACGCTACTCGCCTTGTAAACCAGGGATCGCAGGATCGATCCCGGGCTTCTCCAGACTTTCGGATGAGTCTTTAAACCGAGGTCCCGTCTCCGTATGACCTTAGCTGTTGGTGGGACGTAAAACTAAAACTCACTCACTCACTCAAGCCAAATTCGAACTCATCCAAGATTTTATGCTTGTTCTCGTTTATGAAAAGTTACAAAAAGATCCGATCATAAACAGCTGAGAAAAGCTGGAGGCACCATTTTTCACTTATATTTATGCTCAAGGGCAGGTAACTCCAAAGCTGTTTGTCCCATCCATCCTAAATATGAACTTGACATAGACTGTAAGCGACTCCTGGTTTTCACGCTCAAGGGGATGAAACTGGAAAACCGCTGGTCAGATTCAAACCAAATTCGAACTCATCCGAGATTTTATGCTTGTCCTCATTTATGAAAAGTTACAAAAAGATCAGATCATAAACGGCTGAGAAAAGCTGGAGACACCATTTTTCACTTATATTTATGCTCAACGGCAGGTAACTCCAAAGCTGTTTGTCCCGTGCAGCCCAAATTCTAACTCGACGTAGACTGTAAGCCCCTCCTGGTTATCTGCAAGTTTGACGAAGATTAGATCAGAAATGGCCGAGATAAAGTGGAGACTGCGTTTTCCCCATTATAAGTCTATGGAACCTTTATGGAACCTTTATGTTTCCATGGCAACCACAGTTCTGGTCAAAACTGGTCCAAAACCTAATGCAGTCAATCCCCCAACCCAGTGATGCTGCACATAAAATTTAATTGGGATTGGCCGGCTAGTCACTTAGATATTCAAGTTCAAAGGTGTGGACAACGGATGGACGACAGACAGACACCGGATGCCTACCTATACTATAACCTTACCTTTTGAGCCTTCCGCTCAGGTGAGCTAAAAAAGATAAGATCATAAACAGCTGAGAAAAGCTGAAGACACCATTTTTCACTTATATTTATGCTCAAGGGCATGTAACTCCAAACCTGTTTGTCCCGTGCAGCCCAAATTCGAACTCGACCTAGACTGTAAGCCCCTCCTGGTTATCTGCAAGTTTGGTGAAGATCGGATCAGAAATGGCTGAGAAAAACTGGAGACGTCGTTTTCCCTATTATAAGTCTATGGGAAAAATTTTCACGCTCAAGGGGATGTAACTTGAAAACCGCTGGTCAGATTCAAACCAAATTCGAACTCGTCCGAGATTTTATGCTTGTCCTCGTTTATGATAAGTTTCAAAAGATCAGATCATAAATGGCTGAGAAAAGCTGGAGACACAATTTTTCACTTATATTTATGCTCAAGGGCAGGTAACTCCAAAGCTGTTTGTCCCGTGCAGCCCAAATTCGAACTCGACCTAGACTGTAAGCCCCTCTTATTTATCTGCAAGTTTGATGAAGATCGGATCAGAAATGGCTGAGAAAAAGTGGAGACGTCGTTTTCCCCATTATAAGTCTATGGAAAATTTTTCACGCTCAAGGGGATGTAACTGGAAAACCGCTGGTCAGATTTAAACCAAGTTTGAACTCGTCCGAGATTTTATGCTTATCCTCATTTATGAAAAGTTACAAAAAGATCAAATCATACGTCTATGGGAAAATTTTTCACGCTCAAGGGGATGTAACTGGAAAACCGCTGGTCAGATTCAAACCAAATTCGAACTCGTCCGAGATTTTATGCTTGTCCTCGTTTATGATAAGTTACAAAAGATCAGATCATAAATGGCTGAGAAAAGCTGGAGACACCATTTTTCTCTTATATTTATGCTCAAGGGCAGGTTACTCCAAAGCTGTTTGTCCTGTGCAGCCCAAATTCGAACTCTACGTAGACTGTAAGCCCCTCCTGGTTGTCTGCAAGTTTGATGAAGATCGGACCAGAAATGGCAGAGAAAAAGTGGAGATGTCGTTTTCCCCATTATAAGTCTATGGAACCTTTGTGTTTTCATGGCAACCAGAATTCCAATCTAATCAGCCCAAAAACCTTATGCAGCCTTTCCCTTAACTGGTACCTAATGATGCTTCTCTGGAAATTTGATCAAGATTGGCCATGGGGTATTAGAGATATACTTATTTGAAATTGTTTACAGACGCATGGACGCACACACGGGCGCACGCACGTACGATGGACGACAGATAAAATGTGATGACAAAAGCTCCCATAGAGTATCTTTTGGGAGAGGTATCCACAACCGACCAGACAAAAACTGTTACTTATGGACAGTAGCATTGTTCAAACTTGAATTTTAATGTTTGGTTTTGAAAATGTAAATAGTTTCTTTCAAAAATTTGAAACATAGAATGGCGTTTCATAATACCACAGGTCTATAGACATCTGCAAACATATCATATATTGGAATTTGCAGAACTACCTTTCTAAATTTTAAGATCTTTTTAGAAAGGTTTTCTGTAAGTTTTTACAGTGTTATGATTTTCTCATAGAATCTGTCATTTCAGTGCCATCAGCGCTTTGATTTTTTACCTGTTGTGGCATTGGATTTTGACGTTGCATAAGTTGTTTCGATTTTCATATTGTTTATTTCCTTTGAAATTGATGGTGACTTCAGCAATGTAGTTTTCTATGTATTTTATTAGTTTTTCTGAAGAAGGCCACTGGCCGAAATACATGTATTAGAATTGAGTGGATATGCAAAACAAGAATATCTGTGAAACCGATGGATGCTCCCCAGAGGTGCAATAGTCGGAACAGGAAACATTATCCTATTTAAGAGCGGTATACTGTGTATACTCACTGTACTTCAAAATGGAGTCTAACAAAACCTTTCGGTGGACCGATTAGCTTGCCTGAGGGCACTGTCACACAAACATCAGCAACACAAGTCGGAATAGATGAAAGGAAGTGTCTTCAGGTACGATACCATATCCCAAGATCCTGGGTGGTAGTTTAGCTATATTAATTGGGTAAAACTGTTTAATACAAATTATTGAAAACTTACTCTCGTACACAGAGGCAATCCTCATAGGTATGGTTCCGTATTGGGTGCCTTTAAATGCATATAAAATATCAGACGGGTTCGAAAATGGATCTGATCCTATCCCCTTGACTGTCAAAAAAGGTCATTTTGACCATCTGCCAAGACTAGCTTCTTTCACTTTGATCCACTTTATCTGCAACTCTAATGTAGATGGATGACTTGCGATACATCCTTTTTAGCAGTATTTCAGTCATATCAGAATGATGAGAGGTTGATAATGAAAGGCTGTGTGCAGTGGAACTCCATTTACAGATGGTAAGATTTATGCCACCAGCAAGTTTTTCTAAAAATAGTCGCAGTGACCTTGACCTTGAGCCCAGGACCCTGAAAGTCAAACCTGCTCGAGATATTTTGTGTGAAGTTATATTAAAACCCATTAGCAAATGAAGACGCCAGAGCGATGACAAAGTTTTTTCTAAAAATAGCCGCAGTGACCTTGAACCTAGGATCCTGAAAGTCAAACTTGCCCGAGATATTATTATACCCAACATTTGTGTGAAGTTATATTAAAATCCATCAGCAAATGATGACGCTGGAGCGATGACAAAGTTTTTTCTAAAAACAGCCGTAGTGTAGTACGATATTATCATACCTAACATTTGTGTGAAATTATATTAAAATCCATAAATAAATGTAGGCACTAGAGCGATGAGTTTTCTCTAAAAATAACCACAGTGACCTTTACCTTGAGCCCAGGATCCTGAAAGTCGAACTTGCCCGAGATATTATTATACCCAACATTTGTGTGAAGTTATATTAAGATCCATCAGCAAATGATGACGCTGGAGCGATGACAAAGTTTTTTCTAAAAACAGCCGTAGTGTAGTGACCTTGACCTTGAGCCCAGGACCCTGAAAGTCAAACTTGCTCGAGATATTATCATACCCAACATTTATGTGAAATTATATTAAAATCCATCAATAAATGTAGGCACTAGAGCGATGACAAAGTTTTTTTCTAAAAATAACCACAGTGACCTTGACCTTGACCCCAGGATCCTGAAAGTTGAACTTGCTTGAGATATTATTACACCCAACATTTGTGTGAAGTTATATTAAAATCCATCAACAAATGACGACGCTAGAGCGCTGACAAACTTTTTTTCTAAAAATAGCCGCAGTGACCTTGACCTTGAGCCCAGGACTCTGAAAGTTGAAATTGCTCAAGATACTATCATACTCAACATTTATTTGAAATTCATCAATAAATGTAGGTACTCGAGCGAAAACAAAGTTTTTCTAAAAATAGCCACAGTGACCTTGACCTTGAGCCCAGGACCCTAAAAGTCAAACATCCTTAAGATATTATCATACCCAACATTTGTGTGAAGTTATATCGAATCGGTGAAGAAATGTAGGCGCTAGAGCGATGACAAAGTTTTTCTAAAAATAGCCACAGTGACCTTGACCATGAGGCCACGATCTTGAAAGTCAAAATCGCTCGAGATATTGTCATAAGGAACATTTGTGTGAAGTTATATTAAAATCCATCAATAAATGTAGGCACCAGAGTGGTGCCAAAGTTTTTCTAAAAATAGCCACAGTGACCTTACACTGCAGCTTTAAACGAAGTGCTTTAAACGAAGTACGATAACTATTTTACAAATCATCTAAACAGATAGCACTGATAATATGTGCATCCTCTATTGCTGCTTAAGATTCCATTGAAGTTTCGTTGAATTTCTGCGAGTAGTTGCTGAGAATTCGCATGGACACGAATAGTACCCATTATATTCATGCAGAATTCATCAAAGGGCCATAACTCTTGGAAAAATAATCGAACCAAAACATGCAGGTGATATGCGCATCCACCTTCGATACTTAATGTTCCCATGAAGTTTCATTGAAAGTCGACGAGTAGTTTCTGAGAATTCATGCGGACAAGAGCAGGACGGACGCACGGACGAAGTGGCGACTATATGCTCCCCTGAAATTCTTCGGAGAGCATAATAAACCAGAAGCAGTTGCCTCTCACAAATTATTTAGCGATGTGAGTGACAGATATTCCTTTTAAACACCACCAAAATTTATTTTCTCTTCAGTTGTGTGTGTGTGTGTGAATTCGGGTTTAACGTTGCTTTCAACAATTTTTCAGTCATATCACGACGGTGTCTGGTTGCGACAGGGAGCTTAATGCTCACTTTTATAGTGCTGCCTCACTGAAGTATCATGTCCCAGACACATTACATGATACCACACCCTGTCACATTATCCTGACACTGGGTCGAACACTCCTAGCTCTACCCCGTAATTCTGAGTGCCAAGCGAGGAGCAGCTAGTACCATTTTAACAACTTTGGTATGTCGCGGCCCGGGATCGAACCCGTGACGTCTCGTTCCCCGGAGCGGACACTCTACCAACTGAGCTATCGGGGCTGGTTTCTCTTCAGTTGACAATTACAGTGATGAAACTTAAGAAGCACCACAAATATGCCATTTTTCTTTTAACCCATAAAATGCCAATCACGACAATTGTCGTCTGCTTTGCCGTCTGCCGGTTACCTTAAAAGTCCTTTTTAGCAAACAGTGTGGATCAAGATCAGACTGCTCAGTCTGATCTGGGCCCACACTGTTTGCCTGTATGCACCAATATTTTTAAAAATGTTTGCTAGAAGATTCGGCAGATGACATTTTCAGATATTGTTTTTCTCAGCAGCTTCAGGGTTAAACAATCAATGAGGCTAATTAGCACTGATTAATGACCAATCATCCATTATTCAAAAAGCTCTTGTATTCTTCCAAGACAAACACTAGAACATGATTCAGCATTAAATGTATAGCCCCATCAGACAATGCTTAACCCATTGTATACTGGTGGACTCCGGAATTGCTATATGCTGGACAAGTCCATTTGTCATATAAGGGGTGGTAGGCCTATTTTTTTCATTTTTATTCTATTTTTGATGGAAAATTCTGTTAGCAAATAGTGCAGGCCCTGATCAGATGTCACGTTCTGCAGCATCTGATCTTAGCATGCATTGTTTGCCAAGGTACCCCTTTAGGGGTTTCCCACATACAATCACCTTGCATAACTGAACATGTTAAGTAGTAACTTTTCATTGAGGCTGAGGAGAGACATAAATTATGTTGTTATGCATCTTAATCACTATAAGACAAAACAAGGTTTTATTCCCCACCGTAATTTTATTATATTTTAATATTTAAAAGAAAATTAATAATAACTATTGCAATTATATATGATAACAAGTATAAACATAAATCAGGCCCGTACGCAGACTTTGAAAAAGGGGGTGTGTATTTTAGAGGGGTGTGTGGATCTCAAGCAAATCTTGTTTTGGGGCTCAAAGTTCGGGGTGTAAACTTGATTTCTTGATGAACTTGAGGCTTGCATCCCCCAAACCCCTCCATACGGGCCTGTTGAAGTCTATACCAGTAGCATACCACATTGCAATCATGATTCTGCATACTGTTGACCAAAAACTTACAGCATAGCTCTTATGATTCTCCGTATAGTGCTGACCAGAAACTTGCAGCATATCACTCACGATTTTGCATAGTGCTGACCAGAAACTTGCAGCATAGCACTCATGATTCTGCATAGTACTGACCAGAAACTTGCAACATAGCACTTTTGATTCTCTGTATAACGCTGACCAGAAACTTGTAGCATAGCACTCACAATTCTATGCTGACCAGAAACTTGCAGCAGAGCACTCACGATTCTGCATAGTGCTGACCAGAAACTTGCAGCATAGCACTCATGATTCTGCATAGTGCTGACCAGAAACTTGCAGCATAACACTCATGATTCTCTGTAAAGTGCTGCCCAGAAACTTGCAGCACAGCACTCACGATTCTCTGTATAGTGCTGACCAGAAACTTGCAGCATAGCACTTATGATTCTCTGTATAGTGCTGACCAGAAACTTGCAGCATAGCACGCACAATTCTGCATAGTGCTGACCAGAAACTTGCAGCATAGCACGCACAATTCTGCATAGTGCTGACCAGAAACTTGCAGCATAGCATGCATGATTCTGCATAGTGCTGACCAGAAACTTGCAGCATAACACTCATGATTCGGCAAAGTGCTGACCAGAAACTTGCAGCATAGCTATCTTGATGATTCTCTGTATAGTGCTGACCAGAAACTTACAGCATTGCACTCATGATTCTGCATAGTGCTAACCAGAAACTTGCAGCATAGGCTAGCACTCATGATTCTGCATAGTGCTGACCAGAAACTTGCAGCAAAGCACTCATGATTCTCTGTATAGTGCTGACCAGAAACTTGCAGCATAGCACTTATGATTCTCTGTATAATGCTGACCCGAAACTTGCAGCATAGCAATTATGATTTTGTATAGTCCTGACCAGAAACTTGCAGCATAGTACTCATGATTCTGCATAGGGCTTACCATAAACTTGCAGCACAGCACTTGATCCTGTATAGAGCTGACCAGAAACTTGCTGCATTGCACTTATGATTCTGTATAGAGCTGACCAGAAACTTTCAGCATAGCACTTAAGATTCTGTATAGAGCTGACCAGAAACATGCCGCATTGCACTTATGATTCTGTATAGTGCTGACTAGAAACTTGCTGAACTGCACTAATGATTCTATTTATTGCTGACCAGAAACTTTGAACAGTAACTTATTGCAATGAACTTATCAATCTTTAAAAGTGTTGAACAGAAACTTACTGTAATGAACTTATCATTCTGTAAAGTGTACATGGTAACTTAAAATGTCCAAATGTAACTTTCTGCAATGCACTTATGATTCTGCAAAGTGTTCAACAATTTCTTGTTGCATTGCACTTATATTTCTATGTAATGCTAGCAATGGACTTATGGTTCTATATACATGTATAGTGTTGAACAGTTACTTGTTGCAATGTACTGATGTTTCTTAATAGTGTTGCTCAGTATCATACTACAGTGCACTTATGGTTCTATAATCTGATGAACAGAATCTTTCTGCAAAGCACTTATGCTAAATAGCTTTGAACAGTAACTTGTTGCAATGCACCTATGATTCTATAAGGTGGTGATAGATAGCATGTTGCATTGCACTTATGATTTTATAACATCTTAATAAATATCTTGATGCAATGCATTTATGATTCTATACAGTGTTGAGCAGTAACTTGTTGCTATGCACATATGGTTCTGATTCTATAATGTGTTGTTAAGTAACTTGTTTGTTTGTTGTGTAAAGGATTTATGTACCTGCCAACAATATTTTGTTTGATTTGAGGTTTAACGTCCCCATCAACACTGTATAGGTCATTTTGGAAACGTTGCTTCCAATTTTGTAGGACCTTTACCCGACATTGAGATGAAATGACATCTCAAGCCCTGTCGCCCAATGAAACCAATAGGGTCTATAAGCCTGGATGGCCCGACTCACACCGCTTTGCCTGGGCAGGCTTAGATCCTCTAAGCGGTTTACCAGTATTTGTGTGCGGTTGGTTTCTACTCTGCGTGGAAGCATCATGCAGCCCATCTATTTCTTCAAGCCCCGATCAGCAGGGTTGTGCCAACAATATTTAGGTCATTTTGGAGATGATGCCAATTTTATGGGACTTTTACCCGACATTGAGATGAAATTACAGCCCAAAGAAACCGCTAGGGTTTAATAAGCGGACGATTCACACCTCCATTCTTTGGCAGGCACCATGCACCCCAATCTATTTCTCCAAGCCTCTATTTATGAGTGGGGGTAATATAAGTATTGGACTTGTAGCATTATATTTATAATTCTATAATGTCTTGATCAGTATGTCACATATGACATTATATACTGCTGAACAGGAACTTACTGCAATGCACTTATGATTCTAAACATTGTTGAACAGTACCTTGATGCAATGTACTTATGATTGTATAAGGTGTTGAACAGTACCTTGTGGCATTGCTGCTACAATGTACATATGGTTCTATACACATGTAGTGTTGAACAGTGACTTGTTGCAATGCACTTATAACTCTACATAGTGTTGATAAGTATTTTGCTGCAATGTACTTATAAATCTATATATTGAACAGAAACTTTCTGCAATGCACTTACAGTTTTATATATAGTGTTGATCAGTAATGTACATGCAATGCACTTAAGATTTTAGATAGATTTGAACAGTAATCTACTCCAATGTATGTATTATTTGTATATAGTGTTGGTCAGTTTCTTGTCTACAATCCACAAATGATTTTATATAGTAACATACTGCAATTTACTTATGATTTCACACTGTGTTGAACAGCATCTTGTTGGAATGCAATTATGATTGTGTTGATAAGTATCTTGCTGCAATGTACTTACATGTATGACTCTATATCATGTTGGATAGTAGCTTGTTGCAATGCATTTATGAGTCTATAAGGTGCTGAACAGTATCATACTGAAATACACTTATGACTCTTTAAAGTGTTGAACAGTAACTTTTTGCAATGCACTTAAAATCCTACTAAGCATTGATCAGGGTCTTGCTGCAATGTACTGATGATTCTATGTAGTGCTGAACAGTAATTTGTTACAATACACTTAAGATCCTACATAGTGTTGATCAGGGTCTTGCTGCAATGTACTGATGATTCTATATAGTGCTGAACAGTAATTTGTTGCAATACACTTAAGATCCTACATAGTGTTGATCAGGGTCTTGCTGCAATGTACTGATGATTCTATATAGTGCTGAACAGTAATCTGTTGCAATGCACTTAAGATCCTACATAGTGTTGATCAGGGTCTTGCTGCAATGTACTGATGATTCTATATAGTGCTGAACAGTAATCTGTTGCAATGCACTTAAGATCCTACATTGTGTTGATCAGGGTCTTGCTGCAATGTACTGATGATTCTATATAGTGCTGAACAGTAATTTGTTGCAATGCACTTAAGATCCTACATAGTGTTGATCAGGGTCTTGCTGCAATGTACTGATGATTCTATATAGTGCTGAACAGTAATCTGTTGCAATGCACTTAAGATCCTACATAGTGTTGATCAGGGTCTTGCTGCAATGTACTGATGATTCTATATAGTGCTGAACAGTAATTTGTTGCAATGCACTTAAGATCCTACATAGTGTTGATCAGGGTCTTGCTGCAATGTACTGATGATTCTATATAGTGCTGAACAGTAATTTGTTGCAATACACTTAAGATCCTACATAGTGTTGATCAGGGTCTTGCTGCAATGTACTGATGAAGCATATACCAGCTAATAGCAAACAATTAAATGTACTTTTATAGGGCATGCATAGGCAGAAGTACAACTAGCTATTCATGCAAATCTACCATCCTTAAGTAGTAAGTCTGTTCAGATCCAGTCAGTATATCATTTTAATCTGCCTTTGTAGCTAATAGAGACCTCCTCAGGTTATAAAACTTTCTCATGCTCAGCTCAAATGAGCATAGAACCTGAACTGCTCAGAAATAATAAGCTAACAACTATCAGTGTTTTATAACAGTTTAATGAGCAGAACAAAATCATTATAACCTCTAAGACAGAGTGTTTTTTTTTTCCTCCATTCACCTCAACCCTCATCATGCTGAACCCATAAATATCCAATTTTGAAAACAGTATAGATCCAGAACAGCTGGCTTCTGATCAGAATCCATATTTTTTTCTATTCTGCTTTTAAATCCATGGTTATAATTGAAATCATGAAATGCAATGGATAAATATCAGGAATGAGTATAGCATATGTAATTATTCAGCATGGTAAGGGTTAATGTCCAATTTTTGTAAACTTATAAAGATATGATGATGTACCAGCATAACTATGTCAAAGCCATTTATACCCATCATGCAATAAAGATAGTTTACCCAATGCTGCAACTCCTATAAGTGTAATAATGGCTAAATTTAAATTCTGAACAACTTTGTGATAATACATAAAGGGGAATGGATATACTTGGCAGATTTTTTCTGCCATTTTCAAAGGGAAACAACTTTTGGGACTTCCTGTTTGCTTTTCTATAAACTCATGGAAAAAGGGATTTCCTCTTAAAGGAAAGAATTTTCCACCTTCAAAAGTTGAGGGAGACAAAAATACTTATGCAGGATTTGCCTCCTGTGAAGGTGTAATAATTCCCCTTAACATGTTGATGTTTTTTAGAGCAGACAAGAATTTTATTTTCTAAATTTATTTTTCAGCAAACAATTCACATGTAATGTCTTGCCATATAGTCTCTATAAAATAAGGCCAAACTCTGTTATAAAGACATCTGCAAATACTGTGATTAGCAGTTTAGGGGTTAACACTAAAAGATGTTTGGAAAACTTTGTTCTAATGTAATGAATTGGCTCCACTTATTTCTATAATACTGAAACTATTATAACATAGAAGCAAGAAATTAATCTCTGAATCAAAGTACGATAAAAATCCTAAAAATTTGGACACCTTTAATTGGACTTGCTTTAATTCTTCTAAAGTTTTAACAAATTTGTTTCAAATTTGTTTCATGATCCAGCAAGAAGTTCAAAAAGTTCAGATGGAATGGCAAACAGTGTAGTTTTAGGAGCAGTCTGATCTGAGTCTGCACTGTTTGCTTAGATCATCTGACACAAATTTAAAATTAGTGACTGACAAATTCTGAGATATATTTCTTACATCAGTTAGTGCAAATTTTCAGAATGTAAATGGATTTTTATTACTGGATTTTTATAACAGTTAACTTGAAATTTGTTATGCAAAATGCTTTAAAAAACATAAGTGACAAGAAATATAAAAATTTAAATAATTGCTACTAATGGAATGTATTAGTAAGTAGTACAGTTTGGAAAAGGAGCCAGGTTTGAAATCATTCCGCAAAAAAGTGGCAATAATACATGCATATTCACATTTTGCTAAATCAGAGCAACTTCACTAAGGGGCCTAATATATAAAGGTGACATGCAAGCCCCAAGCATGTAGTTAGTTTGCAATTTCCCCACCAACCCTGAAGGATACCAAAGTAGAAGTAAAACAAAGATCAGGAATCAGTACAATTAACTTACTCCACCCATCAAAGACACCAAAGGGAAAGAAACCCAAACAAGAAGCGACCAGACCATAATGGAAACCTAAACAAAGGAAGGCCATAAGGACAGTTACTTTCCCACAAAATGGCCATATGGCCACCCAAAATAAAAAGACACAAGTGATACACACAGTAAGTAACAAACAACAACATAAATAAACTGCCACAGAAGAACCGCCTTGGAACGGTCAGTGGAAAGATTTCCACTGGGGGGCTTAAATCGATTTTACGTGGCCACAATCCTCGCCCTTACCTCGGGATTTAGACAAATAATTTGTTCAGTCCGCATGAAGGCCTCCTAACTCATCAGTGCAACATCTCCGTGAACACAAATAATCAAAGAACCACAGAGGTGAGACAACGGTGAGGACTTGACAGCAAGAACCCACTGAAATGCTGGAGCAAAAGAAAACCAACAGTTAGACTCCGATGGGCCCCACGAGAGACAGAGCATCAGGCACCAACCAACATTACCTTGAATTATATCTCTCTAATTCTCAATAAGCCTCTAATTTGGAACCGTCATAGAATCTGAGACCTGACCCACCGGCGGGCAATTAAAGAGGGAAGCAAAGTTGCCAACCGTGATTGGGTTAACTACCATGCATGCAGTCTGTCGTATAACATCCATTTTGTACCCAATCTTTTTATATCGAAGAATGATTTTACGAAATTGGGTGCTGAAGTCATTGCGGTTATATATTTTTCTGAATTTATATTCTAAGTCACCATAAAATTCGGGTTCCGATAGACCTTTTTGCAGAAGAGATTTAAGTCCAATATTGCATTTTGAAATTAAATCAGAATGGAGTCTATAAAATTTTGAGAAGGCTTTGTGTAGTTTATGGTACCGATAACCCTGGTTAAGAAGTTTAGCCGTTAATAATTTATTACGAGTGTTGAAGTCAGTTACATGACTACACACTCTAGCAAATTGAATTAATTGCGAAATATAAACGCCATAGGATGGTGCACGAGGAACATCACCATCCAAAAAAAGGAAAATTTACAATTTCAAAATCAAAGTCATAGCGTTTATCATAAATTTTGCACGAAACAAACCCATCTACAATAGATAGATGTAAATCCAAAAACGTGGCCTCGGTATCCATTAACTGAAGTTCTGGGGGGTAAATCTGACTGATCAAACCATCGAAATAGGTATTATCAATATCTAATAAATCATCTAAATATCTAGAAGTGGAGCTAAAAGCTTCAATAATTTCAGATTGGTTATCAATGGAAAGCGACAACATGAAGTCTCTTTCATAACAATACAAGAACAGATCAGCCACAAGAGGTGCGCAATTCGTACCCATCGGAATACCCACAATTTGTCTAAATAACTTAGTACCGAATCTAATATAAATATTGTCAAGTAGAAAGGTGAAGGCATCACACACTTTCTGACATGACCAAAGTGTATAATTTTTATGCTCTTTAGAAGTGAAAATTTCTGACATTACATGCAAGATAGAGAGAATCGTCTCTGTGAAAAGCCCATTCAATTAAATCATTAAGCTTTTCTTTTATAAGATTATGAGGAAGTGTAGGGTAAAGAGTGGAAAAATCATAAGTAGACAGACTTGAAGCAAGAAAACGTCTAGATTTCAATTTATTTAAAACCTCATTCAAATTTTTTATAGACCAAAACAGATTTCTTCCTGATCTTTCAAAGACTTTTTCACAATATTTAATCACATGCGTTTTAATAGCAGTAAGACAGGAAGTTAATAATTTAGAAAGTTCAGTGGTAGTGCAAGAGCTAGAATTTGCAATAAACCATGCTTTGTAGAATCCTGAAGAATCCTGCAGACTCAAAAAATGTCCTGGGACTCAGACTACAACCTCTTTAATAACACTACTGCTGGGATCAAAAGCAGAAATTGTGTTTTTAAAACTGCCATCTTATATCCAAACAAAAATGTATAGATCATATCTTCTATACTGAACACCAAAAGAAATGACCACAAGTTCTGATTATTTCTGCAATCTGTTGAAATTTCGTTTCAAATGTCTTTTAATGAACTTCCCAGCCATCTTACTGAGGTCAGTCACTGTATTGACATTCACAATACAGTCTGCTCAAGCTGCACATGTATGGTAAACAGGTTTTCCACATGCACTGACCTTGTGCAGCCACATGTTAAAAAATATCAAATACATGTATGAACCAACACCAATTTGGGAATGTAACAGGAATCCAAATTAATTTGCACTAACATCAGATGCCATGGCTGAATGTAAACCAGAGCCACCGAGCCCTTGGACTACGAGACGCTGGAGTTACACTTCGTGATGTGGTTTACAATTATGGAGTAGATCCTAGAATCATCAACTGAATGGTATCACGTTTCCGCCAGACAAACCGCATTAACGACCGTCCATGAAGCGGCAGGCCAAGGTTGATGACTGTCAACCAAGATAGCCATCCGAGGGCAAGATAGGCATATCCGACTGGCACAGCTTTGCCAACAATCATAATCTAGCATCAATATGTTAATCAGATCCATGCAAAGGCACTGTGTTGCAGCTAATATGGCTATATGCGATACTGAGTATATTCAATGTGTATCTGTGAACTTTTGTTTTGATGGTTGTGCCATATGGGAGAACATAACGGAATAACAGCAGTGAAATAACTCAATTTTCTTTGATAAACATGAACTTAAGGAACTTTTTATACCATAGAAAATGGTGAAATTTTGCCTGTTCTGTTCTGTGATTAATTGGTGGGGGCATTTCTTTTGGTGCTCAGTATATGTTATCTAGACATTTCATCTTTTCTTATTTACAGCTACTATTAAAGGAAGGAGAAGAGAAAACAGTTCATGCATGCAACATCACAGGAACCTCTTGTTTTGGAATGCAGCCTCCCCAGTGTACCTAGTAAACTGGACTCTTACACAAAAACTGTCATGTTATTCTTTATTTGGCAAAAAAAGCAAAGGATCTAGTTTCCTCTTATAGGCTGAGAATTCCTTGTAGGAAGGTAGTTTAATCATAGCTCTAAATAACGATAATCATGGAAAAAGTTCTTATTTCTTCATAAATCGAGACAATTCTGCAAGTACCAATAATATACATGTATAACATAATCCTTAATTATCCTCCAAATGCTTCTTCATCTGAACCTTTGATCATCAACACCCTAACTAAGGTAGAAGCCTCCATAGTGTAGTGGTTATGCTACTCGCCCTGTAAACCAGGGATTGCAGGATCGATCCCGGACTTCTCCAGACTTTCAGATGAGTCTTTAAACCAAGGTTCCGTCTCTGTATGACCTTAGCTGTTGGTAAGACTCAAACACTCACTCACCCACTCCTAACTAAGGTTTCATTCAAGTACACCCAAACCTCTAAATAAAACTGTTGGTCAAACAACTATGTTATATCTTAACTAAAATGTATAGATTATATAGGACAAGAGCATCGGTGAAACCCAGGGATGCTCCCCAAAGATGCGCAGTAGTAGGAGGGTTATTTTAGTGAAATGATCCTATGCACTTTGAAGTTTGATAAGATTTGTTTGAAGACAAAGGTTATGGGTACTCGTTACAACCGTCTGAATGAGGAGGTTCTAGTGAGTACCCTCAGCTGATGTTTTGAGTACAAATAAAGAAACTAGGTAGTGATTTTCAACAAAGAATGCAAAAAAAAAAAAGAAAAAAAAAAAAGAGAAATGTAAGGCCCCTTCCCTGCAAGAACCTGTAAATCTTAAACCATAAGGCTAAGAAACTCAGTTTTGTGTTCCCTAGTTAGTAAGTGATTTTCAATGGAAAATGTCACAAGGAATACACATGTGAAACATGATGAAAGCCTTATTACCCTTGGTTATGAAATAACAGGAGATATTTTTTTTGAAAAAAGGGGAGATAATTAGTGAAAATAAGCAATATAGTTATGGCCCTTTGTCAGAATGTTGGTTTTTGTGATTTAAGTATGTGTGTGAAGTTTCATTAGAGTAGGACAAATACTTTTAAAATTTTGACCGCAGTTTAGGTTGTTTGGGTATGGCCTGACAAACACACACCCAAAAGCAATTTGTCAGGATGTAGGTCTTGTGATGGTAATTATGTGTGTGATGTTTCATGAGAGCAGACAAAATACTTTTGAAGTTATCGCCGAGGTTAAGGTTTTTGGTTTAGGTGTGACAAACACACAAGTTATTCTCCTTTGTCAGAATGTAGATCTTGTGATGGTAAGTATGTGTGTGAAGTTTCATAAGAGTAGGGCCAATTCTTTTGAAGTTATGACCAAGGTTAAGTTTTTTGGTTAAGGCGTGACAAACGCACATGCTGTGGCGTCTGATCTGGGCCTGCACTGTTTGTCACTTACCCCTTTTGGGGATTCCGGTGCCAAATGGGTTTAACCAAACGTCTAAGAATTCCCTAGTTAGTGATTTTCAACAAAGACTGCAAAAATAAGGAGAAATGTAAGGCCCCTTCTGTGCAAGGGCATGTAAATCTTAAAGTGAATGACCACCATTTTTTTTCTCAGATCCATTTTACAATAACACCATTGAGGAATGATAAAATCATATTCTCCTCCTAAACTGTTGCTCTAATTAACTTTAATGACTCATTAAAGTTGTTTATAGGGTGTCAGACATTTTTACGGATAATATCTCCTGCAGTGATCTCAAGGAGACTGTTCAGTCCATGTTCCGACAGCTATCTTCAGCAGCTGAGGATTTTAGAGGAGAAAGTGAACTTTAAAATAATAAAAATGCCTTCTTGTAAGGGCAAATACTGGACAAAGAATTAACTGTTTTTCTATCCTTGACCCTTAGAAAAATAGAGAGTTAAGTAAAAAAAAAATGGATTCATAATCTTGGAACAGAGAATCTTAACATCAAGACATTTGTTTATGCAAAGCATAACATTTGTGCTAAACATTTTGAAGATAGCTGTTTTCAAGTGGACTTGAAAGTGTGTTGATTACTTGTTTCTTTTCTTTTCTTCATTAATTAATGCCTATCAGTATCATTTAACCAATCATTTCCTTGGCACGCCTTGACAATTTTAGGTAATATTTCATTGCACTTCATATGGTCTTTTGTGATATTTTTCTTTACCTTTTTTGTACAAAATGGAATCTTCCTCCTTATATATACCAGGAGTCCATTTCAAAATTAAGGGCTGTCAGGTTGTTTTCCTCAAAATTTATAAGGAAAATGGCTGAAAATTTTGCAAACAGTGTAAGCCCTGATCAGACACAGTGTGCTTCGGCGTCTGATCTGGGCCTGCACTGTTTGCCAGGGTACCTCTTTTGGGGATTCGGGTACTAAATGGGTTAATCCAGATTAAAGCATAGATTGTGGGTACTCAATGAGGTGATTCCTTTGAGTACCTATAATTTATGTTTTCATTTTTGGATAAAGTCCAGGGTTTTATGCAAACAGTGTACAGGTGTACAATGTGATTAACTGTAGATCAGACAAGGATTACAGAAAACAATTGTTTTGTAGGAAAGAACAGTTTTTGTTTGTTTGAATTGATGTTTAACATTCCCATCACCACTATTTAGGGCATTTTGGAGATGCTGCTTCCAATTTTGAGATGAATGCCACCCAATGAAACCAATGTCACCAAACTCAGGAAAACTGTCTTCAAAGTCTTTATTTTCATCCAAAAACATAATAATAATAATAATAATAATAATAATAATAATAATAATAATCGTCTTTATTTCACGAGGGTAACACATTTAGCTACAGCTAATCTTCCATGAGGCCCTCAAGACTAACTACAGTAAAAATACATTATTTACATGTACATATGAAAAATAGCAAATTGTACCCTTATTCCACTTTAGGCAATACATGCTCATGTGTTGTAAATATATAAAATACGCATATCAGCACATTATGCACAACAACAAGTGAGTTCAAGTTCCATTAGACTCCCAAAATTTCGGACACCCGGAAAACTTGCTGTAATTATCCGAAATTTAAACATAGTTATTTTACCACAGTGGGAATATAAATATATATGAAAAATGTAAATGCAAAAAAGGGAGGAAAACTGGGACTCACACAAAGCACCATATACACACACCACACCTCCAAAAAAAAAAAAAAAAAAAAAAGATAAATATGTATACATTGAAAAAGGATTGGTTTTAACTATTAATTGCATAAGACTTCATCCATTTAATGCAATTATTATGGAAGGATGAAGCCAGTATGTAAGATCCTGAACTGACAGCCTATTCAAAGGATTTTTGAGAATTCAACCTGATTAGAGAGCCTAATCACTTCTAGGCGAGGTACTTTAATTTTTATGGTCAAACTAATTCCTTGAGAAATTCTTTTAACACCAAAACAAAGGGCTATGTTATATTAACTACCAAAAAAAAGTCCTCAAAAAATATCCGTGCCAGTTCTGAGAAAATTAGGATTTAATCTGCAGAAAAAGCATTAAATAAGTAATGGCCAGATAACAGCACCATACACTGTAAGGCTCCTCACGCACAAATAAATGACGTCATCAAAAACAAAACTTACGTCAGAAATTGATAAAGCGCAGTCTTTCTACATTCTATTTTTTTTTTAATACATGCAATTTATATTTTCCTTGTATGCTATTGATAAACAAGATTTATGTTCAAGTTGTAAAAATAAACATTTTTTTTTTGGTCCGAAAATACATTTGTCAATGTCTCATGACAAAATTTTAATGTATGGAAGCACATTTGTGTCATCAGAATCAAATGAATTAATATCGTAAGTATGTGCATACGGTGTATTCCGGTAACATGGCGCACGTAAGATTTTTATAGCTATGTATGACTCTGTGGAAGCAACCACTCAAAAATCACCATCAGAACAATTACAACACTGTCCTATCTATTTACTGCAATAGAAATTGGCCGCTGACTTTTTAACAGGCAGGAAAAATAATAGGGGTGTACCCCCTTGAAATTGATTTACAAATTGTGTCTCCCAACATTGCGCACAATAACTGTTTTGAGCTGACTGAACACAAAGGTTGACTCAAACAACCTTGAAAGGGGCAAAATCCGGATGAGAAAAATCTCTTTCAACTAATTTGCCATGGGGAATCCATATATGAAATTTCAAAACGCTGGTATACAAGGTTCTAAAGCATAGGCCTACAATGTGCCCAAAGTGCTAAAAAGGGCCATTAGCCACAAAGTATTTTTCGGAATTTAGTCAAAAGTTTATCAGGACATCTACTCGTCACCAACTTGACCCCATTTTGATTTTTATCAGTCTTTGAATCGTCTGCCTATTCGAAATTTGCAAAATTGCAATATGTTTCCCCTGGCTTTCTTTGCCGGATCATTAAAGGGTCACTGATGACCCTTTCTTTCTTATGAATGTTTTCATTGCTCTTAAAGGAACTCATTTTTTATTTTTATTTGCCTTCATTGCAGCTGGTGTTGTGCCGTGTGGCGGCCGTAAAACGTCTCCCCGTACATCAACCATAGTGCAGTTTATATTTTACTTTTGGTCCTTTGAGATCAGCGTCAATATTCTGAGAAATCAGACAAAAATTATTGGTTTAGACTCATATTCTAGACAGGCTTTTAATTATTTGGACCCCATTTTGATTTATATCAGTCTTTGAATCGACTGCCTATTCGAAATTTGCAAAATTGCAGTTTGTTTCCTCTGGCTTTCTTTGCCGGATAATTACAGGGTCACTGATGAGGCTTTATTAGCCGAAACTACGTAGCATGACCCATTTTCTTTCTTATGAATGTTTTCATTGCTCTTAAAGGAACTCATTTTTGATTTTTATTTGCCTTCACTGCAGCTGGTGTTGTGCAGTGTGGCGGCCGTAAAACGTCTCCCCGTACATCAACCATAGTGCAGTTTATATTTTACTTTTGGTCCTTTGAGATCAGCGTCAATATTCTGAGAAATCAGACAAAAATTATTGGTTTAGACTCATATTCTAGACAGGCTTTTAATTATTTGGACCCCATTTTGATTTATATCAGTCTTTGAATCGACTGTCTATTCGAAATTCGCAAAATTGCAGTATGTTTCCTCTGGCTTTCTTTGCCGGATAATTACAGGGTCACTGATGAGGCTTTATTAGCCGAAACTACGTAGTATGACCCATTTTCTTTCTTATGAATGTTTTCATTGCTCTTAAAGGAACTCATTTTTGATTTTTATTTATTAGCTGAAACTACGTAGTATGGCCCATCTTCTTTCTTATGAATGTTTTCATTGCTCTTAAAGGAACTCATTTTTGATTTTTATTTGCCTTCACTGCAGCTGGTGTTGTGCCGTGTGGCGGCCGTAAAACGTCTCCCCGTACATCAACCATAGTGCAGTTTATATTTTACTTTTGGTCCTTTGAGATCATTGTTAATATTCTGAGAAATCAGAAATAAATTATTGCTTTAGACTCATTCTAGACAGGTTTTTAATTATTTGGACCCCATTTTGATTTTTATCAGTCTTAGAATCGACTGCCTATTCGAAATTCGCAAAATTGCAATATGTTTCCCCTGGCTTTCTTTGCCGGATCATTAAAGGGTCACTGATGAGGCTTTATTAGCCGAAACTACGTAGTATGGCCCATCTTCTTTCTTATGACTGTTTTCATTGGTCTTAAAGGAACTCATTTTTTATTTTTATTTACAAGGCTCTAGCTCCAATAGATTTTGAGATCTTTTGTTGACAAGATTTTGTAAAAAAATTCAAAGGGCAATAACTTTTGAAAGGGATATAATCCGGATAAGAAAAAGAATACGCGTTAGCTTATTTTCCATGAAGAATCGATATATGATATTTCAAGACCCTTACATGCACGTTTCTTGCGTTATGCTATGCATCAAAGGCGTAAAGGAAAGTCGAATGGACGAACCAGAAGCAATATGCCCCTACAACTTTTTATCCCCACGTTTTTTAAAAAAAGTGGGGATATTGTTATCGCCTCCGTCCGTCTGTCCGTCTGTCTGTCCGGCTATCTCCTCCTAAACCGTTAGCCGGAATTCAACCAAATTTGGTATGCCAGTTGCTTACATGAATGGCTTGCGCAAGAGCACATTTTTTTTTGTCCCCGCCCCCAGGGGCCCTGGGGAGGGGTCAAAAGGTCGAATATCAATAAAATTCAATTACAAAGTCAATTTTGAAGATTTTGATGCCAAACTTTGCACATGTACTTAGTTATGAAAAAAGTAAAACATATTGAACGGGATTTTGGCTGTGACCCCTAGGTCACGCGCTGGGGGTCGGACTTGGGGGGGGGGGGGGGGGGGGGGGGTCGGGGGTCAAAATTAAAGTTTTTCAGAACATAGTCATGTTGCATATCTATGTGAAGGGGATAATGGGTAGAATAAACTACAAGTAAAAGTTTGACCCTGGGGTCAGATTGGGGCCCTGGGAGAGGGGTCAAAGGGTCAAAATTTAAGTTTTTTGGAACATAGTCATGTGGCATATGAAATTGAATATAATACAGGTAATATTTTGACCATGGAGTCAAATTAGGGCCCAGGGTGAGGGGTTTTCGGTACTTGGCCCCTCTGTAGAAAACATGGGGATTTGCGATGGCGCGCCATCGACAGTATTCTAGTTTAAAGTTGGGGTCATAAAAAACATAACGAAAACCACATATTCAAATCTATGGGAAGATTTGATCACCCCTAAAAAAATCCAGAGAAAAATTCTGAGTTTTTTCTTATTCATCACGAAAAGAGACGTTGCTCCCAAGTTTGTGGGACTTTTACCTGACATTGAGATGAAATGACATCCCGCCCAATGAATCAAAAACGGTTTACATGCATGGACGGGCTGACTCGCAGCAACTTTTCTGGATATTCTCAGCGCTTTAGCAGTACTCATATATCGGTCGGTGTCATTTCTGTGCGGAAGCATTAGCAGCTCAATCTATTACTCCAAGCCCAGATGGGTGGGGTCAAAAACACGCCTATATTATTTTGATCCCTCGAACCCCACTTTTATATAGTACAGGAATAAATATTAAATTTCTTATATCAGCTCAAAAACATAAATTGTGGGTACTCGGTAGAACCGCCAAGTTCAGGCGGTTCTGTCGAGCTCCGCAATCTACTTATGTTTTGAGCAGAAATAAGAAAAACACCCTTTTTTTATCTTAAAATTCCATTTTTGGGCTGAACAATTGAAGGGGTTAGTGCAAGAAGGTACCTAAGTCACATTTTCATTATTTTGAGAAAAACGCGAAAAACAAAGTATTTTGCGAAAATTTCATATTTCACACTGGTCAATACATACGCACAGGCTGCGTAGCGGTCGCATAGGCTTCGTATTTTGGACGCATAGGCTTCGATGAAAAATGGCGGATGACAGTTCGTCAATGCAGGTAAGAAACTGTTTTTACGTTAAACTAACTGTTGTATTGCATTTCCCGATACTGACATCTGCCTTACGACCACTTTATTAATGTGCGGCTTCGTCTGTTGCAAGAAAAAGTTTGAAAAACGGAATATAGATAAATAGACCCCAAAAGAAATTTTGCAGTCAACACAGATTCACCTGTATTTTCACTTTGGTCCGGTCGCCCTATGTAACTACACGTTTTTGGCTGGTGTTCTGGCCGATAAATTGTGAATAACGATAATGAAATCGAAAAGCTAATATGCAACTTTCGTCATATCTTTTGCGAAAAATAAAAATCTTGATATTTCGATACAACGCGCGTAGCTTCGTTACCTATTACAACGCAGAGGCTGCGAACTAAATTTGAAAGCCCTGTATTATGTAGAATAATAGCAAATGCTATTAAATTAATGTCGAGGAATCAGTCAACCAGCGTTAAATGGTGATGCTAAAGACATTCTGTATCATTTATACCGAAAACATTTTCAGTCTCAGCTATGCAAATACATGTACAACATTTTGAGGCGAATGCACAAAATCTGTCAATTTACAATTATTAACACCACCGTTCATAAACTCGGCAAGTCCTCGTCAAATCTGTTAAGTATTAAGCCAAATAATATTTGCACTTTATGAATTTTTGTCCTGTTTTTTACAAAGCACGTGGCTTCGCAGGTTACAGAGATGGGGAGATGCATTATGAAAACACGCCTATTAAAATAACACTAAAAAAAGATAAAAAAAATACTTTCAGATAAAACATTCTGATAGTTTTAATATTTCTGCCCAAGACATAGTGTATGGGAACTTGTTACAACCGCCCGGACCAGGCGGTTTTATCGCGTATTCACAATCTGTATTTATGAAAATAAATAAGGAATACAATGTTTATCCCTTTAAAGCTCTGTTTTACTATATAAAAGTTGGATTTAAGGGGGTCAGAATTATATAGGCATGTTTTCGTGATTCTCCGACTTCTATTTAAATGCTTCAATCGAATACATGCAGCTCCTACAAAACTTCAGCAAAGGTTCATTAATCGCGCCTGCACTGTCTGATCCCAGTCTTCGTTTCCGATAAAATAGAAGCATCTGCTCATTAAACAGTAAACATATAAGCTAATTCTAGCCTTTGTAGGATCAAAGAAGAAAAAAAAATACAAGACTTTTCTTTATCTCAGATCTATTTTCAATCTCTGTCCTTACATCATAATGTTTTGCAAACCAGACTGTCTTCTGAAACATAGCCTATCAGAATCTGAATTTCATAGTGACTTAGAATATAAATTCAGAAAAATACTTGCTTGCAATGATTTCAGTAACCCATTTCGCGAAATCATTCTTCGATATAATAAGATAAGATAGATAAAAATGTTTTTGCTTTACGGCCCTTTCATAACTCTATGACGGCTTCGGTCCAAAGATTTACTTTTTCAAGTTAAGAAAGTATGTCGGCTGGATGCTTACTTATGGATTTAAACTGCTTCCTTTAACCCTTAAACTACAGTTTAAAGCAAAAAGTGAAGACCCTGATAAGACGCTGTGTTTGGTCCTTCAATTCATTAATGTGAGCAAACAGTGAAGACCCTGATTAGACGCCGCGTTCTGCGGCATTAGATCTGGACATACACTGTTTGAAAAAACCAATCCATGATCTATGGATTTCCGTATTACGCAACACCCTGACCTCTCTTCGAAGAAAAATAAACGCTGCTGTTTTCTATATACAAGTTCCCTGGATTTCCGACAAATCAGTGATAATCACGTGGACTTAAGCACTGTAGAGCTACTTGCACTTTTTTACTTTGTGACGATTGATAAATAATCGACACAAAAACTAGTATTTGTCTTTTCAAAAAGTAAACGGGTCATTCATATTTAGCAATTGCAAGTATGCTTTATATGCGGTAGGGTTTGAGATTTCATTTCGTCTCAGTGTCGGGTAAAAGTCCCATAAATTCGGAAACAATGTCTCAAAAATGACCTGAATGATGTTGTCGGGGACGTTAACATCAACACAAACAAAAAGGTTCCACTGAGTCATGCGCTGTGACATGAGAGGATTCTCTACCAATAATGAATTGACATACAACCGTTCGTTAGGGATACCAACCTAGGCCTAATTCATCTGGAGCCAATGGCTAGTTTTGGCTACTTTGGTTGCTGTTTCATTTTCCTATAGCAGTTAGGCAAATCCATAAACACCCAATCAAAAATGAAGACTGCTATCTCCATTTTAAGAGTGCTCATGGGTGCGCATGGGTTGAAAACCGGACGAATCATCCGTAAGAAAAACCTGAATTGTAAAATGGCCCCTGTTTATACTGTCTGCTGCATCTTCTCAAAGTTTTTTTTTTTTTTTTTTTTTTTTTTTCAATAATATTTTCGCTTATAGGCAAACAGTGTGGACCAAGATCAGACTGGATCAGACTTAGATTGGTTCAGGTAACATTTAAAGAAAGCAGCAGATGACTATGCAGACGACAATTGTTGTGATTGACATGTAAGATAGCTATCTTCAGAGCTGCTGCTTCCCTCACTAAATTCCTGATCACAAGTTTCCCTGGACTCAAACATATAATAAAAATCAAAAATGAGTTCCTTTAAGAGCAATGAAAACATTCATAAGAAAGAAGATGGGTCATACTACGTAGTTTCGGCTAATAAAGCCTCATCAGTGACCCTTTAATGATCCGGCAAAGAAAGCCAGAGGAAACATACTGCAATTTTGCGAATTTCGAATAGGCAGTCGATTCAAAGACTGATATAAATCAAAATGGGGTCCAAATAATTAAAAACCTGTCTAGAATATGTGTCTAAACCAATAATATATTTCCGATTTCTCAGAATATTCACGCTGATCTCAAAGGACCAAAAGTAAAATATAAACTGCACTATGGTTGATGTACGGGGAGACGTTTTACGGCCGCCACACTGCACAACACCAGCTGCAGTGAAGGCAAATAAAAATCAAAAATGAGTTCCTTTAAGAGCAATGAAAACATTCATAAGAAAGAAGATGGGTCATACTACGTAGTTTCGGCTAATAAAGCCTCATCAGTGACCCTGTAATGATCCGGCAAAGAAAGCCAGAGGAAACATACTGCAATTTTGCGAATTTCGAATAGGCAGTCGATTCAAAGACTGATATAAATCAAAATGGGGTCCAAATAATTAAAAACCTGTCTAGAATATGTGTCTAAACCAATAATATATTTCCGATTTCTCAGAATATTGACGCTGATCTCAAAGGACCAAAAGTAAAATATAAACTGCACTATGGCTGAATATCTAAAGTGAAGTCCCCTCAAAGAGTGGCCAGTTCTTGCTTATTTTGCTTCATTTTAAGCTTCTGTTTTAAACCTCAACATTGCTAGCAGAGTAAATGACTGGAGATTACACAGTGATAAAATCCTTAACAGACCACTTAGAAACCTGCAGTATTCAGTAGAAGAAAGGGTTTATTGATGTTTACCTATTTATTGTAACAGATTATCGCTTTCCTGTCTCCTTTAACAGATATGACGAAGACAGACTTACCAAGTTTATGAACGGTAGTGTACATGGACAGATTTTCTGCATTTATTATATTTCCTTATTTATTCTCAGAAACACAGATTGTGGTTACGCGTTAGAACCGCCTGGCTCGGGCGAGCAGAAATATCAAAACTATCAGGATGTTTTATCTGAATGTTTTTATCTTTTTAGTGGTATTTTAATAGGCGTGTTTTCGTAATGCGTCTGCCCATCTCTGTAACCTGCACGTCATAAATTCCTAAGCCACGTGCGTTGTAATAAAAACACAACAGAAATTCATACAGTGCAAATATTTTTTGGCTTAATACTTAACAGATTTGGCAAAGACTTACCAAGTTTATGAACGGTAGTGTAAATAATTATAACTTGACAGATTTTGGCATTCGAAACATAATGTTGTATTTGCATAGCTGAGAATGAAAATGTGTTTGGTATAAATGATGCAGAATGTCTTTAGCATCATCAACTAACGCTGGTTGGCTCATTTCTCGATATTAATTTAATATCATTCGTTATTGTACTGCATTATTCAGGGCTTTCAAATTTAGTTCGCAGCCTCTGCGTTGTAATAGGTAACGAAGCTACGTTCGTTGTATGGAAATATCATGATTTTTCTTTTTCGCAAAAGATGCGACGAAAGTTGCATGTTAGCTTTTCGATTTCATTATCATTATTCACAATTTATCGGCCAGAACACCAGCCAAAAACGTGTAGTTACATAGGGCCACCGGGCCAAAGTGAAACTACAGGTGAATCTGTGTTGAATGCCAAATTTCTTTTGGGGTCTATTTTTCTATATTCCGTTTTTCAAACTTTTTCTTGCAACAGACTAAGCCGTACGTTAATAAAGTGGTCCGTAAGGCAGATGTAAGTATTGGACAACGCTATACAACATTAAGATTGACGTAAAAACCGTTTCTTACCTGCATTGACGAACTGTCATCCGCCATTTTTCATCGAAGCCTATGCGTCCAAAATACGAAGCCTATGCGACCGCTACGCAGCCTGTGCGTATGTATTGACCAGTGTGATATTTTGTGTTTCTTATTTTAAATAAATAGTCCTGTTGATATATTCTATGATATGAAATGGTGTAAAAATCGCATAAATAGTCCGAAGTATATTGCAGATATTCATTAATTTCAATAATGTGTTTATGCAAGAACACACCGGTTACTGCAGTACAACGAACGCGACAGAGTACAACCAACGCTACAGAAATCATGACGTCACAGCAGTATTTGCGGTAAGAAAAAGGTTTATTTTAGCCCAGATCCTAATCTTTTTGGATGGTTATTTTGCATAGCTGCAGAGTAATGGTATTACCATTTACTGATACAGTTGCAAAGAATTCTGTTCATTATAAACGAAAACACAAACAATTTTCTTTCGTCTAGTGTGTTTTCACCAACCCCAGCATGCTTCGGTAAATGTTTTTTGACAGTAACACATCTTTTGTGCACATGATTTTGTGATTTATATGTTATTGCGATTTCAGAGCATCCATTGATGCATTTGCTTGAGCCCCAGTTCATGCCAATACCTACTGAATCCGTGGATGGATCAAGGGTTGATTTTTTGTTAGGGTACACCTTACCACGGGTTATGATACACCATAACGAGGTTAGTCAGCACAATTTGGGAACAACAAACACGGATTATATTCTTCATAAATTGAAATATTTGTTTGAATTGGGATTTAACGTCCCCGTAAACACTATCAAGTTAGGTCATTTTGGAGACGTTGCTTACAATTCTGTGGGACTGTTAACCGACATTGAGATGAAATGACATCTCAAGCCCTGCCCCGCAGTGATACCAGAAGGCTTATATGCATTAGACGATCTGGCTCACACCGCTTTGCCTGGGCAGGCTTAGTCCTTCTAAGCGGTTTACAAGTACTCGTTTGTGGTCGGATTCAGCTCTGCGTGGAAGCACCATGCAGCCCAATTTATTTCCCAAGCCCCGATGGGCGGGGGCGAAATAAATTGAAATAAAACTCTTTAATCCGCCAGCGAAGGCATGATACATGATGCTGTTTTTAATTCAAAACGATCCATTTTGCTGTTACATACTCTTTAATGCCTGTTTGATTCTCATTATGATCTCCGAACTTATACACGTGCGAATTTAAAGGGTTGGGTAAAAAAATATTTGGACAAAGGGGACGGGTGAACACATTTATTCTGGCTTTCCAGCACGTTTTTACCACATCCCCCACTTAGTATGTAGTATTTGCCCATTCTGACCAAGGGCCATAACTCTGTTACATTTTTGGCTGAATTATCTCCCCTTGAAATTATGAAAAAACTCAGAAATTGGCTCCCACGGGGTCATTGGTCACCTATAGATTCAGCTCTTGTTGTAAATGATATGGACCCAATATGAGATAATAGCGAGTATATGGAGTGTGTTCCAGTTTTGTCTGGGTCCCGAATGGGACTGTTCTTAGTCCTTTGTTATACTCCCTGTATATTAATCATATTTCCACCGACATTGACTCAGAAATAAGACTGTTTGCAGACGACTGGGAATACTGCTGGGAAATTAGAGTTACAGAGGACTAACGTAAACTGCGGAACCAAATGGATAGACTAGGATGTTGGGCATGAAAATGTGGCATGACATCATGCGAACAAGTCCATGAAATGAACACCCCTTACTTTATATAGAGAAAACTGTGATTTAAGGGGATAAACATACTTTTTTTATTATATCTGCTATAAGACACAGGTTGTGGGTACACGTTAGAACCGCCTCCTTGAGACGATTCTAACGAGCACCCACAACCTATGTTTGCAGTATAAATAAGAAACACATCACGGATTTTCATCAGAGAAGTAGCCATTTAGGAGATGTGATAAAATACACTATGTCGCACGGGGGTGTTACCGGAGTGAGTTTTCAGGCCGTTTAATGCAATACATTAAGCAGACAACTAGGCAGAGGGCCAATGAAATTGAGGGTTCGTGCATTAGAACTCCTTGAGTATCATGTCACATGATTCTCGGACTCCAAGAAATTCGAGGGCGAATTTTAATGTGGGGTGGGGGGGGGGGGGGGGGGGGAAGAAGAGAATGTCATAGCGTATAGGTATATAGCACACTTGTACTGCCTTTCGGTACAAGCCGGCTTTTACGGCAACGTGGTAGATTTGCTTATCAATCCGGCGGCCCGGGTTCGAACCCCGGCCGGGCCAAAGGTGTGTAGCATTTTTGTCACCTGTTACACAATGTCAGTAGAAATGTCATTAATGTCCACGAAGAACAAAACTGGACCGAAAACGGCACCTTGTGAGACACCAGACAAACTTGAGCCCAATCCTAAGTTTCACTGTTTGGTTCGGCAATAGTATACATGGTGTTGGGATCATCTGGATGACCAGCATTGCTAAACTCAAACTCAGCCATAATGTATCTTTCTGAAATAAAGAATATAAGACTCTTACTTGGGTATTCTTACGACACGAATGTCGTAACAATGGAGAGAAGCATAGTTGTAAAAAAGGGAAAAATCGCTTATGGTGAGATTTGAACCTGGGACAATCGGGTAAAATCAACTGCTCTAAGCACTAAGCCAAAGAGTCAACTGTCTTCCTCAGTTGTCTTCCGCATAATCAACCAAGGCAGGTATAATGTAGGTTAGGTGCTGCGGGCCGTAACACCTCACCCCTTTTCTTCAAGTCCGTATGTTGACGCGAGGTAATTTTTGCGAAGAAAGTCAAATCCCGGGCGAGCCACCATCTTCCGACATGACAGCCATAATGAAGGCATGGAGCATAGCTGAAAAAATAATCGACTCTGTGCGAAAGAGTCGTATCCATGAGCTGAAAAAATAATCGACTCTGTGCGAAAGAGTCGTATCCATGACGCAGTTGTCATTGGTTATAAACCTGTAGGCCAAAGAAGATAATTCAGGATTATAAGTTGTGGGTCGTAACAGTATCAGGGGCGAAGTTGGAAGAAAATCATTTGTACGCAAGCCAAAGAAAATACTAAAAATAATAACTCCGTTTACCAAATGGGGACCACTCTTACAGGAAAGAATTTGCTCCCATTAGGGAGCAAATTCTTTCCTGTAAGTGCGGTCCCCTTGGCAGAGGTGGAAACTATGCTAGCTAATATTTTTTATTGGTTTTACGGCCCTTTCAAGATTATTTCACTCACATCGAGCCGATCGTTAATCAGAGGTGGGCGAAAACCGGAGTACCCGGTGATAAACCAAATTACCTTCCGTTGCAGAACTTGGCGTCTCACATATGACCCGAGCGAGGCTCGAACCACAGCGGTGAGAGACCTAATGATCAAGAGTCAGCGCTCTTAGCCACTAGGCCACGGAGGCCCGTCCCCAGCTAGCTAATAAATAGTGTCGCGTATATCCTAGACAAATACAGTTTTTCTTCTTCTTCTTCTTCTTCTTCTCGTTCTTCTTCTTCGTCTTCTTCTTCTTTTTCTTCTTACTTCTCTCAGCTTTTTTTTCTTCTTCTTCTTTTTTCTACTTTTTCTTCTTCTTTTTCATCTTCTTCTTCTCCTTTTTCTTCTTCTTTTTCTTCTTATTTTTCCTCTTCTTCTCCTTCCTCTTGTTTTTATTCTTCTTTTTCTTTTACGTCTATATTTTTACGTTTGTAATGTGTACGCAAATGCGTATCTGCGCACAGGTAGCTACGCCCCTGAGTATCATGGACAAACTTTCCTATCTATCCCACACACTGATTTCTTTGGCTGGCTTGTTTCTTCGTTTGGTTGGGAGTTTAACAGCCCAGCAAGCACTATTTCGGTCACATCGAGCCAGTTAGTTTACCTTGAAGGCTTATAAAACTAGCACAGTGCATATTCTTACGCCAGAATTTGACAACCACCCTTCTTGAGTCAGTGAAAGGGAGAGAATGACCGTGTGTGTATTCTGAGTTATACGTCTCAGCAACCCGCTAAGGTTATACAGAGAGGGGGCCTCATTTAACGACTCGTCAGAAAGTTTGGAGAAGCCAAAAATCGAATCCAGGACCCCTGGTTTATGAGGTGAGTAAAACAGAATGATTACCAAAGAGAACATTTCATGGCAGACCCATTTCAGATTCTTTTTCTTGCATTACTTAAATCTTAAAACATAGATTTTGAATATGCGGTCACTTCGACTGCTAACGTGAATTGTGACATTTAGTGACGTCGCATTACGGGCAGCGTACACGACTTTCTATACAGATAGCGCACATCAGACACCCTTTGAGTTAAACACCTCAGAATTCTCGACTTCAATGCCAGCCCTTCGTAGAAAAACCGGGTAGGATAAAAGTTTCTATCCCAGGGTAAAATCTAGGATTTCCACGTCTGGTGTGCAAGAACTTGTAAAATGGGGCTAGTATTTCGTTGCTCGCAGAATTTGATCGCTTTCAGCGATCAGACTATGTGCATGCGCAACTTCTGTACTAACAAATTATTTTGCAGATTCTTGTGGTTGCCCTGTAAGTGTTGTCTCATTGAAGTTGGTTTTGCTCAGTATAGCTCACTGTTGGCAATTTGAACGGTCCCTCTGTAGTTTTATATTGTTTACATGTTTATGTACAAGTTAATTTTGGGCCCCATCCACCGCTGCTTGTGGAAATCAATGGGCTGCCTGATACTTCCACACAGAGCTGAAACCCGTCGCACAGGACTACTGGTTAACCACTTAGAAGGTCTTAAGTCTTCCCAGGCAAAGTGGTGCGAAACCGACCGTTCCTTCATATACATGTGAACCCTATTAGTCTCCTTGGGCGGTAGATTTGAGATGTCGTTAAATCTCAATGACGGATAAAAAGACTTGCAAAATTGGAAACAATTCCAAAATGACCTTTATAGTGTTGACGGGGACGTTAAAGCTCAGTTCAAACAAACAACAGGTTATTTTGTGACATTTTTTGATGGATTATAGCGACTGTTACTTGTGCTTCTGTTGTAAAAAGTTGTCTCTATGTCATAAACACACCTGACAACCCAAAACCTTTTTTTGTTTTAGGCATGGCCAAGCGCATACCGTACATGTTGTAATTTTTCAACTAAAGGGCAAATATGTATCGTTCCTCTTGGTTGTTTCTTGAAAAATGGCACTTATAATGGGTAAAAACGTCCAGATTCGGTTTTTCATATCCGTGTTTGTTGTTCCATTCGTTCCGTGTTTAGTGTACTCAGACTCAACACATGATCCGTGGTAAGGTGTACCCGTGTTTCAAGGTAGTAAGCCAAGAAAAATCGGTACGATTCTTATTCTTAATGTTTTTATGAATTATAAAAAAATAGTATAGTTACTTCGATGCCTAGAGGCATGAAAAACCCAAGAATGCTGGTGTTTATGTCATTTATTTCTGATTGATAGACCCTTAAAACTTGAAGTTTTGTTTTTCTACCTATTTTGGCCTAATTTATGGCTTTGATTTCCCTTCTCTGACCGTGTCATAACTTAAAATTTGGACAAAACAACACAAACACAATCTGTTGTCATCGCAAAACCAACAGAAAAACGTAAATCGTGATATGTTCGACAAAATAGAGGAAACATTGAACTCACACTTCTCCTGTCAAAAAAAAAAGACGGTAGCGTTTGTTGTTCTCAGTCGCGTCACGTTGTACCGCGGTAACCGGTGTGAAGAAGGGGCCTAAGTCCATGGTTGTTTATGCAAGAAGGGGCCTATGTCCATTGTTTAAAGGACATAGTTTTCTCTATTAAGAGCAGAAACCTATTACATTTTATTGAATATGTATATTTTATCTTTTGTAGACTCTTTATAAGTTTCTTAAAACAAAGAGCTGAAACAAATGAACAGCACATACACCGATAACTCGAAGTTGTTTGTGGTAAAAAATGGACTTAGGCCCCTTCTTGCACCAAAGATACGACCTTGGACTTAGGACCCTTCCAAAGATTCAATGGAACTGTCATTTTTAATGCCAATAAAGAAATAAAGCATATCAAACTATATATCATATTGTAGGTCTTGGTATGATATATCTGAAAATAACAATATCTCAGATTTTTCCAAAAATGGACTTAGGTACCTTCTTGCACTAACCCCTTCAATTGACAATGTTTTTGTTTAGGCGTGTTTCGTAATGTCTGCTCAAAAGCATAGCTTGTGGGTACTCGATAGAAACCCCCTTCTACTGGAGTTTTAGTTTATACTAATTTATTTTAGTTTGATTGCGATTAAAGCCTCAAGCTTAATTAATCGCTCTCGAACACTCATTCCGGATGTTTTCACAAGCATGAGGGAGAGGCAGTTGACTTTAACACCACTGCTACCTATTTACAACTGGGTGGCTGGGGCAGTGGGGAGTTTTAGGGGCTGTGCATGTACATTATTTTTCTTATTTCTGCTAAAAGAAGCCTCCATGATGTAGTGGATAAGCTATTAGCCTCATAAACCAGGAGTCGTGGGTTCGATCCAAGGGCTTCGCCAGACTCTCAGATGAGTCTTTAAACCGAGGTCCGGTCTCCGTATGCATGGGTTTCATCAATAGACGGGTAGTGGGGATTTTCCCGTTTTCTTAGACATTATTCCCCTGCTACGCTTGATAAATTTGTAAGGGCTTAATTCAGATAACATTGAAAATCACACTCCTATCTTTCCTTGAAATCCAGATGCCGAAATGTTTTTAAAACCACTGCATATGACATTTGCTGTTGACGGGATGTAAACCTCAAACACACTCAGTCACTTATTTCTGCTCAAAACATAGATGACCAACAGAAACTTTCATTTTTTAGTGATATTAATTTTTTCTTGTTTTATGCGACTTTCCTTTATTGTCTACGCCCACGGGTGTAGACAATCTTAATGATAGCTTATATACAGGCTTGGGGCCAATTACATCTGAAAGTAATTGATTAAATTACAATTACTTTGCCCTAAAAATGTAATTGATTAAATTACAATTACAACATCATATGAATGTAATTGATTAAATTACAATTACTTTTGCAATGTAATTGATTAAATTACAATTACTTTTGCAATGTATTATCTAGGTACTACAGATACGACACTTTAACTCACGTTAAACAAATGCTACTAATAATAATTAATAGATGTTCATTTAAACTAAATGTTTAAAATGAAGCACAATCTCAAACAAACTTATTTTAAAACTAAATTTATGTAAGCTCTCCTTAAGCCTTTGTCAAGTTCTACCAGTACTTTTGAGTTGATATAGTAAAAGCATCCATTGTGAACAATGCACTAGTTCTCATAACCGAACTATCCAAATTACACTTTTTTCATCATCATCTTTTCAAAAGTTACATCTTTCAGTCTACACAGACAGACAGGCTTGACAAAATGTGTAGACCCAGATCAGGCTGCTCATGGAAGAACAGTCTTCATGAAGGAGCAGTTTGATCAGTGGACTTTTTGCCCAACCTGTCCACATAATTTGGGCACACTTAATAAAATGCAATTAATATTTTCAGATGAACTGTGTGAAGTGTTAGGATTTCAGTTTGTAAATCAGTCTCAATGGTCAATATGTGATTAAAAACTAAATTTATCAACAGGAACCTGTAGACAAAATTTGAGATGATATTGTTTTTCACAGTTACATGACAAACAAAGAGTGACTGGCAACAGTTATGTATTTTTTCACACCTCAATGTAAATGGTTACTCACCAGAACAATAGAAAATTATAGATGCTCCTATATTGTGCAATTTACATGTGAAAAATATATATATATATATATATATAAAAAATAGACATCTGAAAAGTTTGTTTTAATCACCTAGAAATTTACAAAAAGATACCTTTTCTAAGGAGAAATGCATGCATGCATGCAAAAAAAAAATAAATAAAAGGCAAATAGTGTGTACTCTGATCAGAGTGCTCTTCCAGACAGTCTTATCTGAGTATGCACTGTTTGACCAGGCCTGTCTGTCCAATACCTCAGGATCTTTATGGTAAGATGATAAAAATACTATGACTGCACTGCACAGCTTTACCCCATTCTCTGTTCTACCCATACCTTACACACTTTAAAGGGATACAACTATATGATCAACTTTATTTGCACCTGTGCAGTCTTTATAAACTTATTTGAAAAACATTGAGCACTTCCATTAACTTTTATGACAGGTAACAGTTTGAAATGTTTAATTGCAGTTTATGAGGAATAACTGTTATTATGATGAGTATACATGCTAGCAATAGTATGTAAAGAATTGGTGTGATATCCAGAATCCTTATATTTTTGCACAAATTCACAATTTATACATTTATATTAACAGAACTGTAATCAAATTGTAATCAGAAAATAATCATGATTACAGGTCAAAATATGGAAGTAATTGATTAAATTAAATTACTTGTAATCAGAAAAATGTCTGATTACTGATTACATCAGATTACTTGAAAATATGTAATCGATTACAGCTGATTACGATTACAGATTATGATTACCCCAAGCCTGCTTATATATAACATATATTTGCCCTTATCTAGTTCTTCCCACATCCAATTCTTAATGTTTTCATTTCTTCTTTGTGAAACTTTAAACTGGAATGCGAAATGAAGAAACCGTAAATGTAGGCATATAGTACAATTAGTTGTAAGTGATAGTGAAAAAAAAAAATCGGAAATTTTGTTTTATGTGACATTGGTGATAAGCTTTGGAAATCCTCATTTGATATGTGTGACTTTTTTTACACTTTGTGGCAACTGGCACATTATAGTTCTACACAAATTAATGTGTGCTTAGCATGGACTCAAGCTTTTTATAAAAGCTAATACTTGTTTTTCGAAATTTCACACAAAAAAAACATACAAAAAAATTTAAAAGAAAACTTTTATCTTCAGAATTTTTAGTAATTTTCCCCAGATAGAACTATTCATTTTGGATGATTTAATGAAGTCAAGTATTAATTGTTTAACATACGCCAGGTTTTTGTGATTTTTCGTATTTTTTTCACCCCCCAAAAATACACTTTCCCCTCGGATTTTTTTTGAGGACTTTTTTTCTATAAATCAGGACACCTTCCTGATACTAAAACTGCTGATAACATTTCTCAAGGAATTAGTTGTGGGTCAAGGGTCATTTCAGGCTAAATGTACTGGCCTATTCTCCTTTAGTAGCTGCATAGAGAGACATAGAGCTTCTACAGTCTTCATGAGATCAGGATTTTAGCAAACATGTTGAACCCTGGGAAAGATTTGGATTACCTTGGGGAAAATATGGCCGCTGCCAGAAGACTTCACTGAAACCATTAAATATTGATTTAATTACCTTAGCAGATTTCAATTGGTGTGTGTGTGTGTGTGAATTTGGGTTTAACGTCGCTTTCAACAATTTTTCAGTCATATCACGACGGTGTCTGGTTGCGACAGGGAGCTCAATGCTCACGTTTATAGTGCTGCCTCACTGAAGTATCATGTCCCAGACACATTACATGATACCACACCCAGTCACATTATCCTGACACTGGATCGACCAGTCCTAGCTCTACCCCGTAAATCTGAGTGCCAAACGAGGAGCAGCTAGTACCATTTTTAACGACTTTGGTATGTCGCGGCCCGGGATCGAACCCGAGACCTCCCGTTCCCCGGAGCGGACACTCTACCAACTGAGCTATCGGGGCCGGTGATTTCAATTGGTAATAAAAGTCAGAGATTAATCATTACAGTAACTTTTTCTTGCAACTGAAGTAATTATGTTATAAAGGTGGTCATTCACTTTAAACCATAAGACAAAGAAACTCAGTTTTGTGTTCCCTATTAAGTGATTTTCAATGAAGAATGTCACAAGGAATACATATGTGAAATATAAAAGCCCTATTACCCATGGTTATGAAACAACAGGAGATATTTTTTGAAAAAGGTGAGATAATTCAGTGAAAATAAGCAACATAATTATGGCCCTTTGTCAGAATGTAGGTTTTGTGATGGTAAGTATGTGTGTGAAGTTTCATGAGATTAGGATAAATACTTCTAAAATTTTGACCGAGTTTAAGTTGTTTGGTTATGGCCTGACAAACACACACAGACAAGCAATATAGTTATGGCCCTTTGTCAGAATGTAGGTCTTGTGTTAGGATGTATGTATGTGCAGTTTCATGATAGTAGGGCACATACTTTTGAAGTTATGACCGAGGTTAAGTTTTTGGTTAAGGCATGACAAACACACGGACAAAAGCAATATGGTTTGTCAGAATGTAGGTCTTGTGATTGTTAGTATGAGTGTGAAGTTTCATGGGAGTAGGGACAATACTTTTGAAGTTATAACCGGTTAAATGTTTTGGTTTAGATTTGTAACTGACTGACAAGGAGATTACTATATAGGGGCAGGGTTATGCTTCTTGCATTCTGCAATTTCTCTCATAGCCCCCTATCAGTGTATCAAGTTTCACTAAATTGCCTTTAAAACTTTTAGAGATATGCTGCGGACAAGCTTAATAGGGCACCCAAAATACTCTGTGGGGCCCTAATTAAGAAGGAAAGTAACTCCGTAAATACTGTTGTCAGGGTTATGTTTTTGCATTCTGTGATTTCTCTCATAGCCCCCTATCAGTGTATCAAGTTTCACTAAATTGCCTTTAAAACTTTAGAGATATGCTCCGGACAAGCTTAATATAGCAAAAACTAACAAGAGGGCCCAATGGCCCTATATCGCTCACCTGTACCAGAAAATCATTAGTGTAGGAGACCACTTGACATTGCTACATACTAAATATCTAAGCTCAGGCAAAGCTGTGTCCATGCGTATAAACCCTATTGGTTTCATTGGGCGACAGGGCTTGAGATGTAATTTCATCTCAATGTCGGGTAAAAAGTCCCACAAAATTGGAAGAGACATCTCCAAAATGACCTATACAGTGTTGACAGGGATGTAAAACCTCAAATCAAACAAAATCTGTGCCTTATGGTTTTGGAAAAGAAGATTTTTTTTTTTAAGTTTTTTTTTCCAGTATAAGTCTATAGAAGCTAATGAGCCCTGGGGCTTGGCCAATTTTGACCCAAAGGGCATGGTTGGCAGAATTTATGTAGGTGACCATTTTGTGTTGCTATATACTAAATTTCTAAGGTCTGTATTTCATGGTTTCAAAGAAGATGTTTGAAGCTTTTTTCCATTATAAGTTTGTTGGAGTTAAGGGGCCACAGGGGCATGATTAGCAGGAAATATGTAGGTGATCACTTGCCTTTGCTACATGCTAAATATCTAAGCTCTGGGCCCTATGGTTTCAGAGAAGAAGATTTTTTAGGCTTTTCTCCATTTTGAGTCTATGGGAGCTAAGGGGGTCCCAGGGTGTGGCCCATTTGGACCCGAGGGGCATGATTGGCATAATTTATGCAGGTGACCACTTGTCATTGCCACATGCTAAATATCTAAGCTCTGGGCCCTGTGGTTTCAGAGAAGAAGGTTTTTGAAGCTTTTTTCCATTATGAGTCTAGGGGAGCTAAGGGACCCCGGGGCGTGGCCCATTTGGACCACAGGGGCATGATTGGCAGGATTTAAGCAGGTGACCACTTGCCATTGCCACATGCTAATTATCTAAGCTCTGGGCCCTGTGGTTTCAGAGAAAAAGATTTTTGAAGCTTTTTTTCCATTATGAATCTATAGGAGCTAAGGGGCCCCGGGGCGTGGCTCGTTTTGACCACAGGGGCATGATTGGCAGGAATTATATAGGTTACCACTTGCCATTGCTACATGCTAAATATCTAAGCTCTGGGCCCTGTGGTTTCAGAGAAGAAGATTTTTGAAGCTTTTTTTCCATTATGAGTCTATGGGAGCGAAGGGGCCCCGGGGTGTGGACCATTTGGAACCCAGGGGCATGATTGGCAGGAATTATGTAGTTGACCACTTGCCCTTCCTACATGCTAAATATCTAAGCTCTGGGCCCTATGGTTTCAGAGAAGAAGATTTTTGAAGCTTTTTTCCATTCTGAGTCTATAGGAGCTAATGGGCCCCCGGGGCGTGGTCCGTTTGGACACCAGGGGCATGATTGGCAGGAATTATGTAGGTGACCACTTACTGTTACTATATAAGCTCTGGGCCCTGTGGTTTCAGAGAAGAAGATTTTTGAAGCTTTTTTTCCGTTATGAGTCTATGGGAGCGAAGGGGCCCCAGGTGGCCCATTTGGAACCCAGGGGCATGATTGGCAGGAATTATGTAGGTGACCACCTGCCATTGCTACATGCTAAATATATAAGCTCTGGGCCCTGTGGTTTCAGAGAAGAAGATTTTTGAAGCTTTTTTTCCATTATGAGTCTATGGGAGCAAAGGGGCCCCAGGGCGTAGCCCATTTAACACCCAGGGGCATGATTGGCAGGAATTATGTAGGTGACCACCTGCCATTGCTACATGCTAAATATATAAGCTCTGGACCCTGTGGTTTCAGAGAAGAAGATTTTTGAAGCTTTTTTTCCATTATGAGTCTATGGGAGCAAAGGGGCCCCGGGGCGTGGCCATTTTTGAACCCAGGGGCATGATTGGCAGGAATTATGTAGGTGACCACCTGCCATTGCTACATGCTAAATATATAAGCTCTGGGCCCTGTGGTTTCAGAGAAGAAGATTTTTGAAGCTTTTTTTCCATTATGAGTCTATGGGAGCAAAGGGGCCCCGGGGCGTGGCCCATTTGGAACCCAGGGGCATGATTGGCAGGAATTATGTAGGTGACCACCTGCCATTGCTACATGCTAAATATATAAGCTCTGGGCCCTGTGGTTTCAGAGAAGAAGATTTTTGAAGCTTTTTTTCCATTATGAGTCTATGGGAGCAAAGGGGCCCCGGGGCGTGGCCATTTTTGAACCCAGGGGCATGATTGGCAGGAATTATGTAGGTGACCACTTACTGTTACTACATGCTAAATATATGAGCTCTGGGCCCTGTGGTTTCAGAGAAGAAGTTTTTTGAAGCTTTTTTTCCATTATGAGTCTATGGGAGCGAAGGGGCCCCGGGGCGTGGCCCATTTGGAACCCAGGGGCATGATTGGCAGGAATTATATAGGTGACCACCTGCCATTGCTACATGCTAAATATATAAGCTCTGGGCCCTGTGGTTTCAGAGAAGAAGATTTTTGAAGCTTTTTTTCCATTATGAGTCTATGGGAGCAAAGGGGCCCCGGGGCGTGGCCCATTTGGAACCCAGGGGCATGATTGGCAGGAATTATGTAGGTGACCACCTGCCATTGCTACATGCTAAATATATAAGCTCTGGGCCCTGTGGTTTCAGAGAAGAAGATTTTTGAAGCTTTTTTTTCCATTATGAGTCTATGGGAGCAAAGGGGCCCCGGGGCATGGCCATTTTTGAACCCAGGGGCATGATTGGCAGGAATTATGTAGGTGACCACTTGCCATTGCTACATGCTAAATATCTAAGCTCTGGGCCCTGTGGTTTCAGAGAAGAAGATTTCTGAAGCTTTTTTTTTTCATTATTAGTCTATGGGAGTGAAGGGGCCCTAGGGCGTGGCCCATTTGGCACCGAGGGGCATGATTGGCAGGAATTATGTAGTTGACCACTTGCCCTTGCTACATGCTTAATATCTAAGCTCTGGGCCCTGTGGTTTCAGAGAAGAAGATTTTTAAATGTTTTCCCATTATAAGTCTATGGGAACTATATGTTGCCATGGCAACCAGAATTCCAATCTGATCAGCCCAAAAACCTTATGCAGCCTTTCCCCCTACCTGATGATGATTCACATGAAATTTGATCAAGATTGGCCATGGGGTATTGGAGATATACTTATTTGAAATTGTTTACGGATGCAAGGACGCACGCATGCACGACGGACGACGGACAAAAAGTGATCCCAAAAGCTCACCTCGTCACTACGTGACAGGTGAGCTAAAAAGGGAAATAACTCTGTAATTACTTGTGATAGAGTTATAGTTCTGCACTTCCTCTGATGGTCATCTATCAATGTATCAAGTTTCACTTAAATCCCTTCTATACTTTCATAGATATGCTCTGGACAACCTTTTCATTGAAATAGTTAAGAGAGGAAGTAACTCCATAAATACTGGTGACAGGGTTATGGTTCTTGTATTCTACGATTCTCCTCGTCGCCCTCTATCAGTATATCAAGTTTCACTTAAATACCTTTAATACTTTTAGAGATATAGAGTGTGACGGACGGACGGACGGATGGATGGACGGACGGTCAGACAGACGGACAGACGGACGGACAAAGCGGCGACTATATGGCTCCCCCTTCGGGGAGCATAAAAATGACCATTTTATGGTCATTTTTCTATATAATCTATACATTTTGGGACCCGTCTTTAAACTGTATTATATCTAAGGCTGTGTTATAATGAACAGAATTATAAACAGGTTATGGTGTATTTCCAGGAGAAAAGTGTCCCATGGATGCAGGACAGGACAGCAATATAAGCAGACTTGCCTACCCCCTGAGACAGAAAATAGTAAGATCCCATATAAAAACCCGTAAGATTTAAATTTTATTCGTAAGGGTCTTAAGGTATCCAATGCGAGATCCAAATAAGCCCATTGCCTCGAGTTTTTTCTGTTTGACTGCAATGAATTGGCCAATTCAGCTTTTATTTTTTTTACCACATTTTCTTTTTTTTCTTTGTAAAGGCATCCATCTTGCCAATCATACCGAAATGAATTCGTTTTCTTCCCTATCATTAGCCAATGGAATTTAATTTAATTTTGCAACGAGAGTAAGCGAGGAACGACAACTATTGTCTTGGTCTGGCATAAACGCGCAAGCTTACCCGAACCGGACCAGAATAATCGCATCGATTTACCAATGTTTTTACAAACACCGAAAATCATACGGAATTCGGCTGGGGTCGTAAGGTTGTAATTTGGACATGAAAATAGTAAGCCTTACACCCAAATCGTAAGGGTAGGCAAGTCTGTATAAGGTAACTAATGGAGATTACTACCTAGAGAATTATCACTCACCATGGCACACCAAGAAGGCATCTGACTTAATTTTGTCTGAAGTATATCACAGACAATGTATACATTTCAAGCAATGTTTTAACTCTTGTCCTGCAGAACACAATAATCCCTACTTTTGCAAACAGTGTAGATCCAGATCAGATTGCATTACAGAACTATATATTCCTATTCATTTATGAATTGAATGAATATATTAAGTACAGTAAAATTCCTATATTAAGACCACCTTTGGGACTGTTCAAAAGTGGTCTTTAAGACCACTTTTGAACAGTCCCAAACGTGGTCCCTGACCAGAGAACACTGGCCAGAAAACACAAAGAAAGATTAAGTGCAGCCCTTAAAATAAGCTTTTTAAAGCAGAATTAGTCTTAATTTTAGGTGGTGGTAATAGCGGAATTTTTACTGTAGTTTGATTGGCTGATAGTCAGAAATGGGTGTGACAAAATTAATTTATTCAGCAGGGCAAGGGTAAATAAAAGCAGCAACAACAAAAAACTGTATGTTAATGATAATATACAAACAATGGATACAGCATGTAAACTCACAATTAGATCAATATTTATGTTGGATCATCCATGCATATAAACCCTGTTAGTTTCATTGGACTGCAGGGCCTGAGATGTTATTTCATCTCGGTGTCTGGTAAAAAAAAAAAAGTCCCGCAAAAGCGGAAGCAATGTCTCCAAAATGACATAAATAGTGTCGATGTGGACGTTAAACTTCAATTCAAACAAACAAACAAAAGCAATAATATATGATGACACTGGGTTTCCGACAGCATGTAACAGAATATACTGTTGCTATTTTCGACATTATACAATCAAACATTGCATTGCATTTGCAATTGCATTAGAATGGCTGCAGAGGTAACTTAGCTTTCATCTTTCTGAGTGCCAGCCAAAGGGCCTTATAGTCATAATATAACTATATAATATAGCTCAATTTTACTGAAATAAGCAAAATATGAAAAGCAAAACAAACAATGCCAAACCATAAGCTGTGCAAGTATTAGTATGTTTTAACAACTAAATACCAGCCTCTCTCTAACACTGTTCATTATCAAAACATGGTTTTAACAAGGATCCCAAACACATGTATATTGTTTCTAAATAAAGATGTATACATTTTACAGAACAAGACTTCCTTGGAAGGAAAACAAGACTTCCATAGAAGGCTATGCCGTGCCTCTAATTGTATGCCTCAATGGACTTAAGGGGAACGGGAACACCTGGCAGATTTTTCTGCCATTTTTCAAAGGGAGACAACTTTTGGGATGTCCTATTCACCTTTTTATAAGACCTGTCCCACAGAAAAAGGCGTCTACTTTTAAAGGAAAGAATTTGTTCCTCAGGAGCAAATTCTTACCTTTAAGAGTTGACCCTATCGACATGGGAGACAAAAATACTTTTTCAGGAGCTGCCTTCCCTGAAGGTGTATCCCTTCCCCATAAGCATTTGTGTTGAGCTAGGGTTGATGCAAATGTTGACGGCTCAAAAAAGATGAACAAATGGGAAACTGGTAGCCCCCGCCCATCAGGGCTTGAAGAAACAGATGGGCTGCATGATGCTTCCACGCAGAGCTGAAACCGACCCCACACGAGTAATGGTAAACCACTTAGAGGATCTAAGCCTGCCCAGGCAAAGCAGTGAGTCGGTCCGTCCATGCTTATAAACCCTATTGGTTTCATTGGGCGACAGGGATTGAGATGTCATTTCATCTCAATGTCGGGTAAAAGTCCTATAAAATTGGAAGCAACATCTCCAAAATGACCTCTAGTGTTGACCGGGACGTTAAACCTCAAATCAAACAAAGCATGGGAAACTGGACTCTTATATCTTGCCATGCTTAATGCAGGGGAAAAAAAATTACTAAACTGTCTTTATGCAATAATCTATATACATGTACATGTACGTTAAACTGAGGTTGTGTCTTGTCAAATCTAACAGTCAAATTTCACATCGATAGTGTGCACTTGCACTGGCCGTTCAACACTATTTTTGATCAATTTAATAGGCTGAACAGTTAAATTCAACAATCTAAGATACAGTTGAACACCAGGGCCCAGTTGTTCAAAGCATCATTAGCTCAACAAACTTGTTAGTGGTCAAATTGTTGACAGCTCTGGCAGTCAACAATATCTAATACAGTGGTATTTTTGCTGAAAAATGTGAGCAGCTTTTGCATTTGCAAAAGCTGCTCACATTTTTCCTGCAAAAATGTTAGTATATTTGTCGTATCAAATGATCACTTTTGAACAACTGGCCTTGGAACTGAGTTCAATACACTATTGAAACTGACAGCTGAATTTGATCTGAATTTGACAAAGACAGACTAACCTATTTTATGCAGGAATCCTCAAAACTGGGCTTGGGCAAACAATGCAGGCCTAGATTAGATGCTGCAGAATTCAGTTTCTGATCTGGACTTTTACTGTTTGCAAAAAAATCAGCTGCTTTTGAAGCTAATTTCTGAAAACAACAACCACCTTTAAATCTAAATACAGACTCCTACTATAACAAATGGCAGAATATAAAATGAGTTATTCTGTGGACATATCACCATAGATATTGATTTGAATTTCAAAAAACACTGTTAGAAAGAGGCTGTTACAGTGAATTGGTAAAAGACCCAACACCAACCTGGTAGAAATGCAGGTGCTTTTTGTGTTTTCGGGGACATAAGGGAGCTACGAGAGAGTCTCCCGCTGTCATCTTCATCCCCCGAGACCAGTTCCACAGGCACATGGGTAAAGTCTTGAGCACACGCTGACGATACGGGAACTATCTGTTTTCTATTACTTCTATAGTGAATAGGAATTTTCTCTGCAAAATAAAATGAGTGAACAGGCACCAACTGCTACAGTGCTAAGAAAAACCACAACACAGAAACTCAAAACTGTGCATCATAAAACAAAAGATATTGTTATTAGCCCATTGTATGCGGGGAAAGGGGTAGCTTGGCAAACAGTGTAGGCCCTGATCAGACGCCGCATTCTGCGGCGTCTGATCAGGGCCTACACTGATTGCTAACAGAATTTTCTGTCAAAAATAAAATAAACATGAAAAAATACACCTGACACCCCGTATATGACAAATGGACTTGTCCAACATATAGCAACGAAAGTCCGCTAGCATACAATGGGTTAAACCTGTCACCCTAGTGAATTTGGGTCCACTAATGTTCAAAGTCTTGTTAGTTTAACAAACCAATCTGTGCCCAAAAAAGCAAGACTTAGTATACCGTAATGATCCTTAGTATCGGGACAGGCAGGCCTAAGCAAACAGTGCAAACCCAGATCAGACTACTCCTTCAGGAGTCTACACTGTTTGCCATTTGGACTCCTTGCTGGATTGTGTAACCAATTTGTTAAAATTTCTGGAGAATTTCAGCCAGTCCTCAATCTTTATGATTTTTAAGGTAATATCTAATACAATATGGCAAGTACCCTTTGCATTATAGCTCAGTCGGATGCGCATCTGACTGGTGATCAGGAGGACGCTGGTTCCATACTTGCCAGGGTCGGCAACATTCTTTTGTGGAGATTGATCATGAAATCTTTTCTTTGGTGATTATCTCCCTTCCCCAGATTCAAGAAGGGCAGTTGTCAGTTTCTGGCAAAAGAATGTGAACTGTACTGGTTAACAGCTTACGTATAAGCCTGCTCAGGAAAAGTTTGGATAGGTAAACTGACCGGTTCAAAAATGACCTAAAATAGTGTTGACTGGGCCTTTAAACTCCAATATAAACAGACAAAGAAATCGGTCTAATCCCATTAAAACTTATACTTTGTGTGCTCATTAATATATTGCTACACTGAAAGCCTAATTTCAGAGGCTGGCTGGGATAAGATTGAGAATCCATCTAAAACAATAACTCTTATCCTGCTGTTCACAACAACCCCTATCTCTGAAAACAGTGTAGATCCAGATTAGATGGCTTCTGAAGAAGCCATCTGATCAGGATCTACACTGTTTGGCATTCAGTTTATGAATTTGTAGCAATAAATAAATTACATCAAGTAATTTGATTGGTTGATAGACAGAAATGGGTGTGGCTTAAATGAATATTCAGCAAAAGAAGCATCTTGAATCCAGCTGCTGAATAATGTACAAGCATAAAGATCAAATGCAAACAGTCATGTGCAAGAAGGCAACATGGTGTCAGAAGTTTACTACTTGTTTTTGCAAACCTGTTTTCATTCATGCTCAAGCAAAATATATAATTTCATTTTTTATATTACAACCTTTATTGCACTAAAAAGCAACTAAAACAAAATACTACTGCAGTAAAATCCTACTAGGGAGACCGCCTTCAAAAGACACCATGCTATTTACAACAGTCTCCTCCACTCCTGAAATACTTCTTTCTCTGCTGAATAAATACATATTGCCAGTCCCATTCTTGATTATCAATTGATGTAATTTATTCTTGTAAATTCGCCTACTGAATGACAAACAGTAAAGATCCAGATCAGATGGCCTTTCCTTAGCTCTAAAACTGCCTCTACAAACCATGGCTACCGTTTTTTTTTCCTTCATTAACTTAAGAAAATGAAAAAGTATATTGCACGACCCGCAGAAAAAGCGACCGACTGAAGTCGGTTGATTTTCTAAGTGCCCTAAAATCACCGTGTCATTCTGTCATTCTGTCAATCGGTCATTCTGTCAGTCTGTCTGTCCGTCCGTAACCCGTTTGTGAAAATTGGTGATAGTGACTTAACCGCTTGGAATATTTAAACAATTTTTGGCATACTGATAGATATCAATGAGATCTAACCAATGAACTTGCGAAATATTACATTCCATTTAGTATAGCCTCGCCGAGGCGAAAAATGTGAAAATTTTCGAACAGCTTCTCCTCGGAAACCGTTGGGCCGATTGAAGTCAAATTTCATATGGAGCCTCTATGGGATGGGGGAAACCAAAATTTGCTCATGGAGTCCAGGTCACATGACCAAAATGGCCGCCAAGCCATATATGGTCTGTCTGTCTGTCCGTCCGTAACCCGTTTGTGAAAATTGGTGATAGTGACTTAACCGCTTGGAATGTTTAAACAATTTTTGGCATACTGATAGATATCAATGGGATCTAACCAATGAACTTGCGAAATATTACATTCCATTTAGTATTGCCTCGCCGAGGCGAAAAAAGTGAAAATTTTCGAACTGCTTCTCCTCGAAAACCGTTGGGCCGATTGAAGTCAAATTTCATATGGAGCTTCTATGGGATGGGGGAAACCAAAATTTGCTCATGGGGTCCAGGTCACATGACCAAAATGGCCGCCAAGCCATATATGGTAAAAACCCTTCAAAAATAGTCTTCTCCATAACCACTGGGCAGATTAGCACGAACTTTGATAAATGGCATCTGGGACGTAGGCCCATCATAAATTGCTAAAATGGTGACCCTGGGTTGACCTTGACCTTCTTTGTGCCTAGGTCAAACTTTGACACATATGCTTTTGTATTTGAAAATGTGAGAATGCATTTTATCCTGCAAACGATTCAGAATACAGTACTAAAGTATAAGATATATTTTTGCTCCTTACGATAAGGCGCATTTATTTGGGGAACCGTTTTAGGTCCAGGTCACATGACCAAAATGGCCGCCATACCCATATGTGGTAACACTCATAAAGCTAAAAGCATCCGGCGGGTCGTGCACTTCAGCTGAAGCACTGGTTGCAATTGGTAATTCTAAAGAAGTACATGTGTACACTAACCTCTTTCCAACACTTATTGTTGAGGCCCAATTTTAGCCAAGACTGTGTCAGTAAAACAGCCATGTTATACCCAAACAAATGTAAAGATGATAAAGAAAAAAAAATCATCTAATTGTATGCATAATCTATACATTTTTGGTTCCAAAATTTTAAACTGTTATGTCCAAAACCATTTTACTATTACAACCAGTACTATAACCCTTAAGATGCTGAGAAAAACATCTGAAAATGTCGCCTGCTTATGTCGTCTACCGATTTTTTTGCAAACTTTTTTTTAATTTTTTTTTGCATACATATACAGGCAAACTGTGTGGGCCCAGATCAGACTGCTCCTACAGGAACAGTCTGATCTGGGTCCACACGGCATAAAATTACTTTTAAGGTGACCTGCAGACGGCAAAGCAGACGACAACTGTTGTGATTGGCATTTTATGGGTTAAAGAGGTTTATTTGGTTTGTTTGTATTGAAGTTTAACGGCCCAGTCAACACTATTTAGGTCACTATTGTGCCGGTCAGTTTATTAACCACACTTTTCCTGGGCAGGCTTATACGTAAGCGCTTAATCAGTACAGTGCATATTCTTTCGCCAGAAACTGACAACTGCCCTTCTTGACTCAGGGAAAGGGAGAGAATGACCGTAGAAAATATTTCAGGATCAATCTCCATGAAAGAATGTTGCCGACTGCGACAGGTATCAAACCCGTGTCCTCCTGATCACCAGTCAGACGCGCATCTGACTGAGCTACCGAGAATGGGGATGTTAAAGAGGTTAGGCAGCACTTTCAAAATGTGAATGTTTACATCTGAAAAATACTACAACCTGCCTTTCAAAGGCAGATAACTTTAAACAGTGGTAGTTATTTCCTCTGGAGGCATAAATATTCACCTTCACCTTTTCTGCTGAATAAATAAATTTTGCAACATTCATTTCTTATTATCAACCAATCAAAAAACTTGATATAATGTAACCATTCAAAATTGAAAACTAAATGACAGTGTAGATACTGATCAGATCTGATCTGGATCTTCACTGTTTGCATAGGTACTTAAAAGATTTAACATAGTTCAGCAGGATAATGGTTAAAACTGTAGTATTACTTGTAGAGTCTCCCGATCCTGAAGGATATTTAACCCACACAACACAAAATGGATATGATGGATACAGCTGGTCCTGACCAAGGGGGATAACTCTAGGAGGAGCTGTTGATGGTCTTAAAGGAAGTTTCTTCCAACTAGTAGCCATTATCTCTCAATGGTTATTGACATTGAAAATAGGTTCTCACAATTGTTTTCTGACACATTTTTACTACTTCACAAAAATGTCTTGGAAAATGATCCTAAAGTTACATGTAAATGATTCACTTTCAACATCTCTTCTCCTGCTGCACAGAAAGTGAGTAACTCATCCATGCTTTGATTAAATCCATTATTCTGTCATGTAAAGACATATGCTACATGTATTACTATGATTGTCCAAATATTTTGTTAAAGAAACTGCATTAAACAAGACACTTTGTGTTCCTGTAGATTATATGGGCCATGTCCAGCAAAAAAGATCTTCGAGCATGTGCACCCAGCTAACACTCGGAGAAGCCCAAACAATTGCACAGTCTGATCAGTCTTTCCCATGTGTTGTATGGTTGCCTGGTGATCCAATCTTCCTTCAGGGTGACTGGGAATGCAGCATACTATCTGAGCAGGAACACAGGCTGACTGATCGAGTCTTTGCACATGCTCAAGACACCTTTTCACTTGTCAGAGCTCATATGGATTTTTTATTTCCCCCACTTTCATTGTAGTCAGATTCATAAAACATTTTAAACACTTTATTGTTATATACAAGAATATGAAATACTGGTAGATCATTTTCTTGCATTTAAATTGCCATAAACTGATAAAAGTAATTGCTACTGGCAAATAAGAATTTACAAATTAAACAGTAAGAATAGCAGTTTTAAAAATTTTGAACAAATAAAATTGTAGATAAACAATGGCCTGTCAAGAGAAGCTTTCCTGCCAAGTGTACAGATTTATGAATTAGTAATAAAGGCATTGGATTTATCATTAATGGCATCAAAACTATAAATAGCATAATGCCAACACAAGTGAGATTCAAATATTATATCTAGGTGAGATTTCATTTTCTACATTAAAGGTCATAAACAAAGGTATGAAAATCCATTTAAAAAGACATTCTGTCAAGAAATAGAAGGGTGAAAACTGAATCAAATTATCTTTATTAGTTTCTGAGATATTAGTTTTACCATTTGAAATGTGAAATATTTCATATAAATAGCATAATGCCAACACCAGTGAGATTCAAATATTATATATAGGTGAGATTTCATTCTCAAATCCATTACATTTAAAACTAGAATCGGGCAGTCGATGGCAAGCAATCGCATATCCCCACGCTTCCCCGTGGGCCCCACCCCCTGGGCGATCCCCTAGGGGTGTTTGACCCGAGGGGTAAAATTTTGATTGTCATGATGCCGTTCGATTTAATATGCTACACGACCATGTTCTGAAAACTTTGATTTTTTATCCCCAAGGTGCCCCAACCCTGGCCCCACTCCCAGGGGTAGGATCAAAATTCCAAAAGTGTTATGCACTCCCCAGACCAAAGTTTTATCAGTTTCCAAAGTTTCAAATTTCTATCTATAACGGTCTAGGAGGAGTTATCCCGTAACAGTAATGTATGGGGTTAAAGGGGTCAAAATCAGTTTTTGACCTCTGGTGACCTCAAAATTGACCCAGGGGTCAAATTTTGGTTGTAATGTTTTCTACTCATCATGCCATTCGCTTTGATATATTACACGACCATGTTCTGAAATTTTGACTATTGAACCCCGCGGGCCCCACCCCCTGGGCCCACCCGTAGGGGTGTGATCAAAATTCTGAAAGTGTCATGCACTCCCCAGACCAAAGATCTATCAGTTCCGAAAGTTTCAAGTTTCTATCTATAACCGTCTAGGAGGAGTTGTCGGTAAGACGGACGGACGTACGGACTGACGACGAAGACCATTACAATAACCCCACTTTTTCTTCGAAAAGCATGGGGATAAAGACACTGATTCAAGGAATAGTAGGGTGAAAATCAAATCAATTTATCTTTATTAGTTTCCGAGATATAACTATTTGAAATGTGAAATATTTTGTGGAGCAACTTCAAACTGCTTCATTAATACTCATAAGGCACTCTCTGATGTCACAGATGCACATCAAAATTTTTCAACATTTTAAATATGAAATATCTCGTGTTTCATAGACCTCAGAAACTGTATAATCATCTATTTGAATTATTTAAAGCATCTCAATTGCTATGCTAAACCAGTTTTCTCTTATTTTCAATGCAAACCTTAAATTCAAAATTTGAATAATTTATTTAAATTATTTAAATTCTATTTTCTGTATTTGTAAGTGGATGAAATAATGTACTGAACTAACTGATCTGTTAAAAAGGCATGTAAAAAAACTTTCTTCAAGTATTTTAAATGATATTTCGAATTAATTGGTAGTTTTAAACATTAAAAAAAAAAAAACTTTAAATTTTAAGTTGGAATTTCAAATCAAATTTCTTATTTCTATCCTAAATTATGAACAGCATGCATACACAATTAAAAATTACCTTTTAAACATGTGAAATAAATCTTTATGACTGAGATTTCTACAAAAAGAAAATCCATATATGACCGAACTGAATAGTATGGAGTTTACAAGATCATTTCTGGGCCATACTGCATCAGTTACCCTTTACATAATACATCCACTCATTGTCAATGTTTACGCATCATGCAGCCCATCTATTTCTTCAAGCGGAGGCCAGGACATGTATGGTTATTATGGGAATGGGTACAGCTGACATAATTCCAACCATTTTGTACAAGACAGATAAGTATCAGGACTTCTTGTTGGCTTTACTGTAAATACAATATCTCCTAATAAATTTAAAGTTAAGAATTTTTACTGGCACTCAGAACAGAAAGTCCTTAACCCATTTAGTCCCAGAAACCCCTAAACGGGTACCCTGGCAAACAGTGCGGGCCCAGAACACGGCGTCTGATCAGGGCCTCTACCAAAAAGTGAAACGAATGTCTTTAAAATTTCCACTTCATACTGAGAAATGTTGGGTTTACAGTGTTTTTTGTTTTTTTTTTGTAAGGAGTGAAACAGCCCAGTCAATACTATTTAGGTCATATTGAGTCAATCAGTTCACCTAACCACACTTCCTAGGCAGGCAGTGCTCATTCTTATGCCAGAAACAGACAACTGCTTACTTGAATCAGGGGAAGGGAGAGATTTATGACCACAGAAAAGATTTTATGATCAATTTTAGGGGGGAAACGATTCAATGAAATTGTATCGCAATACTTTTGCTGATGATACGCATATCTTATTGCGGGGCTAATATCACGATACCTGATGATACACCAAAAAGTACAATTTTCAAAGAAAATGACAGCTTTAACTTATTTCAAGACCATTTTCATAACAAATTACAAAGGTCTTAATTGATACTGGGATACATTGATCACTTCTATGACAAATATGGGCATCTAACAGAGGCTTTGTTACTCAAGATTGAACTCTTGTGATGGTTTTCAGCCAGTTTGAAAATTTTCGAGCTGTGATTTAAGCAAAAAGTAGTATCATGATATGTATCATATCTTGAGGCAAGTATCGCGATACATATGGAATTGTGGGGTTACTGTATCGTTACAGCCCTAATCAATTTGTATTATTTTACTTATTTGTGCTGTAAATGTTAGATCCAGGTAGTTCTGAGATGGTTCTACCAAGAACCCACAATTTATGTTTTTGAATTAATAAGAAACGTATCACAAATCTTTGTCAGAAACAGAATTTTTAAAGACAAGAGACACATAAGGTCTCATTTAATTCCAACTCCTATTTCTGTTGCATGAAAGTACCTTCTTTTGGTGTCTTATAACAGAATAAATGCACAAATGAAATAATAGATGAAATAATAGACATTAATTATGGCTTGCACATTATCCATATCACCCCCAACTCTGATACTCAAACCTTCTGTCAATACATAAATCTTGAAAGCTACAGAATGAAGAAAAGGAGGTATTTCTAAACAAACAGAAAGGAGTATGTTTATTTGCTTTCTTTTCAAAGCAGTTATCATATGTAAGACATGAAAATCACCTAGTGTCAATCCAACTGAAGTTTCAACAGAACATGATCTCCTGATGTAGTGAATGGCTGTGCATGACATTTTTTAAAAAGGGGGATAACTTTTGTGACATCCTGTTAACCATGGCTCCTTCCAGAATGGATTCTTGGCTACTCTAAACCCTTATTCTGCTGAAAATGACAACCCCTACCGTTGCGAACATTGCATATCCAGATCAGAGAACACATCTAATCAAAGTCTACACAGTTTGTCATGCAGTTTGTGAACTGAACAAGTACATTACATCAAGTAATTTGATTGGTTTATAGTCAGAGATGGGTGTGCCTACATTAGTCAGAGATGGGTGTGCCTACATTAGTCAGAGATGGGTGTGCCTACATTAGTCAGAGATGGGTGTGCCTACATTAGTCAGAGATGGGTGTGGCTACATTAATTAATTAGGGCTTGGAGAAATAGATTTGGCTGCATGGTGTTAAACCGACCACACCTGTGAACTGGTAAACTGCTTAGAGGGTCTAAGTCTGCTCAGGCAAAGTGGTGCTATAGTCAGAGGGACCATGCATATAAACCCTAGTGGCAGCACTTAAAATATCATGTCACCTTAATGTTGGGTAAAGGAAGCAACGTCTCCAAAATGATCTATATAGTGTTTTAGATAGGGTTACGAAACATGTTTTCTTGTTTCTGTTACAAATATATTACGAAACAAACAGAAACGTTATGTAACAGTTTGAAACTGAAAGGACATATAGATATGAATATTCCTCAGGGTGACATTTTTCACTATCACCCTCTCAGGAATGTAATATTTATATATACTATCACCCTGCAATGATTTCGACTATCACATGATTGTGCGGCATTGGGTGAGTGTACAGTTCGTTCTTCAGAAAAGCTGGAGAAAAAAAGTCTAAACCAAAAATTGTAACAAAGTCGAGAAATGTTTCTTTTGATTTAATTAAGAAAATGCATACCTACACTAGAAATAAAGTAGTTATCTAGACGTTTGAACTTCTGAATTTCTATTTCACAGATGTAGAAAGCCGATGTTATCCGATAATTTGGAATGTCATCACATCAAAATGCGCATGTGTGCTGTACTGTGTTTTTTTTCATAAAAAAAATCCCGTACCTTAACCCTTTACCACTCAGATACGTGTTTTTACGTGTCTGCACCCCCCCCCCCCCATTTTAAGCCCCAGAAGCACCTAAAATCTGCATTTCTACCTTTGGATAGTTATGTTTGCTTTAGGATTTGTTGGGCAAAAAAGTGGCCTGTTTTTTCGCGCGCCTCCCCACTAAAAATATTCTGGGGGTATTGAAGGGGGGGGGGGGCAACGCCCCCCCTCACATCCCGAAAAATTTTGGGTGTCTGGCCCAACCGGCCACTAAAATTTATATCTCAGGGTGTTTGGGGTCAAAAATGCCTGAAAATTGATTCTGATAAAACATGCTGCAAACAGTGAAAATGGCCAGTGCCAAACACCTTAATTGTTGCCTTGACAGCTGTGTGAAGATCAAAATGTGGTCAAAAATTCATGTGAAAACACACTTTTTGCCAACTTTGAGATGCCCCCTCTTTACCATGACAACAATGATCAAGTCATGAAAGGTTGCATTTGAAAGGCTACTGCCAAATGAACATTCATACCGAGTTTGGTGTAAAACAGACCATCCATTATGAAACAATGGCTAGTTGAAGTTGCTGTCAGGTGCAACACTGTGAAAATCAGCGAAATTCACAAAATCCCTGAGTGGTAAAGGGTTAAAGCTGCATTATTGAGCTATCTTGAAAAAATGCTTCCAAAAAATAAAATACATAATAGCCGGTATTTTTCTTTAAAACAATACAAATGAATGCATTTTATGCAAAAATGCGAACAATTATGATGACAGGTAAACGAGTTTGAGAGGGATTCCCTAACTAGGTTTCGAACACTAGTTAGATCTATTTTTAGTTTGTGACAAAAATAGAATCCCCATATATGACGTTATGCGACGTTCATTTTTGGCCATGTTTGCTCAGGCCATGCCTGAATTGGAAAAAAATATGACGCTGAATACCATGCCATACGTAACGACACTCAGAGACGATACTGTCACAATGTATGTGTAAAGTGACAGATTTATTTTTAGAACAGAAATTCCGAACACATGTTCAGAGCGAAGGGTAAACATGAATGAAAACGACCATTTTCACAAAGTTCTGAAGCTGTATTTGGCTCCAAAAGTGTACACATGACAAAGGAGTATGCATTGAAGATAAAAACCAGAAAAAAAAATTTGAGACCCTGTAGCTCAATAATGCACCTTTAATAATTATTGGTTTTGTTAGGTATAATAAAATAAATATTACATTCCTGAGAGGGTGATGGTGAAAAATGTCATTCCACGGAATATGAATATTAACTTCGGCTACTCCTCGTTGATATTCCTATTCCTCAGGGTGACATTTTTCACAATCACCCTCTCAGGAATGCAATATTAATAGATCTAACAGATATATAATTGTTTGGAAAACATGTTTTTTGTTCAACTAACATGATTTCTGCTTTAGACCCAAAATAATGTTATAAAGAGGTTACATGATAATCAGTTGTTAACATAAAATATACATTTGTCTTTGGATACATTTTTGGCATCACATTAACAAATCCATGAAATGAACACCCCTTTAAACCCCACTTTATATAGAGAAAACTGGGGTAAACAGGGGTATTCATTATTTTTCTTATTTCTGCTCCAAGACATAGATTGTGGATACTTGTTAGAACCACCTCAATGAGGCCGTTCTAACGAGCACCCACAATCTATGTTTGCAGTATAAATAAGAAAATTATCACAGATTTTCATCGGAAAAGTAGCCATTTTGGAGATTGGAAAAATACACTATGTCGCACTGCTCTGTTATCGTAATGGAATGTATTATGCTGACCAATTATATAATGATAAAGAGACCCACAGACTAATAATTATACATTATGTCTTCCTCTGTATGTCTTCACTTCAATAACTGAAACACAAATGTTTTTTTTTTTTGCCATGGCTAATTCAAAGCTGCATTTGACTCCCTAAAGTATTTCTCCTTATAGAGCCATTATAATTATATTTGGACAATTTAATGGGTTTTTCTAATTTTATCTTGAAAAGCTATGTTGTGTGTACTCTAAGAATTGCCTCATTATGAGTATACACTTAGCAATGACATTCCTTTATTTTGTAGAATGTCTAAAAGACATTTGTAAGCCATCCCCATCCCTCAATGAGACGATTCTAATGAGTACACACAACACTCATTTATTTCATAGAATATTAAATAAGATATTCATAAGTCATCCGCGCCCCCGCCCATTGGGGCTTGAAGAAATAAATGGGCTGCATGATGCTTCCACGAGAGCTGAAACCGTCCGCACACTAGTACTGGTAAACCGCTTAGTGGATCTAAGCCTGTCCAGGAACCACGGTGCGAGCCGGACCGTCCATGCTTATAAACCCTATTGGTTTCATTGGGCGACAGGGCTTGAGATGTCATTTCATCTCAATGTCGGGTAAAAGTCCCACAAAATTGGAAGCAATGTCTCCAAAATGACCTATACTGTGTTGACGGGGACGGTAAACCTCAAATCAATCAATCAATCAATCAATCAATCATAAGTCATCCATCACGAGAACACGCCTATATAATTTTGACCCCCTTGAACCCCACTTTTATCTAGTAAAACTGGGGTTTACTTTCTTATTTCTGCTCAAAAATATAGATTGTGGGTATTCGTTAGAACCGCCTCGATGAGGCGATTCTAACGGGTACTCAAAATCTATATTTTGAGCAGAAATAAGAAAAATATCACAATTTTTCATCATAAAATTTTCATATTTTCGGCGATAAAAGTGGCAATGTATTTGTATAGGCGTGTTTGCGCAATGACCATTATGCCTCATGACCTGTCGCTATGATTACCCCTCAGTAGTTCAAAATACCCCTATCTCAAACAACTTTTAACCCTTTTGATACTAAATCAATTCTTCCTCCTTATATATAGCAGGAGTCCATTAATTTAGGGATGTCAGGTTGTGTTTTCTTGAAAATTGATTTTGAAAATGGCTGAACTTTTTGCAAACAGTGTAGGCCCTGATCAGACACCGGGTTCTGCGGCGTCTGATCTGGGCTTGCACTCTCTGCCCGGGTACCCGTTTTGGGGTTTCCGGCACAAAATGGGTTAATGGTCCCAATGGCGTTCAAGCTATCCAAGTTTGAGTGTATTTAGTTTACTTACCACTGGGAAGGTAGAGGGCAGTGTTACATGATGCTGCTGGTAAAACACGAAAATCACTGACACTTATAACCTGTTTCTTAGGGCCAGTCCGTGCCAACATTGCATTTCAAATGAAGAACCCCTCCTCTACCTCTAGCACCAATCAACCATTACCACACACAGCAAATCATCAAATATGCTAAACAACGCTAATAAAATGGTAACATGTCTTCATTTTACAAGGAAGACTTGTAACTTGTAAGACCTGGGTGACCTTGTATCCATTCACATCTTAAATCTTTGCCGGTAAAAAATGAGAAAAATGAACAATCTTGTTACAAGATGTTAAGAAATGTAAACTTGCACAACAGCTCTTACCCAAGATCATCACATCTTAAACCCCAACATGTCAATCACGAACATTGTCTTCTGCTTTGACGTCTGCTGGTAACTTTATAAGTCATTTTTTTGGAAACAGTGTGGACCCAGATCAGACTGCTCCAGTAGGAGCAGTCTGATCAGGGTCCACAATGTTTGCCTATATACAAAATTCTGTTTGAAAAGTTTGCAAGAATATTCAGCAGAGGACATAAGCAAACAACATTTTGGGATGCAGTTTTTCATGGCATCTTAAGGGTTAGCCCTCACAGTGCTGAACCCAGATATATCCTTTTTTTTTTATTTGAAAGCACTATACATGTAGATCATGATCAGCTGCATTCTGAGAAGCCAGCTGATCAGGATCTATACTGTTTTCCATTCTGCTTCTGAATCCATAGAAAAGGTTAAAATCATGCAAAAACAATGGCTGAAAATCGGGTGGAGTGAAGCATATCAAAATATCCGGCATGGTGGGGACTGGGTGTTACCATGAATTCAAATCTGACTGAAAAAGAGTGTATCAAAAGCCCTTATTTCTCAAGTTTGTCATATATTCATCACTAATCACTGAACATCTTACTACAAAAAAAAATCCTTTTAAGAACCACTGAGCATTTCAATTTGACACTTTTTTTTTCAAATTCAAATTTCAATACATGATTTGTTACTTTAAATTCCAAATATGACATTTTTCCAAACTTCAATTTCACTCCATTTAATCTTAATATCAAACAGTTGGTCTGAATAAATCCGAAGTTCAAGATATACCAATCAATTTCAATGAAGCCAAAGTCTGGCTGGCATTTAAATTAATATTCCTAGGACAGTGCACCAAAATCTGCTTAACCCATTTTGTACTGGAAACCTCAAAACGGGTACCCTGGCAAACACTGCAGGCCCAGATCAGACGCTGCAGAACACAGCGTCTGATCAGGGCCTGCAGTATTTGCTAACATAATTTTCCGTCAAAAATAGAATAAAAACGAAACAATAGGCCTGACACCCCTTATATGACAAATGGACTTGTCCAACGTATAGCAATGGAAGATTCCATTAGAATGCAATGAGTTAATAACTTCATATAATCTTTCACAAGTTAAGGTGAATAGTTTCTTGCCAAGCGGAACTGCTGTTTAACCATGGAAAAAATTTGCTTCCAAAGAAAGCGCTCCCTTTGGAAGCAAATTCTTTCCTTCAAGAGTTAAGCCCCCTTATAGATACAAATTCCGGTAACAGGAGAATCGGCCCCAGTTTCTGAAAAATAGTCTCCCTGTCCAATTAGTGTCAAAATAGTTATAGTGCATTTATTCGCCTTAAACAGACAAAATACTTCAGTTTATTTGATCAATACAGCATTATAATCAATAAGGTAAACTTTCTTTATTGATACGAAAAAAGATTGCTACTAAGCCCACACATTCGAATACCCGTCTTAACCCTTATCTTGCTGTTCACGACAACTCCTATCTTTGGAAACAGTGTAGATTCAGATCAGATGGCTTCTGAAGAAGCCATCTGATCAGGATCTACACTGTTTGACATTCAGTTTATACATTTGCAGGAATAAATTACATCAAGGAATCTGATTGATTCAAAGTCAGAGACGGGTGTGGCTAAACTGAATATTCAGCAAGAGAAGGGTTAATGATGAACAAGCTAAGATTGTGATCAGCCTGCTCATAATTATATATACTGGTTGGTACAATATACTGATATCTAATGTCTCTATGACACAACAATGTAGACTAAGAATATCTTGTTTCTTATTTGTTTGCCAGAATATGATAACTGTGTCAGGTCTACAATACTGTGCCTGAACACACACAAGACCTCAGTTGGGAGGTAATTATTAACTTGAGTGGCCAATTAGGGAGTCTTGCCCAAAAAGAACTGAGCTTTCTTAATTGCTAACAAGATGTGTTTGTGAAACATTAACATGTCCCCGGGTAAGGTCAATTTTTTCTTCAAAGTTGGTCACAGGTCAAGGTCACAGGTCAAGACTTTTTGTGTGAGTGGGAAGCCCTTTTCAAAAGGAACCTACATGCTAAATATGAAGGATCTATCTCAAATGGGAAATATCGTCTCATGATGGTTAACATTTCTGCCAAGTGATTTCAAAATCCATCCAGAAATAAGAAAGTTATTGACTGCATTTAAGTTTCGGATGGATGAATGAATGAATGGATGGATGGACAAATGGACAGTGGCAATGCTATATGACCTACCGCCATTCTTCGAATTGGTGTGTGTGTGCGTGTGCGTGCATGTGTGTGTGTGTGTAAATCATATATACCCTTGTCCTCCCCACTTTCCCCTAATACACTAAAGTTTACCATAGTGTTCATTTTTAGGCCATTTGTGTTGATTTTTTTTAGCTTTACAAGGTTCATGTCTCTGGGTCACTTTGAAGTCTAGCTACAAAGCATGAAAACATACGTTGTTGGTATTCATTAGAAGCACCTCACCAAGGCGCTCTAATGAATACCCACAACACACCTTTTCATGCAGTATCAGTACTTTTTGGATGAAAAAAGTGCCTTGTCCTGAGCTGTAAATATAACCCTTAAGACGCCAAGAAAAACTACACATGTACATCTGAAAATGTCGTCTGCTTATGTCATTTGCTGAATTTTTTTTACAATCTTTTTAACAATATTTTTGCAACAGGCAAACAGTGTGCGCCCAGATCAGACTGCTCCTATATATATAGGAGCAGTCTGATCTGGGTCCACACTGTTTGCAAAAAAATACTTTTAAGGTAACCAGCATATGGCAAAGCAGATGACAATTGTCATGACTGGCATTTTATGGGTTAAAAGTGAAAACTTCAATGACAGTAACATTGATGGCTAGTTAATCATGATGAGTCCCCTAAATCATACCAAAAAAGTTCTATTGTTATCTGGAATAATGCACTAGTCATTTGTTACCACTGCCCCCCACCACCTATGGGGATAGGCGGGGGATAGCGGGGCTAATGTGTGCCGGGTAGTTACCCTCTGTGTTCCCCCGCAGTGCCCGGTTAATGCGGGGGGTTTTGATATTATGCAAATATACCCCCAGTGGAATGAACTATTATTAACAGCAGGGCTGTGACCTTCTGGAGGTCCCCCGCAGTGCAGGGCTTCTAGCAGGGCTGTGAAAAGTGAAAAGTCAGTGTCGCCCCTATCCCAGTAGGTGGTGGGTGGGTGGGGGGGGGGGGGGGGGCGCAGTGGTTACAAATGAATGGTGCATAAAAGGGTATGTCTCTATGGACTCAGAATTGGATTGGACTGACTCAAACTGTTGGTTAACCCTAAAGATGCCAAAATATGCAGCATCTGAATATATTGTCTACATGTTGTCTGCTGCTTCTTCTTGCAGAGTTTCATAACCCATTAGAACTGACGTCTGTATTGTCGTCTGCCGGTTACTTTAAAAACCATTTTTGCAAACAGTGTGGACCCAGATCAGACTGCTCCTCTAGGAACAGTCTGATCTGGGTCCACACTGTTCTAGGAACAGTCTGATCTGGGTCCACACTATTTGCCAGTATGCAAAAAATATTTTTAAAAAGTTTCCAAAAAGATTCAGCAGATGACATATTTAGCAGACGACATTTTCAGATTTAGTTTTTCTATGCGTCTTAAGGGTTAAAATATTTGTGCATATAGGCAAACAATGTGGTCCTGATCTAAAGGAGCAGTCTGATCTGGGTCCACATTGATTGTAACAATGACTTTTAAAGTAACCAGCAGACAACAAAGCAGAAGACAATAGCTGTGACTGGCACAATTCGTGTTAGTTGAAGTTTCACTGTATATATACCATGTACATGTACCTAGCCCCCTAAATCCTTTCTGCCTTGTAGAATGAAACATGTAAATGTGTAATGAGAATTTCTCATCAGGGTCTACTCTACCCAACTGCTTTTGGATAATAATCCAGATCTCTATTTTGAATAATGGTTCACTCCCAATCAGACAGTGGTAGAGCCTACATCAGACGCTCAGGGGTTAAAGAGATTAGGGGAGAATATTTATACACCGTCAGAATCCTAAAAATTCGGACACTTTGTGGAATTGCTGTAATTCTCCTAAAAATTTAACGAAATTGTTTCACGATCCAAAAAGTTCAGATGGAATGGCAAACTGTAGACCCTGATCAGATTGCTCCTTCAGGAGCAGTCTGAGCTGGGTCTGCATAGGCCTGTCTGCCCCAGTGGAAGTTGTTTTACAAGGGTAATAACTTTTGTAAGTTGTTTGAAATAGTGAGGGAAATACCAGCAAGATGGTTGACAGGAAAGTCCGGTTGTGGCTGACTGAACCGCTTCATGTGGAGCTGTGTAGGTCGAAATACTACTTCCTCTTGGTCAAGATCTCTTCTTGAAAGTATCTGCAAAGAGAGACATAAACTTAAATATCTGCATTTCACAGTTCATTTTAACCTTCAAGAGCTACAAAAAAATCTACAGGGGACAACTTAGTTGTCCGTTTTTTTTTCAGAGTGAAAAGTTTTATTACGACATGTGAATCATCTGCTAAGAACATTCACATGTACTGTCAAGCCTTATTTTCTCTTTTTGGTATAATGAAAAAAAAAAACACTCCGGAAATGTTGTCTGCTGGTCTAAAGGTGCATGCCTTAGAAGGTCTAAGCCTGCCCAGCCCAGGCAAAGTGGTGTGTGTCGAACCGTCCATGCATATAAACCCTTTTGGTTCCATTGGGCGACAGGGCTTGAGATGTCATTTCATCTCAATGTTGGGTAAAAGACCAACAAAATTGGAAGCAAATGTCTACAAAATGACCTTAATAGTGTTGACGGGGACGTTAAACCCCCAAAACAAACAGCAGATTTTTTACCCCACCACCCCAAAACAATGCAAGATCCTAACAAAGCCATAAAGAATGTATTGAGAAGTAGGACTGGCTAATCGGTTCTGTAAATATAATCAATTAGCAGTCCCATCATTGCAATCGATAACCGATTAGTAATTGCTAAGGTTTTTGTCATAATTTTACCTGTCTGGCTTTCTGTCTGAGCATGACTCTTACCATATATTTCACTTTACCACAGGTATATTTGAACAGACAGGCCTGGGCAAACACTGTAGACCCAGATGAGACGCCACATTCTGCGGCGTCTCATCAGGGTCTGCACTGTTTGCCACTCATCCAGCTATTTTAGGCATAACTTTGAGTAATAAATTGTACCTATCAAGTAATTGATTAAAAGCAAATCAGAAATGATAATCATTTTTCTGGAATTTATTGATTGATTAATCGATTATATGATTAATCGTGTCAGCCTTATTGAGAAGTGTCTTTAACCCATTGTATGCTGGGAAATCCCTGGGTACCTTGGCAAACAGCTCAGGCCCGGATCAGACGCTGCAGAATGTGACATCTGATCAGGATCTGCACTATTTGCTAACAGAATTTTCCGTCAAAAATAGAATAAAAGCGATAAAATAGGCCTGACACCAATATATATGACAAACGGACTTGTTCAACATATAGTAAGGGAAGAGTCCACTAGCATACAAAGGTTTAAAATGTCAATTTTCTGGATATATACTGAAGTTACTGAACCAAAAAGAAACACAACTTTTTTAACCAAAAATGTTTATATTTAAATTCTAATAAGCAGAAAACGTTATTTTGCACAAGCCTTTGGCTTCTCATGTATGATAGTCTAACTCCGCGCTGTTTATAGCATAGTCATTATTTAAAGAGCCATTTTGTTGATACCCATACTATGGGAGGGAATATATGACAGAGATGGGGTCATACTGTGATACATGCTCGCCTCTGCCTTTCTTCAATAATGCCCTTATCCATCACAAACGTAGATGAGGGGTCCAATATTTTGTGCAAGCCTTTGGCTTTGCATGTATGATAGAGACTATGGCATGTTTAAAGATAAACAAACTATCATAACAAAAAACCCATTTAACCCTTTTTGTACCAAATGGAATCTTCCACCTTATAAAAAGCAGGAGTCTATGTCAGATTGTGTTTTCTTCAAAATTTATTTGGACAATGGCTTAACTTTTCGCAAACAGTGTAGACCCTGATCAGACGCCGCATTCTGCAGCATCTGATTGTGGCCTGCACTGTTTGCCAAGGTACCCCTTTAGGAGTTTCTGGTACAAAATGGGTTAATTAGTCAAAATATACTTATGACAAGAAAAACGCCAAAAGGCATTAGTTTATATTAATTTATTTTAGTTCGATTGCGATGGAAGCTTCAAGCTTATTTAATCGCTCTCGAACACTCATTCTGGATTTTTTCACGCGTGCGAGAGGGAGGCAGTGACTTCGAACGCACAACCTCTCGATCATGAGTCAAACGCTTTAACCACTGCGCTATCGAGGCTGACATAATGGCATTATGGACGGGTTTTTGAAACAAGAGGACCATGATGGTCCTTAATCGCTCACCTGAGGTAAGAGATTTACATCCTTAATATTTAAGTTTGACAAGGTAGATGCTACGAGTTTTTTGACGCCATTATCAGAACAATCTTCAAAGATCAAAGATTGAAGCAAAAATCGTGGCCTCTAGAGGCTGTACAAGGTTTTCAAGGAATTTGACCTAGTGACCTAGTTTCTGACCTGACATGATGGATATTCGAACTTGACCCAGATATCAAGAAGACAAACATTCTGGTAAATTTTCATGAAGATTGAAGTGAAATTGAAGTCTCTAGCGGGCAAACAAGGTTTTCAAGGAACTTGGCCTAGTGACCTAGTTTTTTACCTGACATGACCCATATTCAAACCTGACTCATATATCCTCAAGTCTGGTAAAGTTTCATGAAGTTTGAAGCAAAACTATTGTCTCTAGAGGGTGAACAAGGATTTCAAGGAATTTGACCTAGTGACCTAGTTTTTATCTGATATGACCCATATTCGAACTTGACCCAGATATCATCAAGACAAACACTCTGGTGAAGTTTCATGAAGATTGAAGCAAAATTGTGGTCTCTAGAGGATGAACAAGGTAAATGTTGACGACTCACGTCACATGATGAATGATGCCCGACGCACTTACGACAGAAAAAAGGTGATCACATGCTTTGCTCAGGTGAACTAAAATTGCGGTCTCTAGAGTGTAACTGGTTTTCTGGCATCCGTACTGTTCAGATGTGTTTAGGAATGCTCCAGTGTTTTGTAGGATTTATAGTGGTATTTTCTAAATAAAGAAATTAATTTTAATATGAGATGAAAACTTATAATATGTACTTTTTGAAAATATGATTTTCTGCTGGAAATATTCTATCTAAAAGAAGTTATTAATGAAAAACTGTGTATATTTACCATATTTTTTGATTATTAAAACAAAGAGCTAGTGTTATCTGTGGATTTTATGTTTCCTGTGTCATGAACTTCTGAGGTAACAGGATAGTACTTCTTTGATTCTTTCAAAGGCCTATTTTATTAGGTGCACTTAATTAACTAATGGGAGTCTATCAAAGATAAGTTATATGGAGTGTGGAAGTGACCACCATTATTATCAGTATAGTACTTCATTGATTCTGTCAAAGGACTATTTTATTAGGTGGAAAGCACTTAATTAATTAACTAATAGGAGTCTATCAAAGTTAAGTTATATGAAGTGTGGAAATGACCACCATCATTGCCAGGTACTGAATGGTACTATTGTCTTTTATTGACTTTCATGAATTTGAATAATGTTTTAGGCGTATATTATACTGTAAGATGAACAATTTCTAGGAAGGAAAATCAAAAAGGATGAGTGAACAAAAGGGAACAAACTTAATCGAATCCTTTGAGGATGATAATCCCAGCTTGTGGCTTCATAGGGGACATATTATTACACATCAACCACAGGCTTCACCACCTCCTGCAATGTTAGGATCATTCACTGAACAGCCTGATCCTGTGCAGGCTACACCAACAAAGAATCCAACTGACACTTCCAGTTCTCATGCTGTAGTCATGAAAACACCAGAGAAAAATGACTTTATTTCAGAAAAATCCAGAAATCCAAATCTTACTGCAGAAACAGAAAAATCTAGAAGTGACACTAGTAAATGTGCAGATGTTTCGGATTTGTCTTACTCTCGGACATCGCATGTTAGTGCAATCGAAAGAGAAAAACATGTTAGTGATAAATTCAATGGTGTTTTATACCATATTATTCCTACATACAACCAGATTGCTATACTATTTTCCACAAGGGGACTATATAGTCAGTTTATCTCTTGTTTAGAAAAAGAACTTCATTCAAAGACAGCCAACAAAGAGAAACCTCGTTATGAAACTCATCTAAATGGACAAAAGTGTGTAATAGCTGGTGACCAGTCAGAGTCCTCTGTTGTAGTGACAGGCCCCGCTCGTAGTCTCTGGAGAGAAACTACATTTTTACGCATGTCAGTAAGACTATTTAGCTACTTTGCGGCAGATAATGGGGAAGAGACCAGCGTGTCACATGGGACACAAGCCTTAACATCAACACCAGCTGACCAGCTGAGACATCAAACACATTCGAATCTTTTTATGTCTCCGATAGCCGTGCCGAAGCCCATAGAAGCTATGAACTGTGAGGAGATAAACAAACAATTAAATATCCTCTCCGGAGTAACAAAGACATTACAAGGGCAAATTGATCAAATAAATCATATCATGAATGGATTAATTAATAAAGTGGAGAACATTAGGCAGTGTAATGACTTAAAGAAAACCACTAATGAAGCACCATCAGTTGTGGTCTTGTCACAAAATGAAAATGATGAAGTTGGTGCGAAAACAATGTGCAATTTGTTTGATGAAGGACAACCTGCTGTTTTTCCAGGGACTGCATCATATAGTGCAGCCACCAAAACTAACTTGGAGAAAAAACAAAATAGGAACATAGCTGAAAAGCAGCCGAGTGCAACAGGAAGCAAGAACCCTCCCAGTAAACAGTCTAGGAACATAGATAAATCATCGGGGAGACCAATCCAAACAATCATTGGTCATCGAGCAACACAGCCAAAAACTCTGTTAATAGGTGACTCTATTATCTCTGGGATAAGCAAGAGGGGTTTACACAGGAATGTTGAATGTCACCCTATCCCTGGTGCAACAGTGGACATACTAATGCATAAAATTAGAATTTTTGATTTGAAGAGTTTTGAAAATATCATAATTTATGTCGCAGGTAATGATGCAGCAAATATCAAAACAGACTTAGACCTGGACACCACTGAAGAAAAGTATGAACAGTTAGTAAATTTCATTAAAGAGAAAAGTGCTGAAATTAACATTTATCTTTGTAGTGTTTGCCCGCGTCAGGATACTTTCTGTTGAAGACATTAATGAGATGATCAAAAGACAAAGTCAGCATCATCAAGGAACTTTTATCGACATCCACAAGACCTTTTACAACAAGCAAAATCAGCTTAAAACTCATTTCTACGATCAAAGGGACAATTTACATCTATCAGCATCAGGTACAAAAGGATTACTTGGTGCTATAAATAGACATATAGAAATTGTTGACGATTTCAAGAAATGTGCCCAAAGAACCTTTTCAGCTGGAAAGGTCCAATACAGACCCCGTCATCCTCAAAATGACAACAGCTATGAGCGATGTTTTAAATGTGGACTTTCTAATCACAGAACTAGTGAGTGCTTCCATAAAAATCAAGTTCAATGTTTTCAGTGTAACTACTTTGGACACAAAGATAAATTTTGTTGGAATCTATAGGACATCGGCAAATATGCCACCCACACTGAAAATAATACAGTCTCATTCATGTCAATCAATAGGTTTAACTTCTTAGCAAGTATATGCGAAAGCTGTAATTATCTTCATTGTGAATGTGACAAGAACAATAACTTTACAAATACACAATATACAAGTATCAGTAAAACTAATAGCAAATCAAGGGAGACAAATTGTGACTTTTCAGAAACTGTTTATGATTTATCAACACTGATTGATAGCAGTAAACATTTTAACAATATATATGGTAATTCCACCACAGAAAATAATACTTTCCTTGATTATGACACTATAATTGATGATAATAATGTGCATGAAAATGATTTGCATGAAAATTCTATGCATGAAAATGTACATGCTTGTCATTCTTCCATGAGTGCCCAAAGCATCTTAAATTTAGGTCTTCATAAAAAAGGATTTAAGATGGGTCATTTGAATGTTCAAGGTATACAAAACAAAATTGATCAAATTGATTTGCTTTTAAATAGTTCACAAAACAATGTACATGTATTAGGACTCAGTGAAAGCAAACTGAACAGTTATCATATGAATGATATATTTGAAGTTAAAAATTATCAAATGTTTCGGAAAGATAGAACTAATTCAGTGGAAAGGCCTGAACAGGGAGGTGGCCTTCTGGTCTATGTAAAAGATGGTATAAACTGTAAAAGGAGATGCGATTTAGAATGTGAGCGAATTGAATGTTTGTGGTTGGAAATTTTCCCAACAAATAGTAAAAGTTTTCTGGTTGGAAATATTTACAGACACCCAAATGAAGCGATTAGCTGGAATGAGCAATTTGAAAATTACCTAGAAAAAATTTTAGAATGTGAAAAAGAAGTTTATTTACTGGGTGATTTCAACCGTGACCTCATGCAAGACAGCATTAAGCAAACTTGGCTTGAATATATGGAAACCTTCGGCCTATTTCAATATATCAAAGTGCCTACAAGAGTCACAGATCAGTCTGCAACTTTGATTGATCATGTCTATTCAAATACCCACACTAATATTCTGATGACCACAGTTCCACGGGTAGGCCTAAGTGATCATTTTCCCATTTTTATTAGTAGAAAAATGAATGGATCATACAGTCTCAAGAATACCCATTACACTATATCATATAGATCCTTCAAAAACTTTGATGAAAATAAGTTCATTAATGATTTGCAGTCAACCCCATGGGACGTCATAAAAATATTTGACGATGTTAATGATATTGTTGAAGCATGGTCAACTCTGTTTTGTGACATTGTTGACACACATCTGCCCTTGCGTAAACACCGTGTCAAGCGCAAACAGCAACCAAAATGGCTAACTGCAGATATAATTGATGCTTTTAAAACAAGAGATCGGTTCAAATCTATAAACAATGATGAACAATATAGAGTCTGGAGAAATAAAGTTAATAAAATGATTAAGGCAGCGAAGAAACAGCAGTACTCTGAAATCATTAATGAAAATGATAAAAATCCAGCCAGTGTGTGGAAACTTTTTAAAGAACTAGGAGCAAGTAAATGTAATATTGGAAATAGTATTTTGTCATTAAAATTTGGTGACAAAACCATCAAAAATCCTTCTGAAATTTCATCTGAATTCAACAAGTTTTTTGTATCTGTAGCCTCAAAAATAAAAGAACCCATTATACTCTCTACTTTTGACAGACTTAAAATGTTTTGTGATCAAAGGTTAACAGGAAGCTCTCCTTTTTCTATTCCTAACATTGAATATGAAGAAGTTAAAAAATACCTGAGAAATATTGATATCACCAAGGCTACTGGAGCAGACAATATTGGGCCAAGGTTATTAAAATTGGCAGCACCATACATATCTGAAAGCATTACTTTCATTTGTAATCAAAGCATAATGAAATCAAAATTTCCTGAAAAATGGAAAGAAGGTAAAGTGACTCCCCTTCACAAAACTGGACGTAAAGATGACACAAACAACTATAGACCTATCTCAGTTCTACCTGTCCTGTCAAAGTTGTTAGAAAAACATGTACATGATACTTTAATGTTCTATTTATCTTCTAATTATCTGCTTCATTCCACTCAATCTGGCTTCAGACCAAATCACTCCTGTGAGACAGCATTATTACAAATGACCACTAAATGTTTAGATGCAATAAATAACAGTGAAATGATTGGGATGGTAATGATTGATTTTAGAAAGGCATTTGATTTGGTGGACCATACATTATTGCTTAAAAAACTCAAATACTATAAAATTTCTGAGGAAACCATCAGCTGGTTTTCTTCCTATTTACTAGAGAGGAAACAAAAAGTCTTTGTCAACAACACACTGTCAAATGCTGAAGATATCATATGTGGAGTGCCTCAGGGATCCATTTTAGGGCCATTACTATTTTTAATATTTATTAATGACCTTCCATTAAATATTGATAATGTACTTACGGACTTATATGCCGATGACACAACCCTTTATTGTACAGGTAAATCACAAACGTTCATTGAAAAGCAGCTACAAGCTGCATTGCATAAGCTTTCTACTTGGTGCAAACAAAATGGAATGCTAATAAACACTGCTAAAACAAAAGCAATGTTACTTACTACACCCCAAAAGAGAACCCATTTAAATAAAAATACATTTCTGTTGACTTTAAACAATGAAACATTAACAGTGGTCTCAAGTGATAAAATTTTAGGAATACACATTGACAACAATTTAACATGGACAGATCATACTAATGCTGTTGCCAAAAAAATTATGTCTAATTTATGGTTGCTCTCTAGAATTAAGGAATACTTATCCACTGATCAAAGAGTACAATTTTACAAGGCCTACATACAACCCCACATCGATTATTGCAATTCCATCTGGGGAGGCACTTCACAACGAAATCTTGACAGGATATATAGGCTACAAAAAAGAGCATGTAAAATTATTTTAGATTACCAGTACGAAGACATAGCAGTCAGCATGGAGGAACTTAAGATTCTTAACATTTATGAACGTATTTACCTCAAGAAAGCTAAAATTATGTATAAAATTTCAAATTCTTTGACACCTCAATACATTAATGAAATGTTCCACTTACGACCTTTGAATGATACTCTTCAGTCCCTAAGATCATCAGGAACAATAAATTATGTGTTGCCAAGGCCCAACAAAGAGCTGTTCAAGCAGAGTTTGATTTACTCTGGTCCAGTGATATGGAATAATTTACCTGATAAACTTAAACATTTGGAAACTATTGACAGCTTTCACAAAAATTGTATAAAATGGATGAAAGGGGCTCAAATGTGAAACATGTGAACAGCTAGTGTGTGTGTGTTTGTGAGTGTGTGTTTGTGAGTGTATGACCAAAGTTCTTAACTTGTGTTTCGTTTCGACAAGTTTGTTCCTTGGTAAAAACATGTTTTTTTTTTTTTGTTTTTTTTTAAGTCTGTGAAATGAACACCCCTCTGCAACCCACTTGAACTGGGGCTTACAGGGGTATACTTTATTTTTCTTATTTCTATTCCGGGGCATGGGTTGTGGGTGCTCGTTAGACCCACCTCAAAGAGGCAGTTCTAACGGGAACCCTCAGCCTGTGTTTATGGCGTGAATAAGACAAATATCACAAATTTTCATCAGAAAAGTAACGTTTTGGAAATATCTGGAGATATGAAAGATTGCACTATGCCATATGTGTATGTTATTATAATGTTGTTGTTTCTGTTAGCTGTAACATTAATTAGTTAACTTCAATGGCTGTGTTTGCTCAAGAGATTATGTCATGACTGCATGTATATATATGATTCACTACATTGTTGTATATATTGTAAATAATAGAGGGCCTCATGGAAGATTAGCTTGTATTTCTGCTAAATGTGTTACCCTCTGAAAATAAAGACTATTATTATTATTATTATTATTATTATTATTATTATTATTAAACAAGGTTTTTCTATGATTTGACCTACTGACCTACTTTTTGACCCCACATGACCCATATTCGAACTTGACCTAGATATTGTAGAGATGATCATTCTGAGCAAGTTTGATGCTGATTGGACCAAAACTGTGGCCTCTAGAGTGTTAACAAGGTTTTTCTATGATTTGACCTACTGACCTACTTTTTGATCCCACATGACCCATATTTGAACTTGGCTGAGATATTGTCAGGATGATCATTCTTAGCAAATTTGAGGATGACTGGACCAAAACTATAGCCTCTAGAGTGTTAACGATGTTTTTCTATGGTTTTAACTACTGACATACTTTCTGATCCCACATGACCCATATTCCAACTTCATCGAGATATTGTCAGGATGATCATTCTGAACAAGTTTGAGAATGATTGGACCAAAACTGTGGGCTCTAGAGTGTTAACAAGGTTTTTCTATGATTTGAACTACTGACCTACTTTTTGAACCAACATGACCCATATTCGTACATGACCAAGATATTGTCAGGATGATCATTATAAGCAAGTTTGAGGATGATTGGACCAAAACTGTGGCCTCTAGAGTCTTAACAATGTTTTTTTATGATTTGACCTACTGACCTACTTTTTGACCCGACATGACCCATATTCTAACTTGACCGAGATATTGTCAGGATGATCATTCTGAGCAAATTTGAGGATGATTGGACCAAAACTGTGGCCTCTAGAGTGTTAACAAGGTTTTTCTATGATTGACCTATTGACCTCCTTTTTGATCCCACAAGACCCATATTTGAACTTGGCTGAGATATGTCAGGATGATCATTCTTAGCAAATTTGAGGATGATTGGACCAAAACTATAGCCTCTAGAGTGTTAACAATGTTTTTCTATGGTTTGAACCACTGACCTACTTTCTGATCCCACATGACCCATATTAGAACTTCATCAAGATATTGTCAGGATGATCATTCTGAGCAAGTTTCAGGATGATTGGACCCAAACTGTGGCCCCTGAGTGTTAACAAGGTATTTCTATGGTTTGACCTACTGACCTACTTTTTGATCCCACATGACCCATATTCGAACTTGACCGAGATATTGTCAGGATGATCATTGTGAGCAAGTTTGGGGATGATTGGACCAAAACTGTGGCCTCTAGAGTCTTAACACGGTTTTTCTATCATTTGACCTGCTGACCTACTTTTTGACCCCACATGACCCATATTCAAACTTGACTGAGATATTGCCAGGATGATCATTCTGAGCAAGTTTCAGGATGATTGGACCTATAGTGTGGCCTCTAGAGTTTTAACAAGGTTTTTCAATGATTTGACCTGCTGACCTACTTTTTGACCCGACATGACCCATATTCGAACTTGACCGAGATATTGTCAGGATGATCTTTCTGAGCAAGTTTCAGGATGATTGGATCAAAACTGTGGCCTCTACGAGTCTTAACAAGGTTTTTCTATGATTTGACCTGCTGACCTACTTTTTGACCGGACATGACCCATATGCGAACTTGACCAAGATATTGTCAGGATAATCATTCTGAGCAAGTTTCAGGATGATTGGATCAAAACTGTGGCCTACTGACCTACTTTTTGATCCCACATGACCCATATTTGAACTTGGCTGAGATATTGTCAGGATGATCATTCTTAGCAAATTTGAGGATGATTGGACCAAAACTATAGCCTCTAGAGTGTTAACAATGTTTTTCTATGGTTTGAACTACTGACCTACTTTCTGATCCCACATGACCCATAGTAGAACTTCATCGAGATATTGTCAGGATGATCATTCTGAGCAAGTTTCAGGATGATTGGACCCAAACTGTAGCCCCTGAGTCTTAACAAGGTTTTTCTATGATTTGACCTACTGACCTACTTTTTGACCCGACATGACCCATATTCGAACTTGACCAAGATATCATCAAGACAAACATTCTGGTAAAGTTTCATGAAGACTGAAGCAAAATTGTGGTCTCTAGATACTTAACAAGGTAAATGTTGACGACGCACGTACGACGGACAAAAGGTGATCCCAAAAGCTCACCTTGAGCTTCGCTCAGGTGAGCTAACAAGGTTAACCAAAAGGTAAACCGAAATGTGGCCACCCGGCCGCCTGCCCGCACGGACATCGCTATTCTAAAGGACGGAATTTTTCCTTGAAAAACCCGTCCAAAAAATGAACCCTGAGAAACAAACTGGTGAGATTCTGAATGTAAGTAAAACTTTTAACAGATGACAAATCCCCTGTGTTCAAAATCTGCTGCAAAGAACAACCTCTGTTGACCCATTCAGTACCAGAAACCCCTAAAGGGGTACCTTGGCAAACAGTGCAAGCCCAGATCAGATGCCGTCAGTAAAAATTATAATAACAAGAGGGCCCAATGGCCCTATATCGCTCACCTGTGTACCAGAAAATCATTAGTGTAGGAGACCACTTGACATTGCTACATACTAAATATCTAAGCTCAGGCAAAGTGATGTCCATGCTTATAAACCCTACTGGTTTCATTGGGCGACAGGGCTTGAGATGTAATTTCATTTCAATGTCTGGTAAAAGTCCCACAAAATTGGAAGAGACATCTCCAAAATAACCTACACAGTGTTGACAGGGATGTTAAACCTCAAATCAAACAAAATCTGTGCCTTATGGTTTTGGAGAAAAAGATTTTTTTTTAAGTTTTTTCCAATATGTATATAGGAGCTAATGAGCCCTGGGGCTTGGCCAATTTTGACCCAAAGGGCACGGTTGGCAGGATTAATGTAGGCGACCATTATGTGTTGCTATATACTTAATATCTATGGTCTGTACTTCATGGTTTCAAAGAAGCGGTTTGAAGCTTTTTCCATTATAAGTTTGTTGGAGTTAAGGGGCCACAGGATTTGGACCTAAGGAGGATGATTGGCAGGATTCATGTAGGCGACCACTCGACATTGCTACATGCTAAATACCTAAGCTCTTGGACTTATGGTTTCAGAGAAGAAGATTTTTTCCCAATTTTAAGTTGTTGTTTTTTTTGTTGTTTTTTTTTTTCATTATAAGGGCCCTGTGGTTTCAGAGAAGAAGATTTTTGAAGTTTCTCCAATTGTAAGTCTATGGAAGCTAAAGAGCCCTGGGGTGGGGTCAATTTGGATTCCAGGGGCATAACTGGCAGGATTTATGTATGTGGCCACTTGACATTGCTACATACTAAAAATCTAAGCTCTGGGCCTTATGGTTTCATAGAAGAATATTTTTTAAGTTTTTTTTCCATTATAAGTCTATTGGAGGTGATGAGCTCGGGCGTGGCCAATTTTGACCCCAGGGGCAGGGTTAGCAGGATTTATGTAGCTGGCTATTTTATGTTGCTAGATACTAAATATCTAAGTTCTGTGCTTCACAGTTTCTGAGAAGAAGATTTTTGAAGCTTTTTTCCATTATGAGTCTTTGGGAGCTACGGGGCCCCCGGGAGTGGCCCATTTGGACCCCAGGGGCATGATTAGCAGGAAATATGTAGGTGACCACTTGCCGTTGCTACATGCTAAATATCTAAGCTATGGGCCCTGTGGTTTCAGAGAAGAAGATTTTTGAAGTTTTTTTTCCATTATGAGTCTATAGGAGCTAAGGGGCCCCGGGCTTGGCCCTTTTGGACCCCAGAGGCATGACTGGCAGGAATTAAGTAGGTGACCACTTGCCGTTGCTACGTGCTAAATATCTAAGCTCTGGGCGCTGTGGTTTCAGAGAAGAAGATTTTTTAAGCTTTTTTCCATTATGAGTCTATGGGAGCAAAGGGGCCCCGGCGCGTGGCCCATTTGGAACCCAGGGGCATGATTGGCAGGAATAATGTAGGTGACCAATTGCCGTTGCTACATGCTAAATATCTAAACCCTCGGCCCTGTGGTTTCAGAGAAGAAGATTATTGAAGCTTTTTGTTCAATTATGAGTCCATGGGAGCTAAGGGGCCCCGGGCATGACTGGCAGGAATTATGTAGGTGACCACTGGCTGTTGCTACATGCTAAATATCTAAGCTCTTGGCCCTGTGGTTTCAGAGAAGAAGAATTTTGAAGCTTTTTGTTCCATTATGAGTCTATGGGAGCTAAGGGGCCCCGGGGTGTGGCCAATTTGGACCCCAGGGGCATGATTGGCAGGAATTATCTAGGTGACCACTTGCCGTTGCTACATGCCAAATATCTCAGCTCTGGGCCCTGTGGTTTCAGAGAAGAAGATTTTTGAAGCTTTTTTCCATTATGAATCTAAAGGAGCTAAAGGGCCCCGGGGCGTGGCCCGTTTGGACCCCAGGGGCATGATTGGCAGGAATTATGTAGGTGATCACTTGCCGTTGCTACATGCTAAATATCTAAGCTCTGGGCCCTGTGGTTTCCGAGAAGAAGGTTTTTGAAGCTTTTTGTTCCATTATGAGTCTATGGGAGCAAAGGGGCCCCCGGGGCGTCGCCCATTTGGAACCCAGGGGCATGATTGGCAGGAATTATGTAGGTGACCACTTGCCTTTGCTACATGCCAAATACCTCAGCTCTGGGCCCTGTGGTTTCAGAGAAGAAGATTTTTGAAGCTTTTTTCCATTATGAGTCTAAAGGAGCTAAAGGGCCCCGGGGCGTGGCCCGTTTGGACCCCAGGGGCATGATTGGCAGGAATTATGTAGGTGACCACTTGCCGTTGCTACATGCTAAATATCTGAGCTCTGGGCCCTGTGGTTTCCGAGAAGAAGATTTTTTAAGCTTTTTGTTCAATTATGAGTCCATGGGAGCTAAGGGGTCCCGGGCATGACTGGCAGGAATTATGTAGGTGACCACTGGCCGTTGCTACATGCTAAATATCTAAGCTCTTGGCCCTGTGGTTTCAGAGAAGAAGAATTTTGAAGCTTTTTGTTCCATTATGAGTCTATGGGAGCTAAGGGGCCCCGGGGTGTGGCCAATTTGGACCCCAGGGGCATGATTGGCAGGAATTATCTAGGTGACCACTTGCCGTTGCTACATGCCAAATATCTCAGCTCTGGGCCCTGTGGTTTCAGAGAAGAAGATTTTTGAAGCTTTTTTCCATTATGAATCTAAAGAGCTAAAGGGCCCCTGGGCGTGGCCCGTTTGGACCCCAGGGGCATGATTGGCAGGAATTATGTAGGTGATCACTTGCTGTTGCTACATGCTAAATATCTAAGCTCTGGGCCCTGTGGTTTCCGAGAAGAAGATTTTTGAATTTTTTTTGTTCCATTATGAGTCTATGGGAGCAGAGGGGCCCCCGGGGCGTCGCCCATTTGGAACCCAGGGGCATGATTGGCAGGAATTATGTAGGTGACCACTGGCCGTTGCTACATGCTAAATATCTAAGCTGTGGGCCCTGTGGTTTCAGAGAAGAAGAATTTTGAAGCTTTTTTTTCCATTATGAGTCTATGGGAGCTAAGGGGCCCCGGGGTGTGGCCAATTTGGACCCCAGGGGCATGATTGGCAGGAATTATGTAGGTGACCACTTGCCGTTGCTACATGCCAAATATCTCAGCTCTGGGCCCTGTGGTTTCAGAGAAGAAGATTTTCGAAGGTTTTTTCCATTATGAGTCTATAGGAGCTTAAGGGCCCCGGGGCGTGGCCTGTTTGGACCCCAGGGGCATGATTGGCAGGAATTATGTAGGTGACCACTTGCCGTTGCTACATGTCAAATATCTGAGCTCTGGGTCCTGTGGTTTCCGAAAAGAAGATTTTTGAAGCTTTTTGTTCCATTATGAGTCTATGGGAGCGAAGGGGCCCTGGGGCGTGGCCAGATTGGACCCCCGGGGCATGATTGGCAGGAATTATGTAGGTGACCACTGGCCGATGCTACATGCTAAATATCTAAGCTCTGGGCCCTGAGGTTTCAGAGAAGAAGATTTTTGAAGCTTTTTTTTCCATTATGAGTCTATGGGAGCTAAGGGGTCCCGGTGTGTGGCCAATTTGGACCCCAGGGGCATGATTGGCAGGAATTATGTAGGTGACCACTTGCCGTTGCTACATGCCAAATATCTTAGCTCTAGGCCCTGTGGTTTTAGAGAAGAAGATTTTCGAAGGTTTTTTCCATTATGAGTCTACAGGAGCTTAAGGGCCCCGGGGCGTGGCCTGTTTGGACCCCAGGGGCATGATTGGCAGGAACTATGTAGGTGATCACTTGCCGTTGCTACATGCTAAATGTCTAAGCTCTGGGCCCTGTGGTTTCAGAGAAGAAGATTTTTGAAGATTTTTTTTCCATTATGAGTCTATGGGAGCTAAGGGGCCCCCGGGCGTCGCCCATTTGGACCCCTGGGGCATGATTGGCAGGAATTATGTAGGTGACCACTGGCCGTTAATACATGCTAAATATTTAAGCTGTGGGCCCTGTGGTTTCAGAGAAGAAGATTTTCGAAGGGTTTTTCCATTATGAGCCTACAGGAGCTTAAGGGCCCCGGGGCGTGGCCTGTTTGGACCCCAGGGGCATGATTGGCAGGAACTATGTAGGTGATCACTTGCCGTTGCTACATGCTAAATATCTAAGCTCTGGGCCCTGTGGTTTCAGAGAAGAAGATTTTTTTTCCATTATGAGACTATGGGAGCTAAGGGACCCCGGGGCGTCGCCCATTTGGACCCCCGGGGCATGATTGGCAGGAATTATGTAGGTGACCACTGGCCGTTAATACATGCTAAATATTTCAGCTCTGGGCCCTGTGGTTTCAGAGAAGAAGATTTTTGAAGCTTTTTTTCCATTATGAGTCTATGGGAGGTAAGGGGGCCCGGGGTGTGGCCAATTTGGACCCCAGGGGCATGATTGGCAGGACTTATCTAGGTGACCACTTGCCGTTGCTAACTTGCTACATGCCAAATATCTCAGCTGTGGTTTCAGAGAAGATTTTTGAAGCTTTTTCCATTATGAGTCTATAGGAGCTAAAGGGCCCCGGGGCGTGGTCTGTTTGGACCCCAGGGGCATGATTGGCAGGAATTATGTAGGTGACCACTTGCCGTTGCTACATGCTAAATATCTGAGCTCTGGGCCCTGTGGTTTCCGAAAAGAAGATTTTTGAAGCTTTTTGTTCCATTATGAGTCTATGGGAGCGAAGGGGCCCCGGGGCGTGGCCAGTTTGGTCCCCAGGGGCATGATTGGCAGGAATTATGTAGGTGACCACTGGCCGTTAATACATGCCAAATATCTAAGCCCTGGGCCCTGTGGTTTCATAGAAGATGATATTTTAATTTTTTCCCATTGTAAGTCTATGGGAGCTTTATGTTGCCATGGCAACCAGAATTCCAATCTGATCAGCCAAAAAACCTTATGCAGCCTTTCCCCTTACATGATGATGCTTCTCATGAAATTTGATCAAGATTGACCATGGGGTATTAGAGATATACTTATTTGAAATTGTTTACAGGCGCACGCACGCACGCCAGACAAAAAGTGATCACAAAAGCTCACCTTGTCACTACGTGACAGGTGAGCTAATAAAAATAATAATAATAACAATTAATTTATAACCAATATCATATGAATAAATATAAACGTGAATCACTGGGAGTATTTCTACCAACATTCGGAATATTAGCCCCTGGCATTATTGACCAAACATTACCTGTATAGTAGTTTGGAAAACTCTTGAGTATACTCGATATTTCGCAGAGTGTTTGGGAGTGGTTCGTTTCCTCATTCCGAGTGTTTTGATGAAAATATGCGGAGTGGTTTAGGGTACTTTGAAAATTGCATTCGGAGTGAAAAAGTAACCTGGCTTTTATGCGTGACTTGTACTGTAAGCCCTTGTAAAACCAGTGGGCCCGGGGCGGGGCATTTTTGGCGCCAGCACTATAATTTGAACAATCTTGGTAGGGGTCCACTAGATGAAGCTTCATACCAAATATCAAAGACTGGGGCCTTGCGGTTTCAGAGAAGAAGATTTTTATAGATTTTCCCTATATAAGCCCATGTAAAACCAAAGGGCCCCGGAGTGGGGGCATTTTTGGCCCCAGCACTATAATTTGAACAATCTTGACAGTATCCTTTGTAATGGCTGCAAGTTCTGGGTGCACAAGAAATGCAGTGGGCTCAAACGCTTGATAGAGGACACTGATTACAGGTGTACACGGTGCCAAGGAACTGCACGCCCCTTAGATGGCAGACCACAGAGGGAAGTCCAAGTCGGATCCGACAAGCTGGAGGTTGTAGCTTCGTTTTGCTACCTAGGTGATATGCTCTCTGCAGTGGGTGGTTGCGACTTTTCAACTACATCACGTGTGAAAACAGCCTGGAAGAAATTCAAGGAGTTGCTACCAGTTCTCTCTTCCCGCCACCTCTCGTTCTAGACACGTGGCCGTGTGTATAGCTCTTGTGTGCGGAGCGCAATGCTCCATGCCAGTGAGACTTGGCCATTGACAAAGCCAAACCTCCAACGTCTACAGCGAAATGACAGGGCAATGATCAGACAGATCTGCAATGTCAAGCCACAGGACACTGTCACCATCAGGTCCAGTGAGTTACTTGAGCGTCTTGGCATTGAGGACCTGGATCTCATCCTGAAAGAGAGAAGGCTTCGCTGGTATGGACATGTGGAACGCTCCAACAGCGCAGTCAAGACTGCCTGTGACATACAGGTAGGTCGAAAGCGGGGACAAGGAAGGCCCAAGATGACATTGAAGCAGCTAACAGGTTGCAGAGAATGGAAGCTCTCTGCTATCGATCCTCATGATAGACAAGCCTGGAGATCTGGTGTAAGATCTGCCATGCGTGCAGCAAGCCAGCTACCTGGAAGGGGGCCACTTATGTGAACGTTGCCCCTGTACCTGCACGTTAATCAAAAACCCGTTGATGATGATGATGAATCTTGGTAGGGGTCCACTTGATGAAGCTTCATACCAAATATCAAAGACCTGGGCCTTGTGGTTTCAGAGAAGAAGATTTTTAAAGATTTTCTCTATATAATCCTATGATAAACCAAAGGGACCCGAGGCAGGGGCATTTTTGGCCAAAGCACTATAATTTGAACAATCTTGGTAGGGGTCCACTAGATGAAGCTTCATACCAAATATCAAAGACCTGGGCCTTGTGGTTTCAGAGAAGAAGATTTTTTAAGTTTTCAGTGAAAAAAATCTATTTTTGGCTCCTGTGACCTAGATGTGCAATGGACCTGAACCATTTGAACAACTTTGAAAGGGGACCACCTAAGGATCATTCCTGTAAAGTTTGGTCAAAATCTGATCAGTGGTTTAGGAAGAGATGTCGTTTGAAGAAACCGACACACACAATAAAGGACAAAAAGTGATCCCAAAAGCTTACCTTGTCAATACGTGACGGTGAGCTAAAAAGTAAAAAAGAAAGTCAAAATAATAGTAAAAATAGGGTATGATCCGGATTTTGTACACACCGCATTTTAAGTTCAGCCAATACATTTGAATAGCGATAGCCGTTTCAATTGACTGCCAGTGCTTTGAACAAGAATGACATCATAAATGGAATTCCTAAAAGCTCCTATACACACCAGGTTTACTGGATGAAATCATGTATACATGTAATTATGGTAGGGGTCTTAAACCTGCACAGGACATGACTCTCCCTGCACAGTAGGAGTGTAACGATGCATCGGACCATCGATGCATTTCGATAGGCCCTGGGCCGATAGTACTACATTGATGGTAAAGTTAAACACCGATGACTATCGCCGATAGTGTTCTGAACTATCGATAGTTTCGATAGTTTTCTATATCACAAGTTTTTCAGATAATTCCCGAAGTTGTTTTCATTCTAATACAATTTATATCCTTTATTACCACCTACATCTTGTAGTGTACCCGGTCAAGCGTCAAACTGTACATTGTCCTAATTATCCTGTGTCAGTGGGAGACAACGGCTGCTAGTCGCCAGATAAAGGCAACAAGAGGACCATGATGGCCCTGGATCGCTCACCTGATCCATTAAGTAACCAGTGGGCCCGGGAAGGGCCATAATTGACCTCAGGGTTATAATGTGCATAATGTTGAGGGAAGTCTAAAAAGGTGAAGCTTCATACCAAATATCAACAAAGGCTATTATTTGAACAATCTTGGCAAAGGTCCACTAGATGAAGCTACACAACAAATATCAAAGACCTGGGCCTTGCGGTTTCAGAGAAGAAGATTTCTTTAAAGATATTCCTTACATAAGCCTATGTGAAACCAAATGGCCCCGGGGCAGGGGCATTTTTGGCCTCAGGGCTATAATTTAAACAATCTTGATAGAGGTCCACTGGATGAAGCTCCACACCAAATATCAAAGACCTGGGCCTTGTTGTTTCAGAGAAGAAGATTTTCAAAAATTATCTCTATTATAAGTCTATGTAAAACCAAAGGGCCCTGGGGTGGGGGCATTTGTGGCCACAGGGCTATAATTTGAACAATCTTGGTAGAGGTCCACTAGCTGAAGCTTCATACCAAATGTCAAAGACCTAGGCCTTGTGGTTTCAGAGTAGAAAATATTTCAAGATATTCCCTATATAAGTCTATGAAAAACCAAAGGGCCCAGGAGCGGGGGCATTTTTGGCCCTAGGGCTATAATTTGAACAATCTTGATAGAGGTCCACAAGATGAAGCTTCATACCAAATATCAAAGACCTGGGCCTTGCAGTTTCAGAGAAGAAGATTTTTAAAGATTTTCCCTATATAAGCCTACATCAAACCAAAGGGCCCCGGGGTGGGGGCATTTTTGGCCCCAGCACTATAATTTGAACAGTCTTGGTAGGGGTCCACTAGATGAAGCTTCATACCAAATAGCAAAGACCTGGGCCCTGCAGTTTCAGAGAAGAAGATTTTTCAAGATTTTCCCAATATATGCCCATGTAAAACCAAAGGGCCCCATAGCGGGGGCATTTTTGGCCCCAGGGCTATAATTTGAACAATCTTGGTAGAAGTCCATTAGATGAAGCTTCATACCAAATATCAAAGTCCTGGGCCTTGTGGTTTCAGAGAAGAAGATTTTTAAAGATTATCCCTATATAAGCCTATGTAGAACCAAAGGGCCCCAGGGTGGGGGCATTTTTTGCCCCAGCAGGGCGGGGCCACTTTTGGCCTCAGCACAATAAATTGTATCATCTCGGTAAGGGTCCTTTAGAAGAAGCTTCATACCAAATATAAAAGACCTAGGCCTTGCAGTTTCAGAGAAGAAGATTTTTAAAGATTTTCCCTATATAAGCCTATGTAGAACCAAAGGGCCCCAGGGTTGGGGCATTTTTTGCCCCAGCACTATAATTTGAACAATCTTAGTAGGGGTCCACTCGATGAAGCTTCATACCAAATATCAAAGTCCTGGGCCTTGTGGTTTCAGAGAAGATTTTTTAACATTTTCCCTATATAAGCCTATGAAAAAACCAAAGGGCCCCGGGGCGGGGGCATTTTTGGCCCCAGCACTATTATTTGAACAATCTTGGTAGGGGTCCACTAGATGAAGCTTCATACCAAATATCAAAGACCTGGGCCTTGTGGTTTCAGAGAAGAAGATTTTTAAAGATTTTCCCTATATAATCCAATGTAAAACCAAAGGGCCCCGTGGCGGGGGCATTTTTTGTCCCAGCACTATAATTTGAACAATCTTGGTAGGGGTCCACTAGATGAAGCTTCATAATAAATATCAAAGTCCTGGGCCTTGTGGTTTCAGAGAAGAAGATTTTTAAAGATTTCCCCTATATAAGCCAATGTAAAACCAAAGGGCCCCGTGGCGGGGGCATTTTTTGTCCCAGCACTATAATTTGAACAATCTTGGTAGGGGTCCACTAGATGAAGCTTCATAATAAATATCAAAGTCCTGGGCCTTGTGGTTTCAGAGAAGAAGTTTTTTTAACATTTTCCCTATATAAGCCTATGTAAAAACCAAAGGGCCCCGTGGCGGGGGCATTTTTGGCCCCAGCACTATTATTTGAACAATCTTGGTAGGGGTCCACTAGATGAAGCTTCATACCAAATATCAAAGACCTGGGCCTTGTGGTTTCAGAGAAGAAGATTTTTAAAGATTTTCCCTATATAAGCCAATGTAAAACCAAAGGGCCCTGTGGCGGGGGCATTTTTTGTCCCAGCACTATAATTTGAACAATCTTGGTAGGGGTCTACTAGATGAAGCTTCATAATAAATATCAAAGTCCTGGGCCTTGTGGTTTCAGAGAAGAAGATTTTTAAAGATTTTCTCTATATAAGCCTATGTAAAACCAAAGGGTCCCGGGGCGGGGGCATTTTTGGCCCCAGCACTATAATTTGAACAATCTTGGCAGGGGTCCACTAGATGAAGCTTCATACCAAATATCAAAGACCTGGGCCTTGTGGTTTCAGAGAAGAAGATTTTTTAAGTTTTTGGTGAAAAAAATCTATTTTTGGCTCCTGTGACCTAGATGTGCAACGGACCGGAACCATTTGAACAACTTTGAAAGGGGACCACCTAAGGATCATTCCTGTGAAGTTTGGTCAAAATCCGATCAGTGGTTTAGGAGGAGATGTCGTTTAAAGAAATTGTTTACGCACGCACGGACGGACGCACGCACGCACGCACGGACGGACGCACGCACACACGCACGACGGACGACGGACAAAAAGTGATCCCAAAAGCTCACCTCGTCACTACGTGACGGTGAGCTAATAAAATTACAGCCGAATCGTTATTTGGCTGTTGTGATTTGGCGGTAGCCTGCAGGTACACTGTGTTTATGCATCCTATTTTGTTACACATTATCCACTTAACACCCGATGTCGGTATAAGGTCAGAACGCTGAATATTCCTTCATTGAACTGGTAAATTTACAACTTTCTGAAGCATATTTCAACAGCACTTTGATGTAAATTGATTTCGAAATAATTGACACGGACGACCACGCATATTTTGATTACGCTAATCTGCAAGGTGTCTGTAAGCCAGTGATAAGAAAAGCTATAATTAATGCGTGTTTTCACAGTGGTATTTATTGTCAAAGGGTGCCGCCCGCATTCATTAGCACATGAAGAATGGAAAGTCCGCACGTGTCACTACCGCTTCAAAAGATGCAAAAAAAAAAAAAAAAAATGTTCTGGTTGATGTTTTAGAGGATTCTTAATTTGTCAACTAGAATTGTTTTCTAAGAAAACAGATGTCCCCCACCACACTCATTATTTTTTTAACCAAATCCATCCACTGGTTCAGGAGATAGAGTGCAGACAAGGCAATTTTCAACAGTCTAAGTCCCGTGGTGACCTTGAAAATTAGGTGAAGGTCACCAACATCTAATCAGTTCTTAAGACCAGCCCACTGATATAATGTACCAAGTTTGATCAAAATTCATCCACTGGTTCAGGAGAAAGAGTGCAGACAAGCCAATTTTTAAAAGTCTAACTCCCGTTGTGACCTTGAAAATTAGGTCAAGGTCACCAAAAGCTAATCAGTTCTTAAGACCATCCCACTGATATAATGTATCAAGTATGAACCAAATCCTTCCATTGGTTCAGGAGAAAGAGTGCAGACAAGCCAAATTTTATAAGTCTAACTCCCGTTGTGACCTTGAAAATTAGGTCAAGGTCACCAAAAGCTAATCAGTTCTTAAGACCATCCCACTGATATAATGTATCAAGTATGAACCAAATCCTTCCATTGGTTCAGGAGTTAAGGTGCAGACAAGCTTTTTTGGTCTAAAATTTGACAATGGTTTCAGCCCTGTGACCTTGAAAATTAGGTCAAGGTCACCAAAATCTAATCAGTACTTTTCCCTCTCCCAATGGTGTATCTGTGTAAGTTGAATCAAAATCCATCCATCCATTAAGGAGATAGAGTGCAGACAAGAGGCAACGCCGACGCCAACGCTGATGCCGACGCCGACAGGATCCGCACCAAAACCAATATGTCCCCCTCCCTTTCGGGTGGGGGGACATAATAACAGACATCAAAGGAAATGAAATACGTGTCGTCCTGCAAAGAACGTTTATTATTTGGGCATCCAGACATGTTTATACAGCCGAGGAATTAATTTTGAATCTTGGACACCGTGTAAGGGAAATACCGCACTAGAAAACAATTAAAGAAACTAAAAATGTGGTACGATTTTCTGTTTATTTGTACTGCTAAAATATTTTTAAAGATTTTACCAAAACAACAAAAGGGAAATACAAATGATGTTTGGAAAAAAAAAATTACACAATGAAAATGATGGAAAATTATATAAGTTGGCAGATGCAAGAATGTCGGGATGACATTGTAAGGCATGTTCGGCACGTTACTGATGACATCATCGGTCGACCGGGGTCGATCTGGATATAAAAATTCTTTAGCCCTGATCTCAAAGGTGTTCCGTTTAACAAACGCATGCGATCTACATGTATTGTGTACCGAAACACTGAACTGATATTAAAAATTTCCTCAGATTTTCGGTCTTAAGATTCAAATCTAACTTCCCAAAACACAGGTTCTGGTGTATGGATTCGTTTGACTTGTCGTCGGTAACAATTCTGATTATGAATCATATGCATTGCTGACATAGTTTTTCAGCTATCTACTATTTATTATAATGAAGCGTATTTCTTTCGTAACCGGTAAAACATATTTTCTCAATAGCTAAACTGTTGTGGATAGAGGTGGATAGAAAACAGCGCCCTGCACAATTCCTGATCTATACCCGGAAGCTCGATCCGTGTCACCAACAACAGCATACAGATGTGTTTACACAAATTAAAGCCTTCGACTTTTCTCGCCAAGCGTCTGCTATTTTGGCGCCAAAATATAGCCATGCACGAGGCAGCAGAATAGTCTGTTTTTATCATCATGCATACATCTACCGATAGATGAAGCTAATCGTCTTAGGAGTGATTTGATTGTGGATTAAATTTGATGATTGAAGGATAAATGCAGATTAGAGACATAAATTGATCTTATTTTCACACCTTGTCACGCGGAACATTATAGGCTTATCGGTAGCGCCGGAGGCTTGTATTTACAGTGTAATTATAGAATAGACTGCATATCCGGCGTTTATTACCCGATTCGGTTAACTAACATGGTCGGTTTGGTTGGACCCAAAGTTCAGTGTTAAAATCGAGGTTGAGGTGTATTTAGTCTCCTTTTCATGTCTGAAGTGTTTTTGAAGACAAGCAAATATTTCATTGCCTTCGTGAAGAGCTTACATTTATTTTGATTAAGAAACTGATTTCACATTCTCACTGTGAATTGATACATTTTACTTGGCTACTTCTATTAAAATGAGTCTCCCGGATCTTCCAGAAGGATTTCTAAAACGAAATAAAAAGATGTTCCTGGGGAGCTGTTTCCTCTTCATGTAGGGAAGACAGAAGGGCAAACAGGAGTTCACAACAGGTGTCCCTCTTGTGTAAATTATCTTGTTTATTTCTTGTATGCAGATAAAGCATACAGAATACAGTTTGAAGGATTGACAAGTTTTTATTTCCTTCTCAAAATATGTTTCAGACAATAGTATCACAATAGTATTGCAATAGTAGTCAGCAATAGTAATAGTATCGCAATGGTTCTTCCTGCAATGTCAATACTATCACAATAGTCATTTTCTGACTATCGTTACATCCCTACTGCACAGGCGGCTTCCGGTTAATGTCCCGATCCGAAGGGCGGTGCACTTTATGACATTCATCCCTGCAAATGATGCCAATGAGATTCAGATTCTATCTATCTATTTACTGATACTGCGTCGGTCACATGTGATCATTACCGCAGGTGTATATTAGCCTGGAAACCCATACATTGTAAGTCTGTTCACCTAAGGTTAAGCAATCCTGCTTTCAATTTTTTGTTGCAAGAATAACCTTCTGCAGGTATTTCTTAAAACATTTAACTAAATGCCTATGAGAATCTCAAGTTTAAGAAAATAAACATCACTTCTGTTTATTCTACAGCCATCTAGAAATGCAGGATATGTTTGGGGCATGTTTTCATAACTGTTCGGACCGTTCACCCAAATTTATTTGATTATTATAAGTAATCAGATTCATTCTATGAATATTATACTGTTTAGACAGTTCACTATTCTAATTTGTTGATACGTTTAATTTTCAGTCACATGCTTGTGAATGTCACTGGTTAGAGATTATTTTGGGGGACCCCTTAATTATTAAGCATTTTGTGACAAATTTCGATTTCTGTGAATTTAAATTGTAAGTCAAAACTGATTTTCTTCAAAACAGGCTGCAATGTTAGTTATTAACTACAATTTCTGATGTGTGATTACTGTAAAAATGATTGCTTTTCATATTAATCAAAGAAGATGGTGAACAGAGTTAAGAGACTGAACGGAGATTCGTGTATGAGAAAATGGGATGCTGTTGTATATCTACAAGGCCTATGATCTCCTGGTACATGTACTTAAATAAGTAACTTGTGCATTTCCCTATGTAAAAAACTTAGGATACTTATATTACAATGCACTTCAAAATCTTTTTGTGCACCTGATGAATTCCATCAGTGCATCTGTCAGTTCCTTCCTTCCTTACTAATGTCTTCAATCATGCCTGTCAGGTTAATGTCTGTTACCAATTTCACATCCTCCCTGCCCAGAATCTCTTCAACATTATACTCTAAAGTATCCCTTTCTGGTTTAAATCTCTGACAGTGGAACAGAAAATGATCTACATTCTATTTCATGTTGCATGTCTCACACAAACTTGACAGAAACTCATCACAAAATGGGATACATACACTCCAGGTTTGCAGGATGAAAGCCTACACAGTAATCATGTAATTATGGTAGGGATCTTTAACCTGCACACGGGATGGTTCTTCCTGCACATGTGGCCTCCAGTTAACATCCCGATCCGAAGAACGGTGCACATTCAGGTCAGGTATAAAAGCCAAGGCCGCGCCCGGCAGAGTCAAAAATGCCGATCCAAAGATCTTATATTTCGTCTCTTGTCACAATGAAGATATACATTGTAGTCAGTTTGCCTGTTTGGTATAAAGCTGTTATGAATAACATATTTGATAACTGCATGAAGGTTTAGCTCTCTTCATTGGTTTATTTTCTTTAAATGACTATTTATCCGAAATCGAGGGGTATAAAAGCCAAGGCCGAGAAAAATGGAAATACAGTAAAACCTGTCTTAGTGGCCACCTCTATTAAGCAAGTAACCTGTCTTAAGCAAGCAGGCTTTCTGTTCCCGAAAAAGGAAAATGTATTAAAATTCAACTGTGTTAAGCAAGCACCTGTCTTAAGCAAGCACTTTTTGACTATCCCATAGGTGCTTGCTTAATACAGGTTGGACTGTATTTCTTAATTTCTTACGATTTATCGGTTAAAGAAATTCTTTTTGTCCTGATGATATTTAAAATTGATTATTACTATCATGTGCACATAGATAATATAAGAAACATATCAAAATCGCCTTAAATGATCAAATTTCTTATTTTCTAATGATTTCTATTTTTAGATTAACTTTACTAAAGGAAACACCCGAAATGTACCGAATAGGAAGAAACAGTATTCAACTGCTAGATGGAATTAAAGAAATGTAAAACTTGATTGTTATATTTGTTATTATGTACCGTATTCGACCTATTTACCGCACCGTGCGGTTAGTCTTTTCAAAATTGTATGAAAATATTGTGGTGAAAAATCTACCTAAAAAGCGCACACTCAATACGAAAAAAAAAGCTTCCGATATGATTATTTTATAGAGTTGAATTTCAGCACAGGGGTTCACCACATATACAAATGATTGTCCGGGTAAAAGATCCAGCAAAACTCAATATACATGTATGAATTTGTTTGGAGGTTACTGTAAAGTGTGCGCTTCAAGCCTTGTGTATTTTTTTCCAGAAAAAGCTTGGGTGTGCGCTTATAGGAGCATGTGCGGTAAACAGGTCGAATACGGTATATATATGTATATTAAAATGATGAAGAGAAAAAAGTTATTTTTTAGTTTTCTACAATTCCAGCTATCAGTAAACAAAACTTTCTTCCCTTTCGGTCCTTTTCTTTAATTAAGTCAATCTAAAAATAGAAACAATTAGAAAATAAGAAAATTGATAATTTAAGGTAGTCTTATATATATGTTTGTTATATTTTTCTATAGACAAACGATGACAATAATCAAATGCAAATATTTTCAGGACAAAAAGAAGTACTTTAAGGAGGGTCGCGCATAATTGACTCTGCCGTATTCAGGTTCGAATTTTTACCTGAAAATGATTTTTGTTTCTATTTAGTTTTCAAAGTGTTTTCTGAGGTTTTTGTAACATTTAATAACCATTGCAATGTGCATTTTGTTATAAATTATTTTGCGACTTCATAGACTACTTTCCCGTCTAGTCCGCATGGCTGGAAGCACAGGAAAATAGAGGGATAAACAGACTAACCCTGTATTTTTCCAGCTTCTGGTTTGTTTCCTCCGATTGCAGCCCATCAGCTGTCCATGGCAAATCTGAACTCTCTTTACGCACGATGTTTACTTTATTTTTCCATTGGTGTCAAAAATATAGCCTCGAAGAGTCTATCAGTTCACATATTCCACGGCCATACTTTGTCAACACAAACAAAACAATGAATCAATAGTGACGTTTACTTTAGTTTGCGTGACGTCATATATATGGAAAGAAAACACTGCCATATTTGATAACTAAAAGTGCAGACTGTAATGCCTGGCAGCGCACAATATTCTTTTAACTGTCAGTCGCAGTCTCAGGTTCAATTACTGTTAAGCCATCTCAGTGAACAAATAGCCTGTGCCAGCACCCATAATTAGGATCTTGCACTCAACAGGTGTAGGCCTACTGGTAGACTGCTTAGAGGATCTAAGCCTCCCCAGGCAAAGCGGTGCGAGTCGGCCTGTCCATGTTAATAAACTCTATTGGTTCAATTGGCGGCGGGATTTTAGCTGACATTTCATCATAAGGTCAGGTAAATGTCCCACAAAATTGGAAGCGACGTCTCCAAAATGACCTTTACAGTGTTGACGGGGACGTTAAACCTCAAATCAAACAAACAATAATCAAGCATAAGCAAAAGGGTGTACAAGAAAAAATCCCTTTGATCTGTTTCGAATATAAAGATGATGGTTTAGGTTGTGCCACACGGAGCCTTTGTATGCCCACACATCCACCATCATAACAGAATTTTGTCAATGTACCGGCTCCAGCCAATCGGGCTGCATGATGCTTTCACGCAGAGCTGAAACCGACAGCACGTGAGAACTAGTAAACCGCTCAGAGGGTCTAAACCTGCCCAGGAAAATGGATCCGAGTCGGACCGTCCATGCATATAAACCCTATTGGTTTCGTTGAGCGGCAGGGCTTGTGATGTCATTTTAACGTCAAAATAATATTGGTCATTTTGGAGAGGTTACTTCCCAATTTGTGGGTCTTTTTACCCGTTATTGAGATGAAACCTGACAGCCAGTGAAACCAATCTATATGTTTATAAGGACCGTCCGTCTTGCACCACTTTACCTGGGCAGGGCGGTCTACTCGTACTCATTAGTGATTGGGTTAGTATCATGCAGCACAATATTTTTCTTCAAGGCCAGTTCGGGGCTATCATGCATTGTAGAGATTATATATATGAGAAGTTTTTGGGCGACGCCTTTGAAGGGGTGTATCACACTGAAGTGATTCAGCTATGATAACAAAGCCCCCCACCCCCCCCCCCCCCCCCCAGAACAGAACTCGCATGACAAGACATAAAACACAATGATGAAATGCAGTAGGCTGAGAAAAGAGCCTTGAGGAACACCGACCTTCAATTCGAATTCTTCAATGGAACCAACACAAAAACAGCTCCGCGAATTAGCAAACACCCACTGGACCATTCGAACATTCCACTCCTCCACTTCAAATTTCCTCTGTGCCTCCCAGATGACTTTCCAAGACACTCAACCAAATGCCTTCTCAAGGTTCACGAAAGCCACTATGTGGGAATGTAACTGCCATTTTGGCTTTCTGCTAGTGATGTTTCCATTACGGTCTAGTTATTCATGTTCATGGTTCTTTCCCTTTGGTGTGTCTGATCGGAGGTGTTGGGTAATTGTATCGATTCAAGGTCATTGCCATCACTTCTATCCACTTTCGGAAAGTAAAAGGATAACTTATCTCACCTCCCTTTCACAGTTTGCATAAACAGGCAGTAGATAATTAAATAGCGTTTCCGGTCAATATGGCATGGAAAAAAAAAAAACTTGTCAAAATTATAGAAAAAAAATAATTAGAAGTGTTTCTACTTTCCCATTAACGTTGGCAGGAACTTAAATGGGGAAAAAGGAAATTTTTATATTCTTTTGCATCAGCTTATTGTATTTTTTTTTTTTTTTATCAATTTCAACCCATTTCATTAGGGGGTGGGGTAATAAATTGTCAAAAAAGAAAGCTAAAATGTATAATAATGTTTCCCAGGTATATCAATAACATACATCTGACATTGTTTGAACGTCTGCGACAATGTTAATGGCTTCATATCTTTTAAACATGAACAAAACGACAATATGGCTATATCAGAACATGCATTTTTTGGGCAGAAAAATCCATGTTTCACACCATAAAACTTATAAATGAAATTGTGTTTCAATTCTAATGAAATACTTTGATTCATATCACATTAAGGAAGCAAAAGTATGTGCAATAATAAAGGTATAATCCTTGTTCTTGTCATTTAAACAATATCTTAATGCTTTTTTAGCCATTTTTATTGGGGGTGGGGTAATTTTTTCTGCAATATTTCACTCAGATGCCTGGTGACATGGTCAAATTTCACGCCTATTTCGTGTATCTAATATTATTACACAATATATGTGAAAATAAGAAAAATCTAAAGACGAAAAATGCATTTTTTTTTCAAATATAGCGAAAATTGCATCTCAAAACAGCAAAACATGCAGAAAAGGACATTTGTAAATAGGTGTTTCGACAAAAATCTGTGAAAGAGTTTGTCTTTCACACATAGGTACGCAAACATGACATTATCCTGCATTGTGTTTTTTTTAACCAAACTTGGAAATATTGTTTTAAACAATTGTTATCGACAATTTGTCAATGACTGGGGTAATTATTGAAACATTCGATAAATTCGAAAACAGTACCCATCTTTAAGGCTAAAAAGCTCGAAAAAAAGCCTGGTGAGCCTATATTTTTATACCGGCAAACGAGTGCAGAGATTTCAAGCTACAAAATATAAGCAAATAAAAAAATCTAAAGAGAAAAGAATTACTCCCCACCCTCCTTAACCTGTAAATTAGCAAGAAATTAAGAAATATTATCATTTTTCCTGGCCTTGGCTTTTATACCCCTCGATTTCGGAAAAACGGTTATTACAAGAAAATTAAACAATGTAGAGAGATAAACCTTTGTTAGTGTTTCCCCCAGCCCATTTTAGCATGGCGCCGCGCCATGCCCCTTTTTCATAGCGCCATGCCCTTTTTCCATGGCGACATGCCTTTTTTTAAACAGTACATTAAAAGCCCTTTATTTTGGTGAAAATTTCATGAAAATTGGACCAGAAATAACAAAGTTACACAATTTTATTTCCATGCCTAGAGTTTACAAAACGTATCTTTTAAATCAAACACTGTCTAATCCTTTTGTTTATTGACACTTACTGCTCAATCTTGACAATAACCACATATAACTTATGATTCATGGAGGTGTGAAAAATACTTGCTGTGTGTCCAGGTAGGTGAAAAACAATGGATGCAAAAACAATGAATCAATTTCAATGATAGAGGAAGGAACTTAGGAAAAGTCAGAAGATAAAAAAAAAAGTCTCCAACTGATCATGCACCAACTACATGTAGGCTGTACTTGATTGTGAATATGGCATCATTGTATCAGTCTATTTTGTCCCTGTTCTAATTAGCATTTTAAAAGACTACTTCTTTATACCAATAACTATCTAACCCAAAAAAAGGATAATATTTAAGTGTTTTAAAAAGGTCTTTTTCAAAAGCATTTTAGCATTAATTGGAGTGCATCTTAAAAAGTGCACATTTGTTATTAGGAGTTTGCACTTAAAAGTGCCCTTTTTATTGGTATACACGCTTTAAAAGTGCCCTTTTTCAGAATCTTTACCATGCCCTTTTTGAATCCTGGGGGAATGTTATCAAATAGGTAATGGCCAAATATGACCGACTCAGTATAAGAAGATAGAAAGATAGATTACGGTCACTGGAAAGACCGAAATCGCCGAAAGCTATCGAAATCACCGAAATCACAACAAAAATCACCACAGAAATCAGACTGCATGCATGCATGGTAGTTAACCCAATCACGGTTGACAACTTTGTTTCTCACTTTAATTGCACGCCGGTGGGTCAGGCCTCAGATTCTATGACGGTTCCAACATAAAGGCTTATTGAGAATTAGAGAGATCTAATTCAAGGTAATGTTGGTTGGTGCGTGATGCTCGGTCTCCGGTCGGGCCCATCAGAGTCTAACTGTTGGTTTACTTTTGCTCCAGCATTTCAGTGGTTTCTTGCTGTTGAGTCCTCACCGTTGTCTCACCTCTGTGTTTTTTTTATTATTTGTGTTCACGAAGATGTTGCACTGATGAGTTAGGAGGCCTTCATGCGGACGGAACAAATTATTTGTCTAAATCGCGACATGAGTAAGGGCAAGGATTGTGGCCACGTAAAATCGATTTAAGCCCCCCAGTGGAATTCCTTTCCGCTGACTGTTCAAAGGCAGTTCTTCTGTCGCGGTTTGTTTTTGTTATGGTTTGTCTTTGGGTGTTTGTGTCGCTTATGCTATTTTATTTTGGATATTGGTCATTTTGTGGGAAAGTAACTGTCCTTTTGGCTTTCCGCTGTTGGTGTTTCCATTAGGGTCTGTTGTTTCATGTTTGTGTGTCTTTCCCTTTGGTGTCTCTGATTGGAGCTAATTCAAGTTCATTCATTAGGAAAAAGTCGGGTTCGTCGGGGTGTGTTGTTCTTATTTCTGCTCAGAATGTACACTGAGGATACCCAATTCAAATATAATGGAAATTTTGCACCCAAAATATGAATATTTTCTGAACAAAAATCGTGTGAAATAGGACATTCTGTAATATCTACAAAAAAGTTACTTTTCTTGTGAAAATTATTGATACTTTACTTATTTTTACTCCAAACATAGGTTTTGAGTGCAACATAGGTTGTGAGTTCTGGTTAGAAGCGCCTCTTTGAGTTGATTCTTAAGAGTACCCACAACCTATGTCTTGGAGCAGAAATAAGAGACATAATGTATACCCCATAAATCCCTGTTTTATCTATATAAAGTGGGGTTTGGGGGTTCAGTTCAAGGACTTTTTCACGTGATGATTAGTTGCAAGCTTTGCAGCCTTAAAACTTAATTCACATCATGAAGTTACTCGTTCAGACAGATTGAGTGGTCTAAAAATTGGAAGTGAAGGCAATGATCAGGAATCGATACAATTAACACACAGCTCCCATCAGAGACATCAAAGGAAGAGAAACACAAACATGAAATAACTAGACCCTAACAGAAACATCAATAGCGGAAAGCCTCTGTGTCACTAAATTTGGTATAGTTACGCCTTAATTGCAACTATTGGGTCGATATCTCGGCTGCTGGATGATTCGTTCGTCCCCGAGGGTATCCCTGTTATTTATAATAATTTGATATCAAATGGACTACAATATATATCATAATTATTTTTTTTTTTTTTTTTTTTTTTTTTTGATGTTTCCATATTTATTCATTTCAAAAGACACTTACAACATATATATATATATATATAGATGAGTTTGACAGCATCACTCTTTACCTTGTAGCAAGTTTTCATACAGAGTTTCTTGCATTACTAGATCTATTATACGATCGAGGGTAGGACACACCATGCAAGGTTTTGTCCAGCATTTTATGCCCTCCCCCCGTCGAACTAAAAAAAAAAAACCAACAATACATAAACATGAATGCAAAATCTATCTACCCTATGACGTTTGAAACGCACTCTATTCACGTTTTCTACAGACAATGCCAACACTTCGCGACGTCATTATAGAGACGTCGTATGTGTAACCTTACAGTTTCGCACATCCGATTCACCGATGGATTAGGAGCACCATTATACTCTCGGATTCGACGTCATACGATAAATAGTTTTTTTTTTTCTTTTTTCAGTGTAAGATCGAATTCCATCCCACCGAATGAACACCGAAACGGACACCTTCACGTGTGGCGTAGCCTCAAGTGAAAATATCCGTTTTGGCGCTCATGAGTGAAACAAAAACTCGATCCCGAACCGAAAAAGAGAAGTCAGATTTTCTGTTTCCTACATGCTTCAAAAAATGCAGTATTTAGTTTCTCTAATGACGTTCCTGGTCGTTTCGCGCCAATCCAGCGGTGTCCAGCGTGTTTGATGAGTATAATATTTAGTGTAAACTCAAAGTTTGTACCTGAGAAATCGCCTGGGATGGCATTATTATTAGTAATTATTGAAATAACTGAAAGAGTTATTTCCAAAAAAAAAAAAAAAAAATTACGCGTAGTCCAACGTCGCGCGGCAAAATACGCGACGTCAGTGTCGAAAATGACGTCACTACCGTCTTTATCGCACAAGAACGGAACACAGTTCATTAATTTTTAGTCATCTAGTACTGAAAACAGAATGAGATTTGAAAAAAAAAAAAAAAAAAGTAATCTCATAGCAGTGACGAATAAAATCGTATCTTCACTGTTTAAAACAGTGAAAATATTGATCTTTATCTCACTGATATATCGCTATCTTTTCTTTTTTTTTTTTTTTTTTTTTGAAAAGCATGCAGAAAAAAAAAAAAATGAATAATAATAATAAAAAAAATAGAGTAATACATATTAAGATCTATCACACCAATGTCTTATGTTGATCATAATCCAACATGTGTGGCCCTGAGTGGGTAAATTTTGTTTTATTTAAATGAGCAGTATAATCAATACATTTCCAAAACAAGTAAAACTGATACTTTGCACAGTGTGAGATTTAGATAATATCTTCACACTGTGAAAAATAACAATGCCCTGTTATTTTCACTGTCGCAGCCCTGACTATTTTTTTTCGCCAAAGACATAAGTTATCGACAAAACACTTTTTTAGAATACCCTGAAAAAACATTCTTAGAATTTTAAAAAATGCTGTTTTCAAGATTGCAATATGTTTTTGTTTTCAAACTAACAGTTGTGACCAGACCTCATACCATCCAAGCTTTACCATACCTGAAAAGCCTGATTTACAGCTTTAGTCCCTATCCCGCTGAACATAATAACCATATCCCTTGCAAACAGTGTAGATCCAGACAAGATGGCTACTAAAGAAGCCATCCGATCAGGATCCACAATGTTTCCAAAGCAGTTTATAAACTGAATGACCACAATATAACTGGCTAATAGTCAGAAATGAGTGTTGGCTGAAAATTCATTCTGCAGGACAAGGTCCAAATAGTCATTTTAAGGAAAAAACAGCTTTTCAAAGCCTGAAATTAAGAAAAAATCTAGCCCCAATGTGATATCATAGCCAGGCTAAAACTGTGAGGATTTAAAAGTGGAATTCATGCCTTACATTGTGTTAAGGGGGTGGACCAAGGTAGACCATTTTCCAAGAAACTTATTATATGTGTTATGAATTCTTGCAATATACTGTTCATTTTTAAATTTTATTTTCAATAATGCACAAAAACCTTGTATGCTCAGCTGTTTTGATATAAACTTTGTTTTATATATGTAGTACTTAGCTATAATTATCAGATAACTGATTAAGGATGATTCATGTGGCCAAGCAAATATAATGTTTTTATCCGTGGTATTTAAATTTATGTTCCCGTTTAGCTGTAGCCAGTTTTTTAATATACCCCAAAATTCTTTTACCTTAGGACAATCTATAAATAAGTGTTTAATTGATTCTGTTTCTTGTTCACAAAAAGAACATCTATTACTGTCTATCTTATTAATTTTGAATAAGAAAGAGTTGGTTGCCAAAATTCTATTATTAATTTTAAACTGGAAATCTTTCAATTTAGTTTCTTTAATATTATTAAGGGCTAAATTATACTGACATCTTTCTTCCTTTGTGATATCTCCTAAATCTCGCTGCCATCTGTTTGGTAAGTTATTTTCATTTTTAATAAAACTTTCATAAATATGTCTACAGCCTTTTTTCCCTTTAAGAATAAGTGTAACATGTTTTGGACGTATTACATTATACTTCATATCAATACAAGTTTGGACATTATTATTCAGCACATTTTTCCAAGTCTGTGGTATTCTTTTTATTACCCCTTGAAAATCTAAAATAGTTCCTTGTACATTAAATAAAGTTTTGAATTGATTAAAATCGTAAAATATCCCATTGTCATTAATAAGATCAACTATATTCCTTATTCCTTTCTGGTACCAATTTTTAATAACAAATTTTTCACCATGTTGTAGTTCTGAATTCATCCATATTGGTGACTGTAAAATGTCTTCAACCTGACTTGCAGTGTTACATTGTAGAAAGGATTTCCAACTATTTAACACATCAACCCAAAAGGGGTTTCTTAAATTTAAAGTGCAGTGCTTGGCATAACCATCTCCAAACACAATAAGTTTTCTAAAATCAACATGGGCAAGTCTGCTCCATGACTGTTCATTTGAATTCATTAGAATTCGGCGCAACCATGTTACCTTCAAGGAGTCAATAAATTTATCTATTTTTATCATCCTTAGTCCACCCTCCTTAACATCCTGTATCATAACATTACGACTTATTCTATCAGGACCTGAGTTCCACAAAAATTTATAAAATAATTTTTCTAATTGCTTAACCAACTGTTCCGGGGGGTTTGGTAGGGAAGTAAAAAGATGAATAAATTTTGAAAATGCTAGGGATTTTATGACTGTAATTTTGCCTGGAAGAGTCAGTTTTCTTTTTGACCATGATAATAATGTTTTTTCCATTTTACGCACTGCTTCAATAGAGTTTAAATCCCATATATCGAAAACTTCAGGGGTAAATATAACTCCTAAGATTTTAATTGGGCCCTGCTCCCAATCCAGATTATAATTCTGACAAAACTTCAAACCAGATCCTGACATTGAACCTATCCAAAGAGCCTTTGTTTTATCCTCATTTATTTTTAACCCTGACATAAAGTAGAATTTTTTTAAAATGCCTAATGTGGCTATCAATGATGTTTCAGATCCATTTAAGAAAATCTGTGTATCATCAGCATACTGACTAAGTAGAAATGACTTATTATCTATATCAATGCCTTTAATGGCATTTTCTTTTCTCATCATCAAACTCAAAACCTCTGCACAAAGTATAAATAAGTAAGGAGAAATTGGATCCCCTTGTCTACAACCTCTTTGTAGATAGAAAGAGTCTGACAAAAAACCATTTTGCAAAATACATGATTCTGCCCCATTTTGAAAAAGTTTTATCCATTTCTTAATAGAGGGTCCAAAATTAAAGTAATCTAAAGTTTTTAAAATAAATTTCCATGAAACAGAATCAAAAGCTTGTTGAAAATCTATTGAAAGTAACAGACCTGGTATATTTTGTTCTTTTGTTTCAAATAGAATATCATAAATCTGTCGAATATTTTCCCCTATAAATCGTCCAGCAATAAAGCCTTTCTGGTCTTCGTGTACTATGTCCTCTAAAACAGATTTAATTCGATTTGCAATTACTGAAGAGGCTAATTTATAAATAACATTTAGGAGTGAAATTGGTCTCCAGTTCTTCAACAAATGCCTTGGCTTATTTGGTTTAGGTATGCAAGTAATGATACCCTGTTTTTGTGTAATAGACAAAGAGTCTGCTCTATAACCATAGTTTAGAGACCTTAATATAAACACACCTATGTCTGACCAAAAAAATTTAACAAATTCTGAAGTAAAACCACCATTTCCAGGACTTTTACAGTTTTTCATCTTTTTCAAAGCATTCAGTAACTCAGAATATGTAATTTCACCCTCTAAATTTAAAGAATCATCATTTGATAGTTTTCTTGGGTTTTGTCCGATTTGTTCAGAAATAGGTGTATCATCAATATTAATAGTCTCTGAATATAAAGTATTAAAATAACTTTTCTGGTAATTTAATATGTCTGAAGTGTCTGTTAAATCGTCCCCATGTTCATTTGTTAATTTTGATATAACTTTACTGGTAAAATTTCTGCTTTCTAAATTAAGAAAATATTTTGTTGGCTTTTCCCCCAAGTCTTCGTATATCATAATTATAACAAGAGACGAAATATAAAAATCTTCGGATCGGCATTTTTGGCTCGGCCCGGCCTTGGCTTTTATACCCGACCGCACATTCATCCCTGCAAATGATGCCAATGGAGCGTGTTCGGAGGTAACAAGACGTTTCCCTCCTGGTCGTTTCGCCCCCTTTTTGGTCCCAAGTCGTTTCGCCCCCTAACCCCAGTCGTTTCGCCCCCAAACCCTAGTTGTTTCGCCTCCCAAACTGTTTTACTATTTTTTATATGAAAAAAGATTCATATATGAGAAAGAGAGAGAAGAACCTGTTCTTTGAATGAAAATGTTAATTAGGAATTATTACCTGTTTGATCAATACCGTTAATTTCATTGTTTATTTGATTTGACACATTAATCACGCAATTAATGCCCTTAATGATAAGGTGTGAAAACATGTGCTCTTTGCAAAGTTAAACGTCTTTAATTAGATATCGCTTAAGCAACTTTACCAGTTTTGTTTTAAATTGGTCAGTTGGTTCGTTAACAGAGTTGGCCAGTAATACATTATTGAAGATTGCGGCAAATGCCGTCTACGCAACATCACATCAACGCCGATGAAACGTAATAAAGTTGCATCGGCGTTGATACGACATTGCATACACATTGTGTGCCCACTAGGTAATACATGGTTGAGTATTGGCGCAAATGTCGTGTACGCAACGACGCGTCAATGCCGATGCAATGTAATAAATAGAAGTGGAAGTAATGATCAAGTCGATTCCTTTCATCAATGTTCTGTCAGCAATTTGTGTATACTCTGATCAGATTTGCAGTGTCTGACCCAGTAATTCCTGAATTGTAAGCAAATAGTGCAGATCCTGATCAGGCAAAGGGTTAGCTTGATACATTCAAGTACAGCTTCTTCCCTAGGACTATACCCGGTTGGAATTCTTTACCAGCATCTGTTTCTGAGGCCCCTTACTTGGTATCCTTCAAGCAGGGACCGCCTACTGTCTCGTTTTAACAGCTAGGTAGGGGCCAGTCTGCAAGTAAATTCTGAGGGATTTTTTAACCTGTGCCGGTTGGGCGACGCTACTGTAGCCGGAGAGGTCTGGTTTCCAATGATGATTTGAAAAAGCCGGCATGAATCTTTCCTTTTTTTTTCTTGTCTATCCACAACAAGGTGTTTCTTTCCAATATTTCCCACTTTCTCTTTTTTACGCGCCATCAGAGACATACTGTTCAAGTTAATCCGAGCCTTCTCTGACGTTCTCAAAGCCTTTTTTATTTTCTGATTTGGCGGCTTTAACGTCAGAGGAACACCCATAGTGAAAACTCCAATACTGGATTTTTAAGCAGCAAGGCAGAGTTTCCAGTGATTTCTGAACTGATTTTGCGATAACATGAAAACCCATGATAAGTGATCGATTGATAAAACATTTATTATCATCCCTGAATCGCCGAAACAAGTTTACTGACGTTTGAAGGCAGTATTTCTGACCAAGATTTCTGTCGAGCCATAAAAAAACTCATCAAGACACCATTTTGTTTGGTTTGACCTTTTGTGTATGTAAATATGTGACGTCATGTTGGTGTAAACATAAAATTTTACCACCGATATATTATCCGGATAAAAGATGTTGTTGGAGGACGAATGCAACTCCTCTTTTCTTTCTTTCTTTCTTTCTTTCTACTGATACTGCGATCGGTCACATTTTGCCATTACTCGCAGGTGTACATTACATACACTACAGGTTTTGCAGGATGAAAGCCTACACAATAATCATGTAACTACGGTAGGGTTATTTAACCTGCACAGTGCACAGGGGGGGGGGGGGGGGGCTCCAATTTACTTCCCGATCCGAAGGACGGTGCACTTTATGACATTCATCCCTGCAAATGATGCCAAAGGAGCGTGTTCGGACACCGAAATTTTATCGCCGCTGGCGGGGATCGAACCCGGGACCTCTAGCACCAGAGGCAAGTGCACTAACCAATGAGCTATCACGCTCCATTTTGGAGGAGAAAAATTTCAACCTCGCCATAAAAGAACAGCGGGAGATAATTGACCGTGTACTTCAAGGAAATGACACATTTGTGGTGTTACCAACCGACTATGACAAGACCATTTGTTAATTTATATCATGGATTTCGCCAATGCCTTTGACATGGTTCATGTACCTCACAGGAGGCTGTTTGTATAAATTGGATTACTATGGGATAAGAGGATCTACACTCAGATAGTTTGGCTCATGACCCTCTAGGCGCTCACAACAAGTTGTACTTGGGTGGCAAAGCGTCTGATTCAATCCCTCTTCTATCTGGTCTCCCCCAAGGCTCGGTACTCAGACCGGTCCTTTTCTTTTGTATTCGGATAAAATCAGATCATCTGTTCGTTTATTTGCTGATAATTGTTTTGTACAGTAATATATATACTCTTTCTGAGTGCCTTATCTTACAAGATGACCTGAAAAGCCCAGCACTTTGGGAGGCCGATTGGCAGATGAAGTTCAGTGTGGCCAGATGTCACTCAAAGAGGGTGTCATGATACTTAAATTTGGCTACTCATTACACCAGCATACCGGGTACATGCGAGCAGGTTCAATCCGCTAAATACCTTGGTCTCATCATCACTGACGATCTCGATTGGGGTCAGTACGTTTCTGATATTACATCCAAAGCAACTGAGACATTATGATTTCTAAAATGTAATTTGGCTTTTGCTTCAAGGCAGACAAGGGATGTTGCATCCAAACATTGGTTCGACCTCAACTTGAGTATGCATAACCTGTTTGGCACCTCCATGTCAAAACTCAGATACAATAGGTATAGAATGACCGGTGGACGGTTGCTCGATGGACCTGCCGGCGATGACGGAACAAAAGTAGTGTGGGAGATATGCTTGATGAGTTGGAATGGCCATCGCTGGAGACCGGTCATGAGCTGTCCTCTTTAAACTCCTAGCCCAACCCACAGCTTTCACCTTTCTACAGTGTCTCTTAATAAAGATAACTACCTGACCTATGTGACTTGTTCAACTCAAACAAGGGCATCAAAATTAAACAACTGTCAATATCGTAGGTACAAGGCCTAGAGTGATGGCCTGAAGAATTCCTTCTTCCATAGAACTATTCCTCCGTAGAATAGTCTTCCCTCCTATGTGGTAGATGCCAAAAGTACAGAGGCGTTCAAAGGCTGTACGGTATAGATTGGGACTCAGCCACAACAGCCACTAGGAATGTCAATGGTTTCAAAATAACATTGGCTTTTTTCATACAGGATACAGTGTTAAAATGACATTCACTTTCTATTTTATTAAGATTAAAATGAATACATATTCTTTGTTCTCTTGGTCAAGTGTTTTGGTTTATTAATCAAATACTTAACCTGAAGTAAAGGATACCTTTTACTCATGATGCGCGAGGATAGAACACGTAGTTGTTTTTTTTTTTCGAAAGATGTTCCCGTCTGCTTGGCGTTGTTTGTAATTTTGTGGCAATATAGGAAACAGGCTTGCGAATTTTTCGGAACTTTTCCTCGGCTTCGCTGAGCTGTTTCCTTTTTACATCCACTGATCTAATTGACCTACATGTAGTACAGGACTCTCATATGAGGACCTCTTTACCTGGCGTAAAAGAAACCGCGAAGTTCTTGCTAAGAGTGGAGGCAATACTCGGTCCATCCTTGAATCTCCCTTCTGTTAAGTAGTTTAGGTCATAGTACCAAAGCGTTAATCCAAAATCATTAGTCCATAGACAAGATGGCAAATATCAATGTTCAGATCAACAGACATGGACTCCAGAAGAGTGTAATCAGGCGTGAGACTCGCTTAAAACCTTTTTTGTTTAACTTCGTAAGGCAGAAGAACAACACGCGCAGTTCATTTTTATCTGTTCATTGAGCATACATTAGTCATATTAACAAGCACCTAGCCTTTGAGAGCATTCTTGCTGACAGTCAGCATGGTTTCCGCAGCCAAAGGTCTTGTGAAACCCAATTAGTCAAATTTTGCCATGACATTTTAAGCAATCTGGATGCGGCCATAATAACCGTGGCCACTAACAGACTGACTTTATTATCATGGACTTTGCCAAGGTCTTTGACAAGGTACCATACAGAAGGCTATTGTACAAACTGGAATATTGTTGGATAAGAGGATCCACAAATAGGTAGATTAGCTCATGGCACACAAAAAAGTTGCACTTGATGGCCAAGCGCCCCTTTTTATCTGGTGTCCCACAAGGTTCGGTACTTGGACCTGTCCTTTTTAGTATTCATAATTCTAATGCACTCGCGTATGTTTTGTTTGTTTGATTTGAGGTTTAACGTCCCCGTCAACACTGTAAAGGTCATTTTGGAGACGTTGCTTCCAAATTTGTGGGACTTTTACCCGACATTGTGATGAAATGACATCTCAAGCCCTGTCGCCCAATGAAACCAATAGGGTTTATTAGCATGGGCGGTCCGCCTCGCACCGCGCTTCCTGGACAGGCTTAGATCCTCTAAGCGGTTTACCAGTACTATTGTGCGGGCCGGATTCAGCTCTGCGTGGAAGCATCATGCAGCCCATATATTTCTTCAAGCCCCTATGGGCGGGGCCGCACTCGCGTATGTAACGCGACGTCTGATTCTATAACGTCGAACATTTGCGACGGTATATTCTGCGATATACTGTCAGATACCAGAACTCATCAAGAAACATTTTTGATTGGCTGGTATTTGGGTTTACGCAGCTCGCAGTGCTTGCCGTTTTGTGCAAGTAGGACATTTTTTAACAAATCAAATGAATAAATGCATTAGAGTGTAGATAACTGTATTGAAAATTGTCATTTATGGAGGTAAATCTTCGGTTTTACGATCGCAAATTACGTTTTTTGCGGCTCCGCTAGCGCGTAAAACTAAATTTTCGACCGTAAAACCGCCGATTTACCTCCCCAAATGACAATTTTCAGAATCAGAATTGCTACTGGTGACACGTCAAATGACACTCATACACCAGGACCTGTGATATGGGAAGTTAGTCCCTAGCTCGAACCAAAGAGGTAAACTTAGCTACACAATCCTCAGCACCTTCAGCTGTCGAATTAATCAAATGGGGAAGGGCATTCCAATCTCTAAATGGTTCGGGGGAAGAACACTTCTTTATAAAGGTCAGTTCTTGCAGCAAGGGTCTGAAACGTCAATGAATGGTGCTTTTATAGTGACTACATTGTAGCTGGGGAAACAAGGCCATCTGTTGGAATGTTGGCAGCACCCTTTATACGTTTGTATAAGAATATAAGCCTACTCTCTCTTCTTTTCTTGAGAGACCCCCAACTTAATGTTCCTAGAATTTCAGTCATGCGTTTCAAAGCATAAATTGCTTGTTACAAATCTAGCAGCTCTATTCTGAACTTTTTCAATTTCTTCATTAAGGGCCAATCCACTTGGGTGCCAGATGCAACTCCATGTTCCAAGATTGGGTAAACAAGTCCCTTATATGCCGTCTCCTTCACATCCTGAGGATACTGATGAAGATTTCGCCTCAGGAAACCAAGTGTTCTATTCGCCTTAGTACACATGTTGCTATTGTGTGTATTCCATCTCAAACCGTGTGTGATTGTCACACCAAGTCACATTTTCGAGGACCGTTCCTTCTAAAGTGTATGAAGCCTCAATTTTATTTGTTCTCTTCCTAGTTATCTTCATAACATTGCATTTAACAGGCTCAAATCTCATGTCCCATTTTCGTGCCCAACATCCTGATCTATCTATATCCTTCTGAAGTTTCATTAAGTCCTCTGTAGCTCTGATTTCCCGATAGCAAGCACAGTCGTCTGCGAACAGTGTTATTTCTGACTGAATGTCAGTGGAAATATTATTAATGTACAGGGAGAATAGCAGCGGATCAAGAACAGTCCCCTGTGGGGCCCCAGATAAACTGGCGCCTATACTGAAGATTCACCATGAACAACAACACGCTGTTTTCTGTAGCAAAGGAAGGAATCTATCCATTTGAGTATCTTCTTCCCAATTACATTACCAAATAATTTGGATTTAAGTAGTTCATGAGGTGGGGTGTCAAAAGCCTCCTCGAAGTTCAAAATTAATGTTACCACCTGGTTATAACCGTGCTCAGCTGAGTTTCGCAACTATGCCTTTTCCTAAATGCATATTGTCTGTCTGACAAAGGTTTATGCTCATCCAAGTAGGCCATGATGTTTGCGCAGACTATGTGTTCAAGCAATTTACATAGAACACAAGTCAGTGACACTGTGCGATAATTACGAGCAAGAGCCCTGTCTTCATTTTAGAAAAGTGGGCAGATGTTCGCAAGGAGCCATTCTTTGGGGATTTCAGCCGTATCGAGAGATTGTAGGAAAAGATTTCGGTTTGATTATTCACAACACCACTTTGGAGCAGGTTCAATCTGCAAAATATCGCGGTATCACCATCAAGGCCGACCTTGATTGGGGTCATCATATTTCAGCGATTACATCAAAAGCAACTAGGCCTTTAGGATTTCTAAGACGTAATTTGGCTTTGCACCTAGGCAGACAAAGGATGTTGCATATAAAACATTGGTTTGCACTCAACTTGAATATATATCACCCATTCGGCATCCCCATGTTAAAACTCAGATTCAGCAGGTTGAGAAGGTTCAGAGGACAGCAGCCCTGTGGACATGTCAGCGATGGCAAAATAAGAGTAGCATCGGTGACATGCTTAGCAAGTTGGAGTGGTCGTCCCTTGATGCCCGTGGTGAGCAGTCCTCTTAAGCATTCTTTTATAATATACACTCAGATATAGTGTCTCTGGATAAAGATAAATACTTGACCCCTGTGACAGCTGCAACTCAAGCGACGGCAAAAAAACAACAACAACAAAAAAAAAACACAACAAATAACACGATATCGTAGGTACCTGGCCTATAGTGATGCCCTTAATCATTCATTTTTTCCCAGAACTATTCCTCAGTGGAATAGTCCTCCCTCGTCTGCGGTAGATGCCAAGTCCGCAGAGGAGTTCAAAGATCGGGACTCAGAGGTATGCATTTTAGTATACTTCTGTTAATCAGATTGTAAATAGTTTTAAGGACTCATCCAGGGTCCTCCTTTTTTAAGCTTAATTATAAATTTAACCACCAACCCAACTCAGGTAATGGCCATATTTGACCGGCTTAGTATATAAAGTAGAGATAGAGATATAATATTCCCGCCATCTGTCAAAATCGGTAGAATTAGGTCGGTATAAATTTTTACCTCTACACCGCTTACGTGTTTCATCGCATGACCTTTATTACCCAGAGTTCAAGTTTGTAAACAAATGTGGCGATTTTTTTCACACGATCAAATTCAAGTGAGGAGGAATACTTTTTGTAAACAAGGAATCTTTAGGTAATTAATTACAATAGTGCAAAAATATGTATTGAAGAGGACTGTGTTAGGAAAATCACACAAATTAATATATAAACGCACCCAACCGGGTTTAAGGAGTCCACACCCTCCCGATCCTTGGAAGGATCGGCAATATTGGAGTTTTCAAGTGTGGGATTTCTCTGGCTGTAGGTCACTACAGCCAGATATCTCGGGTTATGTTCAAGTATGAATGATGTCCCTCAACGAACAGATACTTAGGCGGACGAGACAGGGCGATGATGCTACTTAAATATTTGCCTCTTCTCACCTCTAATAAAAGTTCAACATTGAAAATTAGCCTTACAGTGAAAAGTGGGTGAAATGACTAGGGGGGGCGAAACAACTAGGGGGACGAATCTACTAGGGGGCGAAATGAATAGGGGGAAATGACCAGGGAGGAAACGTCTTGGGGCGAAACGACCAGGGAGGAAACGTCTTGGGGCGAAACGACCAGGGGAGGAAACAGTTTGGGGGCGAAACGTCCCGGATTCTGTTCGGACACTGAAATTTTATCGCCGCTGCCGGGGATCAAACCCGGGACCTCAAGCATCAGAGGCAAGTGCACTAACCACTGAGCTATCACGCTCCACTAATCTGAATTTCATTTGTGAGTTGTTGTTGCTGTTTGGTAAAATGCAGAGATTCTTACTGATGTCTCGGTTCTGTTTATCTGCGACTCCTTGCTTTTGAGCTTGTTGTACATTGTCTGTTCTCCAAAAATGACTGCATTTTGCAGTAGATTTCAGAAGGTATTATTTAAAAGATTTAAACAATTGGGAAAGTAGTTAAAATATTGACACTGACTGAACAAATAAGCATGAAAGCTTGCTTAGCAGCAAGAATGTGTAATTGCCGCCATTTTGAAACTTAGGAAGCTTTCACCATACGCATGCGCTGATTTCCGAGTCTATCAGCATGGAAGTCGTCTACCGAGGGTATAGCTAAACAGCGTAAGGACGCTTCCTTTCGCGAAATGAAGCTTCCTTTCACGAAAGGAAGATTTTCCAACGAAAGGAAGATATTTATGAGGCCTATGGTGATATTTTATGAATATATGGATACTTATGAAACAGTTTATTGAATATGGGGTACTTTTGCAAAAAAAAAAACAAAAAAAAACAACAATTAAGCAAACGTGTATTTTCTTTTATCTATCTTCTCATACTGACCAGATATGACCGACATAGTATGAGGAGATAGATCCTGAGGGGAACAAGACAGTTCTCCGACAAGACAGTTCCCCCACACGGTTTTTGGAGACAGTTCCCCGACACATTTAAGGACAGTTCCCCGACACTTTTGAAGACAGTTCCCCGACACTATTGTTCATAGTTGAATCATAGTTAAATGACCGGTGACTAATAATTATAATTGGCAATTAGTTCCCAGACACTTTTGAAGACAGTTCCCCGACACTATTGTTCATAGTCTTAATGACCTAATTGGCAATTAGGGATAAGATATATTAGTTATAATTAGGACGTTTCTAGCTATGGCAACTATATTTATGAGTTGCCTGAAATTTCCTCGTTGATTTCAAGACAGTTCGAATAATTATCTATTGTTCGCATAACAGTGTTAGATATCTATTTCATATTCTTATACTTTAATAATATTTATTTAAAACAAAAACAAAAACTTTGAACTCATCTTTATTTTTTTCAAATGTTTATTATTTGGAAAAAATGACAATTAGAAATATACTACTGCGTTTCCTAGAAGACATTTGTGTTTTGTTTAAATGTGTGCATGTTAACATGCTAGTTCGCTTAATTTCAGGTGTATTCATTAAACTTATTGATAATGGTATCAAGTATAAGCTTTTCAAAAATGTCTAAGAACCCACAATTTAATATTTCTAAACGTCTGTCGTTAAATTGTTTTCAGAATATTTATGAACACATAATAACTATCAATTATGATAATCATCATGATCAGTCACAGGTCATTTGACTTGAACAAAAGTGTCGAGGAACTGTCTTCAAAAGTGTCGGGGAACTGTCTTCAAATGTGTCGGGGAACTGTCTCCAAAAACCGTGTCGGGGAACTGTCTTGTCGGGGAACTGTCTCGATTCCATACTGAGTCGGTCATATTTGGCCATTACCTCAGTTGGGTGGGTGGCTAAATTTAGAATTTAGCACAAAAAAAATAATCTCTGGATGAGTCCTTAAAACTATTTAAAATCCAAACACAGAGGTATCCTAAAACGCATACCTCTGAGTCTCAATCTTATACTGTGCGGGCTTTGAACTCCTCTGCAGTCTTGGCATTCACCGCAGAAGATGGAAGACTATTCCACTGAGGAATAGTTCTAGGGAAGAAAAAGTTTTTCAGGGCATCACTATAGGACTGGTACCTACGATACTGTGAGTTATTTGCTCTTGATGCCCTTGTCCGGGTTGACACTGTTGCAGGGGTCAAATACCTATCCTTGTTAATTGATACTGTACCAGAATGTATCTTCCGCGAAAGGCAGATATTTATGAGGCCTATGGTGGTATTTGATGTATATAGGGATACTTCTGAAAAAAAAAAAAAAAAAAATAGATATACAGGGATGAAAGGAAACGTGCATTTTGAGGAACAAACGCTCCTGTCGCGAAATCATGCCAAACTCCTTTGGAAGCTCCATCAGTACGGGATCAAAGGAAAGCACTCAGCTGGATAAGGGCCTTCTTGGGTAACCGGTAGCAGTCAGTTGCCTTGGATGGCGAGGAGTCAGACTCGGTTCCAGTCACATCAGGAGTACCTCAGGGCTCAGTACTGGGACCGATTCTGTTCCTCATCTACATAAATGACCTTCCAGACATTGTCACATCCAAAGCCCGTCTTTTCGCGGACGACACGGCCGTTTACCTTACTGTTGAAGGTCCAAATGATGGCAGAGTGCTACAAAATGATCTCGACAATCTGGCTATGTGGAAGTCCAGATGGGACATGGCGTTTAACCCCTCCAAGTGTCAGGTAGTGAGGGTGACAGCCTCCAGGAGACCAATCAATACCTTATATCACTTGCATGGCCAGGTCCTGGAGGCTGTGAGTTGTGCTAGGTGCTTGGGGGTTGATATTTCGTCGTCCCTATCTTGGAATTCCCACATAGACAGAATTACAAGGAACGCAAATCGCACATTGGGTTTCTTGAAACGAAACGTTAAGACCAAACTTCCCAAAGGAAGAGAGACTGCCTACAAGATGCTGGACCGCCCCAAACTCGAATACGCTTCCCAGATATGGGATCCCCACACTAAAGACAAAACAGCTCAAATCGAAAAAATACAGCGCCGAGCCGCTAGATGGACCACTAACAATTATGATTCCAGGTCCAGTGTTACAACGATGCTTGAAGGCCTAGGACCCTCCAACAAAGAAGGTCAGACGCCCGCCTATGTCTATTCTACCAGATTGTCTACGGGCTAGTGGCAATACCCATGCCAGACTACATACAACGTAAAACTTCGATTTCTAAAAATTGCCACTCAATGACCTTCCGCCAGGTCCACACTTACAAGAATTTTTACAAATACTCTTTCTTCCCCCTGGCTATTGTCCAATTGAATGCTCTCCCAGAATCAGTTGTATGTTTGCCAGCCCTTGAGGCTTTCAAGGGTGAAGTTGGCAAACTGCACCACTCCCGCCCCTAGTTCCCGAAAGTGATGTTTTTAATTTTGATTTTAACTTCTCTACCTCACCAACTGTTTTTAACCCCTATCATCTTTTATCCTCTCACTATCCTCTCTTAACTTTTGTCTATATTTTCCTTCTTATTTCAGCACGACAGCGCACACCTGCCTAGAATGCCCGCGAGGGCGTGAGGCAGTATATAGAGATAGATAGAGATAGAAGGAATTGTACGAAAGGAAGATATTTATGAGACCATGAAATGGCTACAGGTTACTTTTTTTTAATCAATTAATCATTTGCGAAAAGAGATTATTTTATTCGGATATTATTTCTTTGACCTGTCATGTTAGCCCCAGTTTCCAGCTGGCACCGCACAAGAGTTTCGCGAATTTGTTCACGAGATGTATTCATTATCTTCCTTTTTTTTCATTCTAAAATTTCTTGATTTACAGGGGTGTCTATCATCGAGGGGGTTCTAACGAGTACCCACAATCTATATTCTAGAGCAGAAATAAGAAAAATAAGGTTTATCTTTGTAAACCCTAGTTATTCTATATAAACTCCAATACAAACAAACACTAATGTTTTGCGCTGAAATATCAGAGGTTTGGCTTCTGTGACCTAGATGTGCAACGGAACGGAACAATTTGAAAGCCTTTGTGAAAGGACCCACCAAGGATCAATCCCTGTACAGTTTGGTCAAAATACAATCATTGGTTTAGAAGGATACTTTGATTGAAGAAATTGCGGACGGAGGACGACGACGACGGACGGTGACTGGTCCAAGTTGCTTCACCTTCAAAACTGTCACATTGCTGGCTATCAGAAGAAAAATTCTGATCTTTTTCATATTCCTGCCCCAAACAGATATTGTGGGTACTCGTTAGAACCGCTTCGGTGATTACTCACAATATATGTTTTGATCAGAAATGTGAAAAATAATAAACACCCCTTTAAACCACGAAATTTTGGAACGAAAAAAAAAAAAATGGAAGATAATGAATAGCCCAATATTTTGCTCTGTTTTTATGACTGGTTTGCTCTTATCTTACTCATTAAATCAATTAATACTTATATTTGGGTCAATATGACACGTGGGGTGTTAACGCCGATTTTTTTTTTTTTTTTTTTTTTTGTCGTTTGAAACCTTTTGCAAGCATTTATATTTTTGCACATAAAAATCACCACCAGCCTTAAAGGAGCCGTCTGATCTGGGACCACAATATTTGCAACTTTGACAAAAAAGCAGACTGCAATTTTTGTGATTGGCATGTTATAGGGTTAAATGACATAAGGCACGTGTCAATAATTGATCCAATTATCTAAATATGCTTAAATATGCTTCCACAATCAAGGTATTATATAATGAGTTACCAGTGCGTCTGATCAGACCCGTAACAAATGATGATTTCTGTCTGTTGCTTTGACTTCTGATCAGATTGCGTGAATGCACATGATACAAAAGAATCAAGATACGGAAAATAAGGCCTTGGGAAAATGTTTTGAAAACAAAGAGATTCTACTTTCAGATACCAAATTAAGTTTATGTTCTAACAAAATTGCACGGATTTTTCTTTCAGAAACCAAAAAATAAAAACACCTCTTACTATTTTTTTCAAAGAGTTATGCTGATAGATAGATAGGTAATCATGACGAATAAATATCGAGTGGAGCAATAAATGCACAGATTAGGATTTTAAGAAGTCAAGAGAGCAAGGTTCCATCTTATTGAGATGTTATATATTGCATTTTAATAAAATTCTCTAATGTTTTCTAGTATATAAACGTGATTTTTTTTGTATTTCGGTTGCTTTCCGATATTTTGGTGCCTTCCGGTAATTCTATCCACCGGACAAAAACTTTCTTTCGTAGACAAAACCTTCATTTCATAGACAAAAAGTTCCTTTCGTAGACGAAACCTTCATTTCGAAATTTGGTGATTTCGAATGAAAAAAAAATATTATTATTATTATTATTATTGTTATTATTGTTATTATTGTTCTTAAACACTTTTTGTGGACAAAACCTTCCTTTCGTAGACAAAAATGTCCTTTCGTAGGCAAAAACTTCGTTTCGAAATTTGACCCATTTAAAGCCATATAAGTTGTTTTTAATATTTATATGATAGAATATATCACTTGGGAAAAATAAATAATCGAATTAAGTAACTTTGATATTTGTATTGATGATAATTACAGCTGGGGGGGGGGGGGGGGGGACAGACTTTTTATTTTGACCTCAAAAGCCCCATTTGGGCCCAAATATATTCTATTTTTATTTGGCAAATTAATCCTCTCAACCCTAAACCATCCATATCCTCTTTTTGGGAAATTAAACCTCCAAACCCTAAAAAAATCCACCCCAACTGGCTGCGACATACCAAGGGCACTCGCCGAGTGCAGTAGCCGGGGGGGGGGAGGGGAGGAGCGGCGAACAGGCTTTTTAGTTTGTCCTCAGAAGCCCCATTCATGTCGAACTTTAACGGACATCCAGGTAACTGCAGTCGGTTAAAGTAAATACATAGATTTATATAGCAAATTGATAATTATTTCCCAATAAAATAAATAGTAATAGCAATATCTTTTCTGTGCCAGCGGTTCATGATTCTGCATTCTTTTACGAATGCACACATGTATTTTTCATGAAGTTTTATCAACAACTTTTTGGTCCTTTTTACATATAATTGGAGGCACCCTCTAAATGTATAGAATATATAGTAAAACTACTGAATGAAGCGACAAAAACTGATGAATATATTGTCATAACTTTTTTGTAAGTTGTTATTTTTATTCTGTGCAAGCGGGAGTATGTTGGCAAATGTATTGCGAACACGTCCATATAAATTTTGTAAAATAGAAATGAGAATAATTTGGTCTTTTTTGAAAATGAAATACACTACCCTCCTTTTCTATTTCCAATTTACCTTGGTAACCAGCAGTCAGCGGTTGTTACTAAGGTAAACAATAACAAAGAATATATTACGCATACGACGTGCTTCTTGAACTGTATGGATCGGGATTTTTATTTATTTATTTATTAATTTATTTAGCTGTATTCTCAAATGTAAATGTTTTCGAAAACAAAGACTTTATTACGCCTACGATATGCTTAATTAGCAGTTTGAAATGGAATAATGTGTTTGTTACTTTGGTTTGACCATCATAAAACACGCTGCATAATTTTGACTCCCTTAAACCCCACTTTTATGTAGTAAAACAGGGTTTACACTTGTACACATTTTTTTCTGCTTAAAAACATAGATTGCGGGTACCCGTTTGCAACGCCGAGAGGGTTCTAACGAGTACCCACAAACTATGTTTTGTGTCCGTTGACCGCCTCGTCGAGGCGGTTCTGGTGAGTATCCACAAACTTTGTTTTGAGCAGAAATTAGAAAATAACGTATTTTTTAACTGATGATTTTCATTTATAATGATTTTGTTTGTTTGTTTGACTCTTTGTTTGTGATGGATTTGACGGCCCAGTCAACACTATTTAGAACATTTTTAGTTAGCCTATCTACACTTATCCTGGGCATGCTTTTACTTAGGCGGTTAACCAGTAGAGTGAACATTCTTCCTCCAGAAACTGTCAACTGCCTTTCTTGAATCATTTTAGTGATAAGATTTTCAATGTACACGTGTATTTGAATAGGCCTGGTTTTGTAATTGTTTAGTTTCATTAAGTGACGTTCTGTTCTAAATGTGGCTCCAAATTGTATTAAGTTATATTGAAGTAGATTTGCCGACAGGGTCCAGAAAAGACAGATAATTTTATTGTTCTGAAAACTGTGAAGATTATGCAATGTTTTACAGACCTGTCACTTACTGCTCAAAACATTATCTGGTTTACACCTCGACAAACTGAAATCTAGTCAGAATGCTTTACAGATCATGATATTAACATTAAAACCGCGCCAACCTAAAGACTACTAAAGGCTAGATTCTGGTAGGACTTTACATTTGGAGAAATGGACCTTAAAAACCTGTCCTGGAGTGGAAAAATATTTATTAATAAAGGACAAAGATCTCTCTCATGCACGTAATTGTAAGACAAACAGCTTTTTCTGGATTTATTTTGACAACTTTGATATTTGTATTGATGATAATTACAGCTGGGGGGGGGGGGGGGCAGACTTTTTATTTTGACCTCAAAAGCCCCATTTGGGCCCAAATATATTCTCTTTTTTTTTGGCAAATTAATCCTCTCAACCCTAAACCATCCATATCCTCGTTTTGGGAAATTAAACCTCCAAACCCTAAAAAATCCACCCCAACTGGCTGCGACATACCAAGGACACTCGCCGAGTGCAGTAGCCGGGGGGGGGGGGAGGGGAGGAGCGGCGAACAGGCTTTTTAGTTTGTCCTCAGAAGCCCCATTCATGTCGAACTTTAACGGACATCCAGGTAACTGCAGTCGGTTAAAGTAAATACATAGATTTATATAGCAAATTGATAATTATTTCCCAATAAAATAAATAGTAATAACAATATCTTTTCTGTGCCAGCGGTTCATGATTCTGCATTCTTTTACGAATGCACACATGTATTTTTCATGAAGTTTTATCAACAACTTTTTGGTCCTTTTTACATATAATTGGAGGCACCCTCTAAATGTATAGAATATATAGTAAAACTACTGAATGAAGCGACAAAAACTGATGAATATATTGTCATAACTTTTTTGTAAGTTGTTATTTTTATTCTGTGCAAGCGGGAGTATGTTGGCAAATGTATTGCGAACACGTCCATATAAATTTTGTAAAATAGAAATGAGAATAATTTGGTCTTTTTTGAAAATGAAATACACTACCCTCCTTTTCTATTTCCAATATACCTTGGTAACCAGCAGTCAGCGGTTGTTACTAAGGTAAACAATAACAAAGAATATATTACGCATACGACGTGCTTCTTGAACTGTATGGATCGGGATTTTTATTTATTTATTTATTAATTTATTTAGCTGTATTCTCAAATGTAAATGTTTTCGAAAACAAAGACTTTATTACGCCTACGATATGCTTAATTAGCAGTTTGAAATGGAATAATGTGTTTGTTACTTTGGTTTGACCATCATAAAACACGCTGCATAATTTTGACTCCCTTAAACCCCACTTTTATGTAGTAAAACAGGGTTTACACTTGTACACATTTTTTTCTGCTTAAAAACATAGATTGCGGGTACCCGTTTGCAACGCCGAGAGGGTTCTAACGAGTACCCACAAACTATGTTTTGTGTCCGTTGACCGCCTCGTCGAGGCGGTTCTGGTGAGTATCCACAAACTTTGTTTTGAGCAGAAATTAGAAAATAACGTATTTTTTAACTGATGATTTTCATTTATAATGATTTTGTTTGTTTGTTTGACTCTTTGTTTGTGATGGATTTGACGGCCCAGTCAACACTATTTAGAACATTTTTAGTTAGCCTATCTACACTTATCCTGGGCATGCTTTTACTTAGGCGGTTAACCAGTAGAGTGAACATTCTTCCTCCAGAAACTGTCAACTGCCTTTCTTGAATCATTTTAGTGATAAGATTTTCAATGTACACGTGTATTTGAATAGGCCTGGTTTTGTAATTGTTTAGTTTCATTAAGTGACGTTCTGTTCTAAATGTGGCTCCAAATTGTATTAAGTTATATTGAAGTAGATTTGCCGACAGGGTCCAGAAAAGACAGATAATTTTATTGTTCTGAAAACTGTGAAGATTATGCAATGTTTTACAGACCTGTCACTTACTGCTCAAAACATTATCTGGTTTACACCTCGACAAACTGAAATCTAGTCAGAATGCTTTACAGATCATGATATTAACATTAAAACCGCGCCAACCTAAAGACTACTAAAGGCTAGATTCTGGTAGGACTTTACATTTGGAGAAATGGACCTTAAAAACCTGTCCTGGAGTGGAAAAATATTTATTAATAAAGGACAAAGATCTCTCTCATGCACGTAATTGTAAGACAAACAGCTTTTTCTGGATTTATTTTGACAACTTTGATATTTGTATTGATGATAATTACAGCTGGGGGGGGGGGGGGGCAGACTTTTTATTTTGACCTCAAAAGCCCCATTTGGGCCCAAATATATTCTTTTTTTTTTTTGGCAAATTAATCCTCTCAACCCTAAACCATCCATATCCTCGTTTTGGGAAATTAAACCTCCAAACCCTAAAAAAATCCACCCCAACTGGCTGCGACATACCAAGGGCACTCGCCGAGTGCAGTAGCCGGGGGGGGGGGGGGGGGGGAGGGGAGGAGCGGCGAACAGGCTTTTTAGTTTGTCCTCAGAAGCCCCATTCATGTCGAACTTTAACGGACATCCAGGTAACTGCAGTCGGTTAAAGTAAATACATAGATTTATATAGCAAATTGATAATTATTTCCCTATAAAATAAATAGTAATAGCAATATCTTTTCTGTGCTAGCGGTTCATGATTCTGCATTCTTTTACGAATGCACACATGTATTTTTCACGAAGTTTTATCAACAACTTTTTGGTCCTTTTTACATATAATTGGATGCACCCTCTAAATGTATAGAATATATAGTAAAACTACTGAATGAAGCGACAAAAACTGATGAATATATTGTCATAACTTTTTTGTAAGTTGTTATTTTTATTCTGTGCAAGCGGGAGTATGTTGGCAAATGTATTGCGAACACGTCCATATAAATTTTGTAAAATAGAAATGAGAATAATTTGGTCTTTTTTGAAAATGAAATACACTACCCTCCTTTTCTATGTCCAATTTACCTTGGTAACCAGCAGTCAGCGGTTGTTACTAAGGTAAACAATAACAAAGAATATATTACGCATACGACGTGCTTCTTGAACTGTATGGTTCGGGATTTTTATTTATTTATTTATTAATTTATTTAGCTGTATTCTCAAATGTAAATGTTTTCGAAAACAAAGACTTTATTACGCCTACGATATGCTTAATTATCAGTTTGAAATGGAATAATGTGTTTGTTACTTTGGTTTGGCCATCATAAAACACGCTGCATAATTTTGACTCCCTTAAACCCCACTTTTATGTAGTAAAACAGGGTTTACACTTGTACACATTTTTTTCTGCTTAAAAACACAGATTGCGGGTACCCATTTGCAACGCCGAGAGGGTTCTAACGAGTACCCACAAACTATGTTTTGTGTCCGTTGACCGCCTCGTCGAGGCGGTTCTGGTGAGTATCCACAAACTTTGTTTTGAGCAGAAATTAGAAAATAACGTATTTTTTAACTGATGATTATCATTTATAATGATTTTGTTTGTTTGTTTGACTCTTTGTTTGTGATGGATTTCACGGCCCAGTCAACACTATTTAGAACATTTTTAGTTAGCCTGTCTACACTAATCCTGGGCATGCTTTTACTTAGGCGGTTAACCAGTAGAGTGAACATTCTTCCTCCAGACAACTGTCAACTGCCTTTCTTGAATCATTTTAGTGATAAGATTTTCAATGTACACGTGTATTTGAATAGGCCTGGTTTTGTAATTGTTTAGTTTCATTAAGTGACGTTCTGTTCTAAATGTGGCTCCAAATTGTATTAAGTTATATTGAAGTAGATTTGCCGACAGGGTCCAGAAAAGACAGATAATTTTATTGTTCTGAAAACTGTGAAGATTATGCAATGTTTTACAGACCTGTCACTTACTGCTCAAAACATTATCTGGTTTACACCTCGACAAACTGAAATCTAGTCAGAATGCTTTACAGATCATGATATTAACATTAAAACCGCGCCAACCTAAAGACTACTAAAGGCTAGATTCTGGTAGGACTTTACATTTGGAGAAATGGACCTTAAAAACCTGTCCTGGAGTGGAAAAATATTTATTAATAAAGGACAAAGATCTCTCTCATGCATGTAATTGTAAGACAAACAGCTTTTTCTGGATTTATTTTGACAACTTTGATATTTGTATTGATGATAATTACAGCTGGGAGGGGGGGGGGGCAGACTTTTTATTTTGACCTCAAAAGCCCCATTTGGGCCCAAATATATTCTTTTTTTTTTGGCAAATTAATCCTCTCAACCCTAAACCATCCATATCCTCGTTTTGGGAAATTAAACCTCCAAACCCTAAAAAAATCCACCCCAACTGGCTGCGACATACCAAGGGCACTCGCCGAGTGCAGTAGCCGGGGGGGGGGGGAGGGGAGGAGCGGCGAACAGGCTTTTTAGTTTGTCCTCAGAAGCCCCATTCATGTCGAACTTTAACGGACATCCAGGTAACTGCAGTCGGTTAAAGTAAATACATAGATTTATATAGCAAATTGATAATTATTTCCCTATAAAATAAATAGTAATAGCAATATCTTTTCTGTGCTAGCGGTTCATGATTCTGCATTCTTTTACGAATTCACACATGTATTTTTCACGAAGTTTTATCAACAACTTTTTGGTCCTTTTTACATATAATTGGATGCACCCTCTAAATGTATAGAATATATAGTAAAACTACTGAATGAAGCGACAAAAACTGATGAATATATTGTCATAACTTTTTTGTAAGTTGTTATTTTTATTCTGTGCAAGCGGGAGTATGTTGGCAAATGTATTGCGAACACGTCCATATAAATTTTGTAAAATAGAAATGAGAATAATTTGGTCTTTTTTGAAAATGAAATACACTACCCTCCTTTTCTATGTCCAATTTACCTTGGTAACCAGCAGTCAGCGGTTGTTACTAAGGTAAACAATAACAAAGAATATATTACGCATACGACGTGCTTCTTGAACTGTATGGTTCGGGATTTTTATTTATTTATTTATTAATTTATTTAGCTGTATTCTCAAATGTAAATGTTTTCGAAAACAAAGACTTTATTACGCCTACGATATGCTTAATTATCAGTTTGAAATGGAATAATGTGTTTGTTACTTTGGTTTGGCCATCATAAAACACGCTGCATAATTTTGACTCCCTTAAACCCCACTTTTATGTAGTAAAACAGGGTTTACACTTGTACACATTTTTTTTTCTGCTTAAAAACATAGATTGCGGGTACCCGTTTGCAACGCCGAGAGGGTTCTAACGAGTACCCACAAACTATGTTTTGTGTCCGTTGACCGCCTCGTCGAGGCGGTTCTGGTGAGTATCCACAAACTTTGTTTTGAGCAGAAATTAGAAAATAACGTATTTTTTAACTGATGATTTTCATTTATAATGATTTTGTTTGTTTGTTTGACTCTTTGTTTGTGATGGATTTCACGGCCCAGTCAACACTATTTAGAACATTTTTAGTTAGCCTGTCTACACTAATCCTGGGCATGCTTTTACTTAGGCGGTTAACCAGTAGAGTGAACATTCTTCCTCCAGACAACTGTCAACTGCCTTTCTTGAATCATTTTAGTGATAAGATTTTCAATGTACACGTGTATTTGAATAGGCCTGGTTTTGTAATTGTTTAGTTTCATTAAGTGACGTTCTGTTCTAAATGTGGCTCCAAATTGTATTAAGTTATATTGAAGTAGATTTGCCGACAGGGTCCAGAAAAGACAGATAATTTTATTGTTCTGAAAACTGTGAAGATTATGCAATGTTTTACAGACCTGTCACTTACTGCTCAAAACATTATCTGGTTTACACCTCGACAAACTGAAATCTAGTCAGAATGCTTTACAGATCATGATATTAACATTAAAACCGCGCCAACCTAAAGACTACTAAAGGCTAGATTCTGGTAGGACTTTACATTTGGAGAAATGGACCTTAAAAACCTGTCCTGGAGTGGAAAAATATTTATTAATAAAGGACAAAGATCTCTCTCATGCACGTAATTGTAAGACAAACAGCTTTTTCTGGATTTATTTTGACAACTTTGATATTTGTATTGATGATAATTACAGCTGGGGGGGGGGGGGCAGACTTTTTATTTTGACCTCAAAAGCCCCATTTGGGCCCAAATATATTCTTTTTTTTGGGGCAAATTAATCCTCTCAACCCTAAACCATCCATATCCTCGTTTTGGGAAATTAAACCTCCAAACCCTAAAAAAATCCACCCCAACTGGCTGCGACATACCAAGGGCACTCGCCGAGTGCAGTAGCCGGGGGGGGGGGGAGGGGAGGAGCGGCGAACAGGCTTTTTAGTTTGTCCTCAGAAGCCCCATTCATGTCGAACTTTAACGGACATCCAGGTAACTGCAGTCGGTTAAAGTAAATACATAGATTTATATAGCAAATTGATAATTATTTCCCTATAAAATAAATAGTAATAGCAATATCTTTTCTGTGCTAGCGGTTCATGATTCTGCATTCTTTTACGAATTCACACATGTATTTTTCACGAAGTTTTATCAACAACTTTTTGGTCCTTTTTACATATAATTGGATGCACCCTCTAAATGTATAGAATATATAGTAAAACTACTGAATGAAGCGACAAAAACTGATGAATATAATGTCATAACTTTTTTGTAAGTTGTTATTTTTATTCTGTGCAAGCGGGAGTATGTTGGCAAATGTATTGCGAACACGTCCATATAAATTTTGTAAAATAGAAATGAGAATAATTTGGTCTTTTTTGAAAATGAAATACACTACCCTCCTTTTCTATGTCCAATTTACCTTGGTAACCAGCAGTCAGCGGTTGTTACTAAGGTAAACAATAACAAAGAATATATTACGCATACGACGTGCTTCTTGAACTGTATGGTTCGGGATTTTTATTTATTTATTTATTAATTTATTTAGCTGTATTCTCAAATGTAAATGTTTTCGAAAACAAAGACTTTATTACGCCTACGATATGCTTAATTATCAGTTTGAAATGGAATAATGTGTTTGTTACTTTGGTTTGGCCATCATAAAACACGCTGCATAATTTTGACTCCCTTAAACCCCACTTTTATGTAGTAAAACAGGGTTTACACTTGTACACATTTTTTTTTTTCTGCTTAAAAACATAGATTGCGGGTACCCGTTTGCAACGCCGAGAGGGTTCTAACGAGTACCCACAAACTATGTTTTGTGTCCGTTGACCGCCTCGTCGAGGCGGTTCTGGTGAGTATCCACAAACTTTGTTTTGAGCAGAAATTAGAAAATAACGTATTTTTTAACTGATGATTTTCATTTATAATGATTTTGTTTGTTTGTTTGACTCTTTGTTTGTGATGGATTTCACGGCCCAGTCAACACTATTTAGAACATTTTTAGTTAGCCTGTCTACACTAATCCTGGGCATGCTTTTACTTAGGCGGTTAACCAGTAGAGTGAACATTCTTCCTCCAGACAACTGTCAACTGCCTTTCTTGAATCATTTTAGTGATAAGATTTTCAATGTACACGTGTATTTGAATAGGCCTGGTTTTGTAATTGTTTAGTTTCATTAAGTGACGTTCTGTTCTAAATGTGGCTCCAAATTGTATTAAGTTATATTGAAGTAGATTTGCCGACAGGGTCCAGAAAAGACAGATAATTTTATTGTTCTGAAAACTGTGAAGATTATGCAATGTTTTACAGACCTGTCACTTACTGCTCAAAACATTATCTGGTTTACACCTCGACAAACTGAAATCTAGTCAGAATGCTTTACAGATCATGATATTAACATTAAAACCGCGCCAACCTAAAGACTACTAAAGGCTAGATTCTGGTAGGACTTTACATTTGGAGAAATGGACCTTAAAACCTGTCCTGGAGTGGAAAAATATTTATTAATAAAGGACAAAGATCTCTCTCATGCACGTAATTGTAAGACAAACAGCTTTTTCTGGATTTATTTTGACCCCCCTTAAACCCTCTTTTATATAGTGAAACTGGGATATATATTTTCTTATTTCTGCTCAAAAACCTTGATTGTGATTACTCACTAGAACCACCTCGCCGAGGTGGTTCTACTATGTAGCCCAAATCTATGCTTTGAGCAGAAATATAAAAAATATCAGATTTTATCCGCAAATTTTCATGATTTGGTGGTAAAATGTTTATCGTATTTTTGCTCGTGTTACAAAAAACGTTTGAGTCCAGGATTATTCCCCGCAATAGTTTATTGTCCATTTATTGCCCTGTTGAGTAGAGTTGATAATTAATCATTTTCTTACACATCGACGCGCAGATTGGCGCGTGTCAAGCGGGCGCCTGTTAACAGTTTTTGTTCACGACTATGCAAACGTATTGGATGAATCATCACGAAAACACGCCTATATAATTTTTACCTTATTAAAACCCCACTTTTATTGAGTAAAACTGGGTTTTACAGGGGTAAACATTATTTTTTCTTATTTCTGCTCAAAAACATAGATTGTGGGTACTCGTTAAAACCGCCGATATATGAAGAATACCATTTTTTTCTGTGGAAAATTTTAGTGGATTTTTTTTTTCAATATATTTGAATAGGCGTGTTTTCGAAATTTTTCTAATATTATTTCTAAAATATAGATTGTGGGTATTTGTGGTAATAATATACTAATCAAAGTCAAAAAATGAAGGTAATGATAATAATAATAATAAAAATAATATTAGCAAGAATAATAATTCAGTCTGTTTTTTTTTTTTTTTTTTTTTTGTAATCGCCTCCCTCTCTGCCTCACTTGCAGCTCGGACCCATCAGATTTACCTAAGACTTTGATTTGATTATAAAGAGATAAAGGCAAAATCAATAGTGTTTTTCGAGAAAATGACCTTGGCGTAACAAACCAATAATTATATTAATCCCTGTTAACCCTTTTTGTACCAAATGGAATGTTCCTCCTTATATATAGTACAAGTCCATTTCATGATTTAGGGGTGCCAGGTCGTGTTGTCTTCAAAATTCATTTGGAAAATGGCTGAAATTTTAGCAAACAGTGTAGGCCCTGATCAGGCGCCGCGTTCTGTGGCGTCTGATCTGGACCTGCACTGTTTGCCAGGGTACCTGTTTTGGGGGGGGTTTCCGGTACTAAATGGGTTAAACACAGCGTAACATCGCGAAGTCACGGGTGAACATCATTGGAAAGGTAGACTGAGGACCGCCCGAAAGAATATCACCTATTAAATGAATAGACAGCAATCAACTAGGTTGTTTTTCTAGCATTGATGTATATTATCCTGGTGCTCTTGCCAAACGCGAATCGGATAGAGGAATACGAACGGGTGCAGTCTGATCTGAGTCATTGGACTGTCAAAGCAAGCAAAAACTAAATCATGGGTTCCGGCTCAATATTATGACCTTATTGTGTGCAATAAACAAAGACTGGGATCAGTTTGCGAATACACGCAGTCTGGTCCGAGTCTGTTTAATTCGCCTGAGGGGAGATTAGATTCTGCTACATACAGAGACCCGATGAATAATTTCACACAGATTGCGTCTTCGATTGATCGGCTCAATATGATTTAATGTAATAGCAACATGAACAATAGATTCCAGGAAAAAATCCCCCCGTACATAATCCCCCCGGACAAAATCCCCCTTTTTGTAAAGGCGGACAAAATCCCCCCCCCCCAGGTGGACAAAATCCCTCCGGACATAGTCTCCCCTGCTGTTTATAAAGGTGGACAGTATCCCGCACACCTCCACATGCACAATTACTGGATTTTGAAAATCAGTCCGTCGTTTTGAAAACTGCAGATTCCATATCCGATTTGGTGCAGTACTATCAAAGCTTGGTGCTCATGGAGAAATTATTGCCCGTCAACACTGTATAGGTCATTTTGGAGACGTTGCTTGTAAGATCAAAGTAAAAAGGACATACTTGTATTAACTTTTTGTAATTGTACATGTGTGCTTTGGGGTTTTATGGACCTCTCAACCCATTAGGATTATGTCTGGCATGATCAGTTAAATTGACATATTCCAATAACAGATTCCAATATTTTTCATTTTTCTGCTCAAAACATAGGTTGTGGGTAGTGGAAGGATAATTAACTAGAACAATTTAGAGCAAGGGTGATTTTTTCCGGGGGGGGGGGGGGGATTTTGTCCAACCTGACATACAGCGAGGGGGTTTTGTCCGGGGGGATTTTGTGCGAGGGGGATTTTGTCCGCCTTTACAAAAAGGGGGATTTTGTCCGGGGGGAATTATGTCCGGGGGGATTTTGTCCGGCTACCGAACAATACTATCTTCCAAGCTCTGGGAATCAGTGGCAGAAGATACTTTCAAATATTTTTTTCTTAATTTCCAACGCGAATAAGGCTTGACATTTCACGTGAATCGTTTGCTGCAGACGATTCACAAGTGATATGAAACATCATTTGGGCTTAGAATTAACAACAAAAATATTTTGAAAAAAAAAACTTGATTATTAGATCATTTTCGTCGGGACTAGTCATGTTGTGTTTAACAACTTTGCGTTTCTTGAGCATACGCTACTAATCGTTTTATTTTTTATTTTATTTTATTTTATCTTATTTTGTATAATATTTCATTTCAGCAATTCTTGAAAATTTATGTTGCACATTATAAAATGTTCAAAACCTTGTTGCATTTTACACTGTTGGCTTGTACATTTATGTATTTCAGACTGATTTATGTCGCTAAATACAATTGATATATTTGACACTGGAAGATACTATTTGTAATCATATATAATACATCATCTATGTTTATTCTTTTTCATTCAATTGCTTTTTTTTTGTTTTTTTTTTTACAAGATACACCATAACACAACCTCCACTTTCTTAAATTAAAACAGTCACCTATATAGTATATAAAAAGCGGTCCTAAAAATGTACGATTTACAATTTGCCTGAGGCAATTTGCACAGGAGGTAGTCGAGTCCTTGGGGAGATAACCATTTATTTTCTGTTTTGTTCGCGTTAATTCCCTTGATTTTCAGCACAGCAGAAAGGTGATGTCCGTATAAGTCCGGTATGTGGGCTTCCAGCTCGTTTCAGACCATTAGCACGCTCCCAAAGCTGTTAAGAAGCAACACAAAAACCCAGAGCCCTGCGGACGGCCCACCACCCTCGCCGGCCCGGAGTTCGCGACAGTAGTACACTCGCTCATCAGGCCCGCCCACCACCCTCGCCGGCCTGGGCTCTCAAATCAAGTGTTGGTTTCCTTGACAAACGTTCCTGTATAAACGTTCGAAATTGGTTTTCATATGCAAGGCGGTCGATATAGGTGAGGTAAATACATTGAGTAAATAGATTCATACATTCTCGAGTTGTTTCCCTTTACGTTCCTGTATGAGTGTCCGATCGATAGTCGTCCGCTGGTATATTGAGTTACTTCACCATAAGAGTATAATGGAGGTAAAAAATCTCTTTAGCGCAGAAGGCTTTAGCATTAAAATCTCTTACACACTGGGTGTGATGTGTTGATTCGCGAATATGAAAAATACGGCGTGTGGTATATGTACTCGGGTCCCGCGGCTTATGGTCGCTATCGAGGAAGGGGTGATTTGTACGTTCAATGTTACGACCAAGAAGAGCCTTTTCGGGTAGAGCCTAGAAAACAATTAAGGGGCATGCACTTGGACCAGCTCATTGAGTGCCGGACTTAGAGGTCGTTTAAGCTCGCCAGCAAGAGATATTCAGGTGTCACTCGACCCAGCTTGATTGAGCTCTTCTAACAGTTTCGTACGAGCTGTCATCATTGCTTCGTCTCTCGCACGCTGAAATAGCTTCTTTATTCGTCCTTTGATAAGCCAATGCCCTGTTTCTGACGCCCACGAATGTCAGCTTTCATCTGATTGTACTTGTCAACCTCAGAGAGAATCAAGCGAAACTCCTCCCCGGATATCCGGTCATCGTTCACAGCGATGGAAATGCGGTCCGCAATTGAGTTTAGTTTTGATCCTGCCAAGACACAGATCTGATCCGGCTTTTTGGCTTTGGCCTGGAGTCTCTGGCTTATAAATTTCCCGCCGACACTCAGCAACCCACATACAATCGCCCCAGTTTGTAGGCCAAGGGCGACAGGCATCGCGATGATCGTTGCGAGCAATCCGACCCCAGAAGCAGCGAGTCCAACGCCGGTCTCAACCCCTTCTACGACATTAACTCCGCACCGGTACTTCTTGTAGAGAGACGCCCTGTAGTCCCGCTCCTTCTCGAGACGGAATCTGACCTCGGCCACATGCTGAAGTCTGTGATTATCTCCGATTTCAAGGCCTGGGTAGAGGCCCATCGTGTTATATTTCACCGCTGGGTGGGTTTAAATGGCCTACTGTCCGATAATGACTGAAGTTTGGTCTGCTGTGAGCGCACCAGGCGTAAATCGCAGCCTTTTGAGAGACACTGGGCCTATAAAAATATTATGTAGGTCTATTTGACGGTATTCAACTTGGTGTTGGATTCCTTCAAGGGTGAACTGCACTTGAGGCGTTTCTTGTGTTACGAACCAGGCGTAGCAGAAAGAAAAAGCAAACAAGCCTTTTGGAAAAATTTAACAAAATTTATTTACAAGTTAACTTTAACCTGTAGAAGTAAGAAAATTAAATGTACTTAGCTCTGTTATGAAATATCCCGAATGAATCTATTTTCTTTGATCCCACAGAATTCACAGTCCAAAATGAAAAGTAATATCCTTTAACAATCCAACACAGAATTTAGAAATAACTTTATTTTTAAGCCCAAATTTCAAACTCCAAAGTCTGACTCAATGAGAAAAATCAAGCTCTTTTACAGACCCTAAGATTTCTCTAGAATGTTCCACAGGGCTGTGGAATAAGATGATGTAATTTTCTAAAGATAATGCAAACCTGAACTTTCTGGAAGGTTCTGAAGAACTTTTCCTTGTAAACATGTTGTTTACAAAAATGAAATTAATCTCTGACTCACTTTTCGAGAATCTTCTATAAGAAGATTAACAATATATTTATAGCACGATTAAGTCACCCAGTCGGGTGAAAGTGGGGATCAGAAAAATAAATTCTTATGCATAACACTCCCCCGCTTCGAGGAAAAGAAAGATTTATGTAATAAAGCTTTCTTTTGCTTTGAGAATAACAAAATATTGAACATAGCATATAAAATTACATGTATCTACAATCCACTTCAGTATGAAAGAAAAACACAATTCCTGACACTGCTCAAGCTCTTGAAAGGGCACCAGGGATAATGTTTTCTCTCCCTCTGATATGTCTTATGTCTAAATTATACTCTTGTAGCATAAGACTCCACCTGAGCAACCGCTGATTTTTGTTTTTCATTTTATGTATGAAAGTCAATGGATTGTGATCACTGAAAACAACAATCGGTGCAGCAGTTGGAGTAAGATAAACTTCGAAAAGTTGCAGACTGATTCTTGCTCTGCATCTGTCTATGTTAGAGAATTAATCTTTCTAAGAGTTTGTAAACATTTTGTCATTTCAAGTTCTGGTATACGAATACTAGGAGAACTCCATTCGAGTCATTGTAAAACAAATACTGAATTTCTTCTTTAAGATGTTCCTGTTTCATAGGATTCTTCCTGTGTGGGTGTTGTTTTACAGGTTTAGACTCATTTATGTCCACATCATGAAATATTTTGTCTGTCCGTGTTGGAATGTCAGGCAATAAGTGTTTATATTAAAAAAATCAGCTGTTTCAGTTCATTCCGCTGATTTGGCTCTAGATGTGGCAGTTTCTGGTCGAGATTCCTCAGAATGTCAGAATTATGAATTAATATCCCCACAGTCATTGTCACATGTATTAAGTGGAACAGAGCAAACTAGATTGACTGATGTTAAAGATGCATTGTCCCTATCAATATATTCCTTAAGCATGTTCATATGACACAGCTGCTTTAGCTTGCGCCTCCCAGGAATGTTTATTATGTAATTTACGTCACTGATTTTTTGTCTACATTGTATGGACCATAATACCTGGCTTGCAAAGATTTTCCTGGAAAAGGCAAAAGAGGTAGTTCCTTATTACCTGGTTTGTTTAAAATTCCTTTCTTTTGTCCCTATATCATATAGCTGTTTCATTTTCCTTTGGGCTGACTGAAGATTTGTCCGAGCAGCCTCACAAGCTTTTGAAAGTAGAAATAAAACAAAGATCAGGAATTGATACAATTAACTTACTCCACCCATAAAAGACACCAAAGGGAAAGAAATACAAATATTAAGCGACCAGACCATAATGGAAACCTAAACAAAGGAAGGCCATAAGGACAGTTACTTTCCCACAAAATGGCCATATGGTCATACAACATTAAAAGACACAAGTGATACACACAGTAAGTAACAAACAACAACATAAATAAATCGCCACAGAAGAGCCGCCTTGGAACGGTCAGTGGAAGATTTCCACTGGGGGGCTTAAATCGATTTTACGTGGCCACAATCCTCGCCCTTACTTCCGTCGCGATTTAGACAAATAATTTGTTCAGTCCGCATGAAGGCCTCCTAACTCATCAGTGCAACATCTCCGTGAACACAAAAATCAAAGAACCACAGAGGTGAGACAACGGTGAGGACTCGACAGCAAGAAACCACTGAAATGCTGGAGCAAAAGAAAACCAACAGTTAGACTCCGATGAGCCCGACCAGAGACAGAGCATCAGGCAACGCTACTTGTGCAGCCAGTAACGCAAAGAGTGACAAAGACTAAAGACCCGAAAAAGGTTGCAGCCGGTCGTGCGGGCGCCGCCACCCGAACGGCCAAGGAAGAACGACAGCTCAAGGAGCTTCAGGAAACCAAAGAAATACATCATGTCACGAATAACGATGGCGCCGTTAACGATGTTGCCGCCGTTGTTTCACATTTTGCAGAGCAACTACAGCAACAACGACAGGAACATCAAGGTAATCTGCCAGAAGGACAAAGAGCCTGGACCCCATAGATCATCGGGGTTTGTCTTGCGGGTGGCGATGCTGTTGCAGTGAGCCTATCGCGGCGACAAGTTGCTTCGTCGTTGTTGCAGAGCAACAGCAATGGCCATGACAAGTCGAATAGGAAGTTATCTGCGCAGCCGCAACAGGATAAACCCCGGGGCGTGAATTAGAGACCAGGCCAGATCCATTCTGTATGGAATAAGCAACCGTGACAACCCCGGCAACTGATGGTAAAATGCTTGTCAACGCGCTCTACCATAGCGCAGTCGTCTGTGGCATCGCTGTGGGATACGCACGGCTTGGCAAGATGGCGATGGGGGTAGCCCCCGAAGCTAGACTTCACACCCCGTGATGTGGGCATGGCCATAGTTGACGTCGCTCTCGTCATGGCAACCAAAGATATGCTAATTCAACAGGGGATTATACCTGCTGATATCATGAAGAAACGGTAATAAAATGGCAAGTATTGCTAGGCTCTTTGTCGGTGCCCTGGTGAACGCCCTGGCGTTCTCGGGATCGAACTACTTGTCCTCCAGTTTGAAGAGCTCTGGCGTCGACGAAGAGCGCAAGCGTCACGATAAAGCAGTCGCACTGCTACAGGCTGCACCGGCAGAATGGTCTCGAAAAAGGACCGAGCGTATTAATTCATCACTGAGGAACTCCGCCACCAGGGGCACGCCGTTCGAACCTTCAAAGACGTCGATGACGCGATGCGCCTGTATGCGCAGGTCGCCGGGCATAACCTTGACCCCCCTGGGGCCCGAGCCCCAGCTCTCCGACTTTTACCACCCGAGTGACGAGTAAGGGTTACTGGAGGGGTCTTGAGGCCATAAAGAAGCAGGCTTCTGCGGCTAAGACCTCAGAAGATGTGGTCCGAGCCTGGTTGAAGAAGCAAGTCATCTGGCAGATCTACCTCGCCGCTCCGCGGCGCATTCCACGGCCAAAATTCGACATCACCACGCCGAACGAGGTCCATCAAGCTGACCTGCTCTTTCTGCCGCACGACCGAGTTTGGAAGCGCACATACAAATACACCCGTACCGTGGTTTATGTAGCCTCACGCTACAAAGAAGCTGAGCCTCTGGCCACTAAAGAAGCCAAAGAGGTTGCCGAAGCTTTGTCTCACATCTACAGGCGAGGCCCGTTGAGGTGGCCCAAATTGCTCCAGGTTGACCCCGGCCGTGAGTTCATGGGCACTGTCAGCCAACTGCTGGCAAAGCACTCTGTCCAGGTTCGATGCGGTTGGGTTGACATCCATCGGGACCAGGGTATTGTTGATCGCTTCAATTGTACCTTGGCTGAGCGGCTCTTTGGGCAAGAGTACGCTCAGGAGATGGTGCAGCCTAGTCAGCGGTCTACAGAGTGGGTGAAAAGGTTGCCTGCCGTTGTGGCAGCCTTGAATGGCGAGGTCACCTGACTGACCAACAAAAAGGCCATAGGGGCTAAACTGCTGCATGTTCCGTCACAAGCACACAAAAACCCTCCTCTGTAGTTCCTGGTCGTCCTGTTGGTCTCGAGGAGGCAAAACTCCCTCCGGCGTCGGCGTTCGCTATTTTTACCAGTCTGGCGAGCTTGAAGGGGGCGCCGGCGAGCGACTGATCCCATATGGTCCCTGGGTGTGCACCGGCTCGGGCGCACAGTGACCAATCCCGACGAGCCCGTGGTGTATTACTTGCAGGATGGACCTTTGCTCGGCTTTGTGCGCGAGGAACTCGTTGTGCCGCCGGACATTCAGCTTCCTCCGGATGGGGTTCTCAAGCGCTGAGCGCAGCCGCTCCTCTTTTTCGGTTGCATTCGAGGCAGGTCAGCCTGAAGTTGTCGCGGACGTGGCCCATGGAGTTGTCTAACCGGCCAACGCTGAACTGCTGGGGCCCTTTGGTTGGTAAGCCCATAGGAGCTCAATATCGCACGCGGCACAGGGATTGTTCTGTGCCTCCTTGAGTTGTAGGATTTTACCAACCTTCAGGTTAAACCGGAGCCCCTTGGCTTGGTCCTGTCGCTTGTGGGCCACAAGCTTCTTCGCAATAACTTTGCGGAGCTGCTGCTCGGTGAGTATGGGTGGCCCCTCAGAACCCTCCTCTGGGGAACAGACTACCCTTTCGAGCTGGTAAACGTACTCCATCTTTGACACTGCCAAATATGCGAGATTGGACCACTGCAGGAAGTCATCGATAATCCAGACTTTTTGGGGGTCTGCGATTGTGAGACCTTGGCTTGAGTGGACTGGGATGGCATAGCCAAGAGCCCAGTCCTGACCCCATCTGCCGTCGAGAACCTCCCGAGCGGTTTGCAAGGAAACCTCGACAACGTCGTTCAGAACGATCTCCTGCTGGTCTCGCTCTTGCGAGCTGCCATCCACCACCAAGGGCCCAGGGATGGTTACCATGATGTTTTGCCGCCGAGTATCCTTGGGACGATATAGTAGAGGAACGGGGAGGTCGGGGAAATGCTTCTCATGGCTCTCGAACAGCCGCGCCTGGGCCCGGTCGCGAACCTTCTACCTCGAGGTCAGGATCAAGTCCCCCGGCTTTCAAGCTTCCACGAATCTGTCCCACCCAAGGCAGACCGGTAGCGTTTGTCTCATAGCCCGACACTGTACTCGTTCTGGTTGGAGACGGATCACCCTTTTGAGAGCTTTCAGAGCCGGTTATTTTGCCCTGTAGTCGACCAGGACCTCTTTGTAGTAATCGGTTCTCCGCCGCAGCCAGTCGTGTGGCATCTCTCCCGCGACCGGAGGTCGCTGGCCCTGGTCGCCACAACAAACGACCTGAACTCCTTTATCATCGAGCCAATCGAGGAAGGTCTCCAGTATGGGCCGGGGCTTGGTGCAGACCTCATCCCAGATAATCACGCGGGGAATGCACTTCTGCCCCATCCTTTCTGCGGTCCACTCAGTCTGGCCACACCAACAAAAGAACTAGTGGTAATTTTGGGTCTTGACCCCTCCGCTCCGCATCTCTTTGGCTAGGCGATGGGTTGGGGTAAAGACAGGCGGTTTCTTGTTGCGGAAGAGCTCGATCGCCCGGGTGGTCTTGCCGCTGCCCCCGCCGCCGTTTAGGTAGCTCAACTGATGTCGGGTCAGGGGATCATCATAAAGTGGCGCGGTTTAGTCGTGTACGTCTTTGATACTTGCTCTATACTCAGAATCGGGGACAGAGACCGCGTGCCACAGTCGCATGAAGAGCTATTCACCTTGACACGCCACTGAGCCGGGTCAATCCTATTTCGTGGTGGCTTCGGGGTTTTCATCGTCGTGGTGGGTGAAACAGATGCGGCAATTTCCTTTTGGGTGCACCTCATGAGTTTTGAAAGCCTCGACTCTCTCTAGCTTACAGAGCGCCGTTTTCTTTACATAGATGGAATCGGTTGCTACTCGGACGGCCTCATCGGTTTCAAACCTTGAAAGCATGGAGATTAGATTATGTGGGCCTATGCGAGCAACAAGGCCCTGAGGTGAGCGTACTGTGGATGGGAGCCGTCATAATACGTGAGAACATAGTCCAGAGGACACCTTTCGGGAGCTCCGACCTGGTGCCGCTTTGGCGGGTGTCTCGCATGAGGAAGTCGAGTTCTCCTTGGTCGGCCACAAGCCTTCGTTCCAGTCTTTTGCCGCCAACTCCGTTGGCAGCTTTGGCGCCCTGGGTCGAATTGCCTATAACACTGCAGCCTTGGTCACGGCCTTATGGGAGCCACACATCGGTTTGCTTATTAAAGGCGGTGATGGCTTCCCGAATCTTGAGGCTCTCAGCAAGCCAGCCTCTGTGAGGAAGGCAAGGAGCTGTGTCGGTGCCTAACAACCGCTTTCGGAGGCGAAATGCTTCCCGAACCAGGCAGGGATGATGATAGGATGGCAGGCTGCATCAAACTCCCATTCTTGAATTGCGGGGAATCCTGTGCCTATGTCTTTGGGGAGAGCGACATTGATGACTACACGGACCATCCAGTGGGTTGGGTGTCCGAACCGCTCGAAATAGGGTTTGGCTTCACCCATGCCCTGGAAAGATGCCGGATAGCAGGCCTTCATATCGATGCTGACAACTTCCCTCGTGTCATAATTCATCGAGTTCCAGAGGCCGCCGTGATCGTGTTCCACGCAGGCCTTCTCGACGTCTGGGAGGAGGTTGCCTGGGGTTGGCTTCCAGTCGTTCCTTTCCTTTGCCACAATGCTGAAAGCTCTCTCAGCATGTTCAGGGTTGCCCAGTTTGGCGCAGATTGCTTGGAGTCGCTCTTGAGCCTCCCGCGTCCTGTAGGTGCGGCCATCCTGGAGCACGAACTTGTCAGCTGAGAGCTGTCGGTCTTGGCCGCCCAGAAGCCAGACTGTAATCGGCTCCCGACGGGTTGCTTCCCGAATAGCCTGTCAGACGTCGACCTCGTAGATTTGAACCTCTCTACTCTGGGGGAAGTGGAGGTCTTTGGACCAAGCGTGGCCGTTGTGGCAGATGAGTTGTATATCTGCTCCACTCGATTGATATTTTCAACTGTTGAAGATGTCCTCACCAGCAATGTCCCTCAGGACGATTGATTTTTTGAGAATCTGCTCAAGTTTAGCCACGTCGTCAACAGTTGCGCCACCTCTGTGAACTCTCTCCTCCCATTTTTGTATTTTCTGGCGGCGCGCTGGCGTCAGCCCCTGACCCCTCGCGGTACCTTAAAATTGCTCCACAACTCTCTGGGCCACACAGTTGAGGTCGCCATCTCTTAGTGGGGCGAGGTTGGCCGGGTCTGGGTCTCTGATTAGGTAGAGGTCGAAGGCAACTGCACTGACAGGGTAGGCGTTCTTGTAGAAGACTTTACCGATTCCAGTCAACACGCCAGGCATTGTGTCCCGTGAGATCTCAATGATGGTCTGTCCCTTCTTTCTCTCCATACGGACAGGGTCGATTTTGTCTTCAACGACCCAGTCGCCATCCTGTTGCTCACGGAGAAACTTGAGTTTCAGAAGAAACCCTGCCGCTCTCTTGTCTGTCATGCAGGCATCCAGAGCCAGTCGGCCTGCTCTGGCATGAATACCATCAGCGACCTCGATATCACCGATGTCAAGTGGGTCTTCTTCTTCCACACTCCATGTAGAGAAGACCGCAGCGGCGCCGTCGACCGCGAACTCTTCTTTGGCGTCGTCAAGAATCTCGACCCACTGGTCGGCTGGAAGCCCCACCGGGTGAGGGACCTGACCGTCCATGTCGGTTAATTCACCGCCGATGGCAGCAGCTTGGTCGAGCATTTCTGCAAGGATCTCATCGATCAGTTCATCCATGTTGCTGAACGGGTATACAATTTATTATTACAATCTCTAAATAGAAACATCGATGGCGGCCAGACGCCTAAATTCCTTCTGCACTGATTTGGTTGCCCGACCCCACGCACTTGCATACCCATACGACCAACAAAGTTGTTAATTGTTTGTAAACCCCACCCCACAGACCTTGCATGGCCGCATGCATGAACCCTTGCGGAGACGTATGAGGTGAATTTTACACTATTTTCCCAAACAACTCTTACCACAGAACTCTACCGAGCTAACAGTCAGTCATTTGGAAGTGTTGTGTCCCTTAGGCATGGTTTGAAAAAACGAGGATAAAACCAGTATATCTATTACAAGTATCTGTCTAAATAGATTACTTCCTTATTAAACCTCGAATTGTCCTAGAACTGGGGCCGGCGAGGGTGGTGGGGCGGGGCCATATTTGCCCCAAAAAGTTGTCCTAGAACCCCCATTGTCTACGATTTTGGGGTGGTTGGGTTGGTGGGATGGGGACGCTTGCGGCAAAATGTTTGGGGGCTGGGAGGCTTGATTTGCTGAATAGAGCGTGCACCAATGCAAAATATATCCTAGAGCTGGGGCCCGCCAGAGCTCCGGGCCGGCGAGGGTGGTGGGCCGTCCCCAGGGCTCTGGGTTTTTGTGTTGCTTCCCAACAGCTTTGGGAGCGTGCTAATGGTCTGAAACGAGCTGGGAGCCCTGGAGGCCCAAATGGGGGTTCTGTGGTCAAAATAAAAAGTCTGTTCGCCCCCTGCTACTGCACTCGGCGAGTGCCCTTGGTATGTCGCAGCCAGTTAGGGTGGATTTTTTTTAGCGTTGGGAGGTTTAATTTGCCAAACAGAGGATATTGATGTTTTAGGGTTGAGAGATTTAATTAGCCAAAAAAAATATATATTTGGGCCAAAAAGGCTGGGAGCCCCGGAGGCCCAAGTTGGGCTTCTGAGCTCAAAATGAATCTGTTCCCCCACTCCCTGCTGCTCAGTAACTATATACCGGACATACCTCTCACACCCCTCACTCATATAAATCAATCTTCTGTTGCTGATATGGAAAGGGTTTGAACTAAATGTGTAATTAAACAGGTCCTAAACATTACAAAATTAATTTGATATTCTATTGACGATTAAATTAATAAAATGTAATTTCTCCGTGTTACCTTTTTTTAAATATATGCACTTACAAGGCAAGTGTAGCGCGAAAAAAAAAAAAAAACATCTTCAAGTCAGAATAAACAGATTGCCTTAAGCGGTCCTATGACCATAGTACATTACCTGTCTATTTATTTCTTTATTTTAGATTATAACCTAACAAATAAGAAAGAAAGAAAAAAGTAAGAAAGAAAAAAAGTAAACCGGCCTCATTATTTTAAGTTCTGCATCCTCGTCAACAAAGTTAGGAAGAAACAAAGAAGGAAAGAAAGAAAGAAAGAAAGAAAGAAAGAAAGAAAGAAAAGAAAGAAAGAAATAAGATGAACGAAAGCATCACGGAAACATGGCTATGTACCGATTTAGTACGCCCGAGCACCACTATGATAAAGTAAAACTGGGGTTCACGGGAACAAAGATTATTTTTAGCTCGCCTGTACGAAGTACATGTACAAGGAGAGCTATTGTTGTCACCCCGGATATTTGCGTTTCCGTTTGCGGTTGCGTTTGCGTTCCCGTCACACTCTGCGTTAAAGTTTTTCAAATGCTTATATCTCAAGAGTCTCTCGTCACAGAACACTCATATTTGGAACTTAAGTACCTGGGAGGGTCTTCTGGCATTCAAAGACAACAGACCTCTGGGTCATGCCCCGGGGTGGGGCTAGGGGTCAAAATCTAGAACACCTTTGTAATACTGTGTTAAAGTTTTTGAAATGCTTGTATCTCAACAGTCACTCGTCACAAAGCATTCATATTTACAACTGGGATACCTAGGAGTGTATTCTGAGATTCCAAAACAGCACACCCCTGCGTTAATGCCTGGGGCGGATGGGGTGGGGCTTGGGGTCAAAATCTAGGACACCTTTGTAATTTTTATATACCTTTCCAGTATGCTAACAAGTTATAGACACAATTGGGTATGCATCAGCTAAATATTTTACATTGGTTCAAGTGTAAAAGGGTGAAGGTCATGGTGACCTACATTTTATGGTCCAGTGATTTTGCCTTATATCTTGAAGACTCTTTGTTGGAGAAATGTCATACCTGGGATATTAGTGCCATGCGACACCATGACTGACCTCAAAATATATCTAGGTTCCTGTGACCTATATTTCATGGTTCAGTGATTTTGCCTATCATCTTTGATACTATTTGATGGAGAAATGCCATACCTGGATTATAACTTCCATGTGACCCGGTAATTAACCGCAAAATATATCTAGGTCACTGTGACCTATATTTCATGGTTCAGTGATTTTGCCTATTATCTTGAATACTATTTGATGGAGCAATGTCATACCTGGATAATTACTTCCATGTGACCCGATAATTGACCTCAAAATATATCCAGGTCAGTGTGACCTCTATTTAATGGTTCAGTGATTTTGCATATTATCTTAAATACTATTTGATTGAGAAACGTCACACCTGGGTTATTTATTCCATGTGACCCCATGATTGACCACAAAAAATCTAGGTCAGTGTGACATGTATTTCATGGTTCAGTGAGTTTTGCCTATTATCTTGAATACTATTTGATGGAGAAATGTCATACATGGATTATTACTTCCATGTGACCCGAAAATTTACCGCACAATATCTAAGTCAGTGTGACCTATATTTCATGGTTCAGTGATTTTGCCTACGTATTATCCTGAATTCTATTTGATGAAGAAATGTCATACCTGGATACTTACTTCCTTGTGACCCGACGATTGACCTCAAAGGACATGTAGATCAGTGTGACCTATATTTCATGGTTCAGTGATTGTGCCTATTATCTTGAATACTTTTTGATGGAGAAACATCATACCTGGGTTATTTATTTTATGTGACCCCATGGTTGACTTCAAAATATATCTAGATCAGTGTGACCTATGTTTCATGAATTGCTGGTTTTACCTATTATCTTTAATACTATTTGGTAGAGAAGTGTCATACCTGGATTATTAGTTCTGTATGACTCGGTGATTTACCTCAAAATATATCTAGGTCACTCGGTGATTTACCTCAATATATATCTCGGTCAGTGTCACATATATTTCATGGTTCAGTGATTTTGCCTATTATCTTGAATACTTTTTGATAGAGAAATGTTATACCTTTGATGTTACTTTAATGCAACCAGATGATCGACTTTAAAATATATGAATGTCAGTGTGACCTATATTTTATGGTTCAGTGACTTAGCCTTATATCTTGAATCCTATTTGATGGAGAAACTTCATACCTGAATTATCAATTCCATGTGGTCCGATGAATGACATTAAAATAAATCTAGGTCAGTATGACCTATATTTCATAATTCAGTGATGCTGCCATATATTTTGAATACTATTTCATAGAGAAATTTCACACCTGAATTATAAGTTCCATGTGACCAGATGATAGGAAATATATATAGATCAGTGTGACCAGTTTCATGGTTCAGTGATTTTGCCTTATAATTCAGACAGTTTTTGATTCTGAAATGTAATATCTGGAATATATGATCCATGTGACCTGACGAATGACCTCAAAATATATCTTGGTGAGTGTGACCTATATTTCATGGTTCAGTAATTTTACCTTATATCTTGAAAGTACAAAACAGGCGAACTATGCTGTCATGCGACAGCTCTTGTTTATTTTTGATCAAAACATTGATTGTGATACACCAAGGAACTGCCTCGTCGAGTCGGTTCTAATGAGTACTCACAATCTATGTTTTAGCCGTTATACGAAAGAAAGACAGGAAGAATAGAAAGGATGAAAAAGAAACAGTATTTACACGCTTCCGTGCATTTTGGTTTTCCATTCATGTCAACAAAACTTTACTTATATTGAAAGAAAATAAAATAAGAACGAATGTACGGAACCCGGGAAGGGACATGATTTTTTATTTTTATTATGTTGTGCGAACAAGATAATATCTTGAGCGAACAAGATATTATCTTGTTCGGACAACATATTATCTTGTGCGGACAAGATATTATCTTGTGCGGACAAGATATTATCTTGTTCGCACAACTTATTATCTCGTGCGAACAAGAAAATATCTTGTCCGCACAAGATAATATCTTGTCCGCACAACATATTATCTTGTTTGCACAACATAGATCTTGGGAAGTTGTGCGAACAAGATATTATCTTGTGCGGACAAGATATTATCTTGTTCGGACAACAAATTATCTTGTGCGCACAAGATATTATCTTGTGCGGACAAGATAACATCTTGTGCGCACAAGATAATAAGTTGTGCGAACAAGATAATATCTTGTCTGCACAAGATCTATGTTGTGCAGACAAGATATTATCTTGTGCGGACAAGATAATATCTTGTTCGCACAACTTAATATCTTGTGCGGACAAGATAATATCTTGTCTGCACAAGATAATATCTTGTGCGCACAAGATAATATGTTGTCCGAACAAGATAATATCTTGTCCGCACAAGATATTATCTTGTGCGCACAACTTATAAAATAAAAAAAAATCATGTCCCTTCCCGGGTTCCGTACGAATGTAAATAAACGAATGTATAATGTTTGAATAGAAAGAAAAAATGATTGAAAGAAAGAAAAGACTATTCAACAAATGAACGAACAAATTTTGCAAGCACGAGTCTGTAATTTTGACCCCCAGCATGCTTTGCGGGGATAAACATTATTGCTTTATTACTTCTGCTCAAAACAGATGTACACGTTAGAACCGCCTAACCAAGACGGTGCTAACGAGTAGTCACAATCTAAATCTATGTTTTGAGCCGTTATACAAAAGAAAGAAAGATGCAGTTACCGACTTCTTTGCATCAAGGTTGTAATGCCCTCGTTAACAGTTTGCTTCTTATTCAAAAGAAATAAAGAATGCTGAAATGAATACATACATGATACGTTTGATTGGAAGGGAGAAAGAAAGAACTGGAAGACAAACGGACATCGAGCAAACGCATAAACGCATTCTGGAAACACTCCTATATGATTTTGAACACTTTTTTATATAGTAAAACTAGGGTTTACGGCGAAACAGGTTTTGAGCATTAATACGAAAGCAAGAAATAAAGAAGAACACCTGCTTCTTCGCCTCTGCCTCTTAGTTCTGCGTTCTCGTCAACAAATATTCCTTTCATTTGAATGAAAGAAAGAAAGAAAGAAAGAAGCTAAAATTAATTAATATATGTTGGTTTAAAGAAAGAAAGAAAAACAAACAAACAAAAAAGAACGAAAGAAAGAACAAGAAAGAAAGAATACCTGCCTCTTCGCCCCTGTCTGTATGGTGTACGTTATTGTCGACAACATGTCAGTTCATTTGAATGAATGAACGAATGAAAATTGATAGAAAGAAGAAAGCTAAACGTAATGCTCAATTGTAGAAATTTTTCCAAAAGGGAAAAATAATAACCAAACACTTGTTTTCCTTTTACTCTTTCCACTTTCGAGGGTCTTCCCTTTTCACCAGGGTTATGTGAACAGCGTACTTTGCATCTTAAATTACTTTAGTTGATATGCAGTGGATAACGTCGCGTAATAAATATTTACATTTCCAGTGTAAAGTCTGCTATAAACCTATAGAGACAATGCAGTTCATACTTCCATGAACGCATCGAGTCAAAAGATTTTCAGTGACGTCAAGTGACATCAGTCTAAACTATTGTTCTCTGTGGGAGTTCATGACGTCAACGCTGGTCCACTCTTTGTACGAAAAACAGCGTGTAAATGGTTTTCAGCTTTAAAAGTTTGCCCTATAAGCATTTTATTGGCCCTGTGATGAGGGGCAAAGAATGTAAATATAAAAAAATAAACTTAATTTTTCTGCTTTTCATGAAAGCATGAACGACAGCGGTCGCTAGCAAAGTTTACATGAACCCCTTCGGGGTTCATTTACTTTGCACGCGACCCACTGCGTTCATACTTTCATTAACCGCAGAAAAATAAAATGCATTTCTTAAATATCGTATTACCACATGTGTAATATTAAGCGCTTTGGCGGGAGCAAGTAACCTCATGACGACGTCCATGCCAACCATGCACTTTCTGAATAATTGTCAATCCCATTTGAAATTGTTATATGATAAACAGAATCTTACACTCGTGTTCATTTCATATGAAATTTATGAAACTCGCCGAAGGCTCATTTCATATGAAAAGACCACTAGTGTAAGGTACTCTATTTATCATATGACGTCGCAGCTGAGAATGTTATAACGCCGTGTAATAAATACCGTAATCCACTAGTGGGTTAAATATGCAAATTATTTAGATACGCTCCGTAACGTTACATGCACGGCGCCCGTAACGACGTCGCATTTACTAATGGGAGAATATGGACATTTCTGTAAACAAATCTCGAATAATATGCATTTTAAGTGTCATATGATAAATAGAATCTTGTATTCGTGCTCATGTTTTATCGGGTTTATTTAACTCGTTGAGGCAAAGGGATCATAAAGCCAAGCATTTTCTCCCTTTTCCTCAACTCGTTTTATAAATTTAACAATGCATGAACACTTATGTAAGATCCTCTATTTCCAATATGACCTTCCAGTGTTTAACACTTCATGACATCACGGCGACAAATGGCACGACGTCACAAACAATGGCAATGCCTCTCAAAGACATCGGAGATAACTACCACATTACTAAATAAATAAATAAGAATGGGCTTATATGACCTCCAATAGTGATAGGCTTGACACGAGTGAAATAATCTTGAATGGGACGTGATACAATAAAACGAGAAACACACAAATGTTATGGTTTGTCTTTGAGTGTTTGTATCGCTTATATTATTTTGTTTTGGATAGCCAATTGGCCATTTTGTGGGAAAGTAACTGTCCTTTTCGCTTTCCACTATTGATGTTTCCATTAGGGTCTGCTGTTTTATGTTTGTGTTTCTTTCCCTTTGGTGTCTCTGATGGGAGCTGTGGGTTAATTGTATCGATTCCTGATCATTGCCTTCACTTCTGTTCTACTACTACTAATAACAATATTTATCATATATTTTTCTTGACTATAGCTATACGTATCTAAGTTTTTTTTTTACCTTTCTGTTCAAGTGACAATGCATATTTAAATATTTAACAGCCTAGAAAAGTCAGACTTATCCTGAAAACACGCAAAAATAATTTTGACCCCCTTTTAACTCCACTTTTATGTAGTTAAACTGAGGTTTTCAGGGGTAAACCTTATTTTTTTATGTCTGCTTAAAAATTAAATTGTGAGTACTCAATAGAACCGCCTGTCGAGTCCCCGGAATCAATTTTGTGAGCAGAAATAAGAAACATATTATTTATTAAATTTGGCATTCTTTCTTTCCTATTTTCTTTTCTTTCAAAATTAGGTAAAATATTGACGACATGGAATTGAGGGAAAACGTAATGCAAAGAAGCAGGTTTATGTGTTTGTGGTCAAAATTTTATAGCTGTGTTTCCGTGATGTCTTTCTTTTTTTTTTCTTTCTTTTTCTTTCTTTCTTTCTTTCTTTCTTTCTTTCTTTCTTTCTTTCCTTCTACCATCATACATTTATTTATTGATTAATACACACAACATTCCTTTGTACTAGATTTATTTGTTTGTTTGATTTGATGTTTAACGATCCCTTAAACACGGAATAGACCATATTGGAGACCTTGATTCCAATTTTGTGGGACTTTTACCCGGCAACGAAAGGAAATGACATCTCAAGGCCTGTCGCTCAAAGAAAACCAATAAGGTCTATAAGCATGGACGGTCTGACCCACACCGCTTTGACGTTTGAGTCGGATGCAACGCTGAAACAAAAGAAAACATGGTTTGTTTGTTTGGGTTGAAGTTTAACGTCCCCGTCAACAGAGTATATGTCATTTTGGAGACGTTGCTTCCAATTTTGTGAGACATTTACCCGACATTGAGATGAAATTAGATCTCAAGCCCTGTCCCCTAATGAAACAATAGGGTTTATAAGCATGGACGGTCCGACTCGCACCGCTTTGCCTGGGCAGGCTTAAATCCTCTAAGCGGCTTACCAGTACTCGTGTTAGGTCGGTTTCAGCTCTGCGTGGAAGCATCTTGCAGCCCATCTTTTATCTTCAAGCTCCGATGGGCGGGGACCTCAAAGAAAACATGGATTCGAGCATTGAATAGGATGAACGTTTTGCTTTATTTAATCTCTTATTTAGTTGTTTTATCACTGAAACACTTTGCTTCCTCTACTTTTGTTCAAAACTGTAGAAAGCGCTTTCAAAATGGCGCCCATCCAGTTTTTCTTCCACCCAGCTTCTGTAACACTACGCTGGTTGAACAGTTAATATGAGCTGTAAACAGTCTACAGAACGGGAATTCAGATCCAAACTGTCCTAAAAGTTTATGGAAGTTCATGCGATGTACAGATTATTCATTTCTCCTATTTGAAATATGGGTTTTATAAACCTCGTGAGGTAAAACAATCCGTACGTAAAAGAAACTCGTGCTTCGCACTCGTTTCTTTACCGAATTGTTTTACCTCCCTCGGTTTATAAATCCCATATTTCAAATAGGGGAATGAATAATCTCCATGTAATAAATTTGATTATCCACTAGTGGGTTAAATATGAAAATAAGTTAGATACGCCCCGTAACGTTACATGTACGACGTTCTAAACGACGCGTTTGCAAATGGTGGAATATTGACATTTTTGTATAACAATCGTGAATAAAATGCGTTTTAAATGTTCTGCGATAAACAGAATCTTGCAAGGGGGAGCTTATAGATTGGCAGTTGTCCGTCGCATGTGGGACAATTGTAATCCGCCTATTACCTGTGTCCGATTCAATCCGCGCGACAAATTGTATAGAAATTAATAGGGAATGTGAATCTAAGACATGATTTAAAAAATACTAGGCTAGATAGCGAAAATGATATTAAAAATTATGAAAATTCAATCTTTTATCTTAATTTTGATTATAATTATATATTTTTTAAATAAAATTTAAACTGGTCAATTTTGAAATGAAAATAGGACCCTTCGTCTCGTGAACCTCTCGTTTACTTCAATAGAAAATCAGCAAAAACTCACGAGGGTGTCCGTTTTTAAACTGTAATAATTAAATTATAAAATTCGTTGTTAAAAATGTGACTTTAAATTCTAGAGGAAAAATGATTTTTTCTTTCCAACAGTATCAAATAATTGAAGATCAAATAAAAACAAAGTTGGTCATTTTCAGGTTGTTTTCTTGCCATTTTCAGTACTTTTAGCCGTCTCTATTTATAGCTATCGGTTCTCATATTACGCGATTATCGGATTAAATCGGAAATTTTCGGGTTTTAGCTGGTTTATGACGAATGTCAAAGTGAGCTGCTGAAAACATATTTGTTAATGACATTTAATGCTGAAATATATTTATTTTTATTTCGTCTTATTTATATATTTACTGTTTTTGATTTTTTTTTCTTGTTTAATTTTTTTCTGCATGTAACTGATGCGCAATTAACAAACCCTTCATACTGTTTACAAAAGAAGAAGAAAGAAAAAAAAAACTTTAATTATTGATTTTTTGACTAGCGAAAATTTATTGATTTCGGTGAAATTTTTTTTTTCCGGGTACTTCACACACATGCTTAATTGGCAATTGTTGCTAATTACTTCCAATCATACCGGTTGTGGGAATACTACTTAAAACCCTTAGTTACTTTTTCTGATCAGAGTCTACGTTGTGCGAAAGATCCAATGCTTCTTTATGCAGCAAGAGAAGTCTAGGATGCGCACGCCGATGTGATTCTTTGCTGGGCACACGTAAAGTGTAGGGAGTTCAATTATTATTTTCTGGGATAAATTGCATGTAATTACACACAGAAAAATAATCATCACGAAAACACGCCTATATATTTTTGACCCCTTGAACCCCACTTTTAAATAATAAAACTGGGTTTTACAGACGCTTTCCCTTTCATCCCTAAGCTTTTGTTAATTAGAATTTAGCCCGCCCCGGCCTCCCAATCCCCACCCCCCCCCCGCCCCCCCCCCCCCCCCAAAAAAAAAAAAAAAAAAAAAAAAAAACAAAGAAAGAAAAAGGGTTGAGCACAATTCAAGTCTTTGTTTAGGTTTCCATTATGGTCTGGTCGCTTAATGTTTGTATTTCTTTCCCTTTGGTGTCTTTTATGGATGGAGTAAGTTAATTGTATCAATTCCTGATCTTTGTTTTACTTCTACTTTTCTATTATAACGAAAGGTATCCATATAACGCACAATGAACACTCTGATCAGATTGTGCAGATGCCAAATTGGTCTGGGGTTTGTCATATAATCTTATTCGCTAGTTATCAAGTATCCTATTTTCTTCTCCAAGATATGTCTCTTACAGCGGTCCTAACGAGTACCCACAATCGATGTTTTGGAGCAAGAACACACTCGCGCGTCAACGTGCATTTTTTTCATATCTCAAAAATAGCTATTTTTCTAATGAAAATCCGTGATAATTTTCTTATTTATACTGCAAACATAGGTTAGGGGTGTCCGTTAGAACCGCCTCAATGAGCGCAAAATAGTGTATACCCCGTAAACCCAAGTTTTCTCCTATACAAAGTGGGGTTAATGGGGTTTTCATTTCACGGACTTGGTTAACCTAATGTATGTATTTACTGGGGTTTTTTAAGTAAATACCACAAATATCATTTCATCGAGTGTATTGAAAACATAAAATTTTTCACTCGTGCGAAAAAAAAAAAAAACTTTTCTAACGAGTGCGTTGAAAACGTCATAGTTTTCACGAGTGTGCAGCATGGGTGATTTTTTTTATTATTTTCAGTACACGAGATGAGATATATTCTGTTTTTTTTTTTTTTGTGTGTGCTTTTTTTTCGACAAAACAGAAATCTTTTCATTTCATACGCGACAATGCCGGTATACTGTAGTTAAACAGCCTACACTGTTTTAAAAAATTCAACCATTTTCCAAAAAGGTTTTGAAGAAAACAACCTGCCATCCCTAAATTTTGAAATGGACTCCTGCTATAGAAGGAAGATTCCACTTGGTATAAAAAGGGTTAAGTGATGTTAGGCCAGTATGGGTTCAACGGATTAAAGACCGATTAGTTGTCAAATAAAATGATTAAAAATGAAACAGTTTGCTTATTGTGTTTCCTTTATTGCTTAACGAGGCCAACAGAGCTTTTGTTTGTATTGGAATTTAGCGGTCCAGTCAACACTATTTTATGTCATTTTTGAGCCGGTCAGTTTACATATCCACTCTTTTCCTGGACAGGCTTATACGTAAGCGGTTAACCAGTACAGTGCACATTCTTTCGCTCTCTGACGTGCGGCTTTAAATAGCCGTTTCACATCACGTAAAGCAAGTCTTTGAAGAACCCCTCAAAAACACGCTCTGTATTAACAGGGGCATACATTATTTTGCTCTTTCTGGTCCAAGACATAGATTGTGGGTACTCGTTAGAGCAGTCTCAATGATGGGATTCAAACAAACCAGTGACAGGCACGTGGAAATCACTAGTGCAAAGCTACTGTACTTAGTAGCGTTTGTCAATCCGTCTCAAAACTATCAAAACTTTAACATTGAGTCAACTGCGTTCTACTTAACACGCATTGAGCATCAAGGCCAAATTGTTGAAAGCAGCGTAAGTTAACCCTTTTTGTACCAAATGGAATCTTTCATCTTATATACAGCAGTACTCCAGTTCAAAATTTAGGGGTGTCAGGTTGTGTTTTCATCAAAATCTATTTGGAAAATGACTGAACTTTAAGCAAACAGTGCAGGTCCTGATCAGACGCCGCGTTCTGTGGCATCTGATCTGGGCTTGCACTGTTTGCCAAGGTACCTCTTTAGGGGTTTCTGGTATACTGAATGGGTTGATGAACTCGCTACTGGTCAAAACGTTAACTATTCAATAGGTACCTAATACTCTTGTATTCCTGCTGGAAAATGTTAGGAGTTTTTTTTTTTTTTTTTTTTCAAAATTGATGCAAACCCTATTCGCATTTTTTTTTTGCTGCACAAAATGATAAAAAAAATTTAACGACTCGTTAACTGAAGACTTCGCAAAAAAAAAAATAATAAATAAATAAAAGTGGCATTAGGTTATTTTATAAATGCGGCATAAAATAAATACTTTCCCTTAAAAAACTATAATATTTGAAAAGCAATTTAGTCCGTATTATATATGGACCAATAAATCCTCATATTTAGTTAAAACAAATATGCCACTGTAATACCCTTAAGCAATTGTCTGAGACAAGGATTAACGGTCACAACCGATTGTCATCGAAAACTGCCGACAATAGCCGAATTGCATTAAAACAGGTGTCAAGTAGCGTAATTCTGGAGGCTACCTGGAAAAACTGACAGTACAGGTTTGTTCCCTTGATTTTCCTTGATTTCATATGGCCGAAATTTTCCCGTATGTCTGGGTCTGCGTCGTCTGCGTCTGCGTCTGTTGACGTCAACACTTTTAAACGACATCTCCTCTGAAGCCACAAAGCCGATTGGGCCCAAATTTCATTTGTAGCATCCTTGGAATGGGGGATTGAAAGTTTGTGTTTTTTATGAAATTCGGCTCATTAGTTTGGTTGCTATGGCAACTTAGAGTTCCCATAGACTTATAATGGGGAAAATTGAAAAATGTGATTTACTGCCAAGCCGCTGCAGATATTTTGACTAAACTTTCATAGAAATATTCGTTAAGCAATCTTCTATCTGTAATATGATTTTAGGCCTACTGCTCATTTGTATTGGTTGCCATGGAAACCAAATTGAAAAAAAAAATAGAAAAAAAATACTTAAAAAATCATCTCCTCAGAAACCGTATGCTCTATGAGGCTGAGAGTTTATGAAAATATTCACCATATTTGCCTTTACAGGTTTTGTGATTTTTATGAAATTCGGCTCTTTAGTTTGGTGGCTATGGCAGCTTAGATTTTCCATAGACTTATAATGGGGAAAATTGAAAAAATGGCATTAACTACAAAGCCTTTGCAGATATTTTGACAAAACTTTCATAGAAATGTTCCTTTAGCAAACTTCTCTCAGCAATATGCTTTTATGTCAACCTGGGGTCCAGTAGGTTGTGCCGGGGCCATTCCCCGCCCCAGTACTTCATAAAATGCCTTATATCTCAGAAACCTTTCAGATCCCCACCCCTAAACCAAATATATTCTTGTTCCTTATGATAAGGTGCATTAAGTGACACCAACCTGGGGATCCCCCCGGATGTGCTGGGGACATGCCCTTCCCCCTCCACTTCATAAAATGCTATTTATCTCAGAAACTATTCAGACCCCCCCCCCCCCCCCCGTAAAGCGTATATATTCTTGTCTCTTATGATAAGACGCACTCAGTGACACCAACCTGGGGTCCCCCAGGATGTGCCTGGGCCATGCCCCACCCCTCCATTTCACAACAGGCCCAATATGCCAGAAACCTAACAGAGCCAAACCCCTAAAGGAAATATATTTTTGTTCCTTATGATAAGTTGCATTCAGTGACACCAACCTGGGGGACACCTGGGATGTGCCGGGGACATGCCCAACCCCCTCCACTTCATAAAAGGTTGGCCCCCGCCCATAGGGGCTTGAAGAAATATATGGGCTGCATGATGCTTCCACGCAGAGCCGAATCCGGCCTGCACACTAGTACGGGTAAACCGTTTAGAGGATCTAAGCCTGTCCAGGAACCGCGGTGCGAGGCGGACCATTCATGCTAATAAACCCTATTGGTTTCATTGGGCGGCAGGGCTTGAGATGTCATTTCATCTCAATGTCGGGTAAAAGTCCCACAAAATTGGAAGCAACGTCCCCGAAATGACCTTTACAGTGTTGACGGGGACGTTAAACCTCAAATCAAACCAAAAAAGGCCAAATATTCGAAAACCTTACAAATCCCCAACCCTAAACCATATATATTCTTGTTCCTTATGATAAGAAGCATTAAGTGACACCAACCTGGGGGTCCCCCCAGATGTGTCGGGGACATGCCCCACCCCCTCCACTTCATAAAATGCCATTTATCTCAGAAACCTTTCAGATCTCCTATCCTGGGTTCCCCCAGGGTTCGCCAAGGCCATGCTCCATTCTTCAACTTCACAAAAGACCATATATCTGAGAAACTGTTCAGAGCCCTACCCTCTTGTTCCTTATGATAAGATGCAATCAGTGACACCAGCATGCCCCCCCCCCCTGTGTTGCCACGGGCCATGCCCCACCCCTTTACTTCATTGAAAGCCATATATCTCAGAAACCGGGCAGAGCCCCACCCTTAACCATATACATGTATATTCTTGTTCCTTATGATAAGACCCCACTTCATAATAGGCCATACATCTCAGAAACTATTCAAATCCCCACCCCATAATCACATATATTCTTGTTCATTGTTATTAGACACATTCAGTCAACCCATCTTGCGGGGTCTGCAGGGGCCATTTCTCTCCCATCCACTTCATAAAAGGGCCTCATATCTCAGAAACTGTTCAGCATAAGGTTGCAACAATCTTGGGCTTTTCTGGAATCCACCATGCCCGAATCCTTCCACTGCTTAAAAGGCCTTACATCTCAGGAGCCATACATATCCCACCGCTAAACCATGTATGTCTCTGTTCTTTTTTATAAGACACATTTAGTGACACCAACCAGGGCTCCATTGGGTTCATGCCCCACCCTCTCTGCTATATAAAACACCTAATATTTCAGATACAGTCCACATGAGTGCTCATTTGGGAATTGGAAGACTTTATAATTGGTAGATTAAAATCATACCATGTTAAAATACATGTCTGCCATTGGGCAATGCCCATCTCAGCTCTGGTTTATGAAATTTGGCTCTTTGGTTTGTTTGCCATGGCAAGTTAAGAGTTTCCATTGTCTTATAATGGGGAAAATTGAAAAATGACATTTATGCCTCGCAAGATATTTTGTCAAACTTACATAGAAGTGTTCATTTAATAATGTTCTTTTAGGCCTATTGGTTGCCACAGATGGAAAATTTCCAGTTGTCATCTGTTGTCCTGCAACAACACATTCAAGCGATATCAGACCTCTGAAGCCACTAGGCTGATTGGGTCCAAATTTTATCTGTAGCATCCTTGGGCGCAGGGCTTTCATGGTTAATTAAAATACTTTGCTGCCAGTCGGCAGTGCCCCTGAGCTCTGGTGAGCATATTGGCCCATGGGCCTCTTGTTTTTCAAACTCGTTGAGGAAAAGGGATAAAATGCTCAGCATAGCCTCTGATTTTATCCATTTTTCTCAACTCGTTTAATAAATTCAATAATACATTAACACTCCTGTGAGATCCTCTTTTATCTTAAACAAACAAACAAACAAACAAGAAAAAATGGCTGGTGTGAGTTAGAACCTATCTCGTAGAAATGAGGAAATAATATAAAGTCAAGGTGACCTGTAACCCCATTTTTCTTTATATAAGTTGGTCTGACAGGTGTATTCCTGACACGGCCTTGCCAATGTAGTATTAAATAAATGTGTCTTACCTGAATCGACGTTGTGCACAACTTTTAACACATGAAAACGGGCATTGGCTCTATGGTCCCCAGTTACCCCACCCATCACTGACAGGTAAGGAGCCTGCAAAAATGATAGAGTATCAGAGTATCATACCTATTTGATGAGATGAGGTGGGTGTTATAAGAATGTTTTGCATAAAAGATAAGAATAACTAAAATTTGCACAGGGTTTAGAAATTCTAATCTAGCCCTATTTGTCTTATTCCACACAATAGTATACACTATTCGAGAGCGACGATAAAACTGAAACCAAAACCATCACAGTCGTGATCAGGGCCCCGCGATAGCATGTTTGAATGGGAGGGTGTGTGTTTGGGGGGGGGGGGGGGGTTGCGCATGTCATTTTGATTTGTTTGTATCGATGTTTAACGTCCCAATCAACGCTGTATGGGTAATTTTGGAGACGTTGCTTCCAGTTTTATGGGACTTTACCCGACGTTGAGATGAAATGACATCTCAAGCCCTGTCGCCCAATGAAACCAATAAGGTTTAAAAGCATGGACGGTCCGACTCGCACCGCTTTGCTTTGGCAGGCTTAGATCCTCTAAGCGGTTTACCAGTACCCTTTTGCGGTCGGTTTCAGCTCTGCGTGGAAGCATCATGCAGCCCATCTATTTCTTCAAGCTCCGAAGGGCGGGAGCCGTGGATGCGCATGTGTGTGTGTTGTGCGTGTGTGCGTGCGTGCGTGCGTGCGTGTGTGTTTCAATAGTATGTGGTTCGTCCCCGCCCATCGGGGCTTGAAGAAATAGATTGGGCTGCATGATGCTTCCACACAGAGCTGAAACTGACCAAATATTAGTACTGGTAAACCGCTTAGAAGGACTTAGCCTCCCCAGACAAAGGTGAATGAGTCAGACCGTCCAACGGCCGCGCCCACTGGGGCTTGAAGAAATAAATGGGCTGCATGATGCTTCCACGCAGAGCTGAAACCGACCGCACACGAGTACTGGTAAACCGCTTAGAGGATCTAAAATGTAGCAGTAAAACAAAGATCAGGAATCGATACAATTAACTTACTCCACCCATCAAAGACACCAAAGGGAAAGAAACACAAACATGAAGCGACCAGACCACAATGGAAACCTAAACAAAGGATGGTCATAAGCACAGTTACTTTCCCACAAAATGGCCAAATGCCCATCCAAAATAAAAAGACAAAAGTGATACACACAGTAAGTAGCAACAAACAACAACATAAATAAACCGCCACAGAAGAACCGCATCCGCAACTATTATTGACATTTATGCCTTTGGCGCAAAGAATTAATCCTTTTACTGTGCGCTGACCTTCTCGGCTTACCTGTACAGAATCTCTTGTCTGAAATAGCAGGGGCTTTAATGGAAAACAATTTTTAAACAAATATAACTTTTTTATTTTTCAATTTGATAAAGATGTTCCGATTTAATTCTATTGTCCGTTTAAATTCCTTCAAAACGATATCAAATAAGTGGAACTTTTATTTAATTAGCTGCCGGCATTTTTATTTTCAAATTAATAGCCTATAATCCTAACTTGAAGCATACAAATCTGTGGAAAAACGACGACAGTAACCGACTTTAACGGCTAAAATCTACACTTTCTGTTAATATTGCAAAAAAAACGCCCGTATCAGACGCAATGTGTATACAATATTGTGCATTTTGATAGCAATTACAATATTTCAAAATAATATTTAATAACGGCATTTTGAGATTAAATTTGGTGCTTATTCAGAAAAAGCTTTATCGTCTACACACTCGTGTAATCCCTAAGCGGGTCAGTTTCAATCGACTGTAAAATCAACACAACTTCGCCTGGGCATCTCCTTGGAATGTAAATTAATCTAAGAATGCGGTGTCTGATCTGCATTATATTTATTTATTTATTTATTTATTTATTTATTAACGTAATTTTTTATTTTCATGACCTGATTAGATTTTTGCGCATTCTTTATACTTACTACGTTAAGTTAAATAAACATTGCTAGTAATAAGATTTATGATTACATTTGTTTGTTTTGTATGATTATAGCTGAAAGAAAGAAAGAAAGAAAGAAACCCATGTGAATTTGTCACGAAATTTCTAAAAAAATTATATAACTTGGTTATAATATATATCTTATTCCAATTACTCAGATACAGGCTAATCTGACATTTCGTTGTTTGCACATTGTTTTGTTGGAATACCAGAGGAATGTTTATTTTATTTTTATTTATTTTTATTTTTCTAACATGCGTTTGATTATTTAAATGCTATTGTGAATTCAGTCTGGTAAATAAAAAAAAAAAATAAATAAATAACCGTAAAGATGCCATTTATGCCTATGTTAATTGTTATGTATTCATTATTATCATATTGGTTGTAATGAAAACCTAATTAAAAACTGCTTTATATAGAGAAAACTGGGGTTTACTGTGGTATTCATTTTTTTTTCACTTCTTCTCCAAAACATAGGTTGTGGGTACTCGTTAGAGCCACCTCAATGAGGCGGTTATAACTATGTTTCAAGTATTGATGAGTTTACTTTGGCATATTAACTGTTTTTGAGATATCAAAAATGCACTATGCCGCACGGATGTATTATCGTTATGTGTATATTTTATTATCATTATTATTATTATTCTATTCATTTATGTATAATCAAATGATTATTAGAAATTTTTCTTTTTTTATTTAAATTATTTATTTATTTATTTCAACTGTTAAGTGATTTAAGATGAGGTGTGTACCCTTTTTCTGGTGTTCTCTCCATGATGCTGCGAAAAAGAATATGCATGTTAACCAAACTTTATATAAAACAGTCGGGTTATCAGGAATCAGTATGATTTTACACAAAATATAGGAAGAAAGTACTTGTAAGAACCATATCAATTTGGCGGTTCTGTGCCCATATATTTTCAGCTCACTCAGTGGGGGGGGGGGGGGGGGGGGACATCACGGGTATTTAAGCTGAAGACAATTATCGCTTTTTATGACACGTGATGTGTATTGTATACCGGCTACTGACCATCAGGAAGCCTGAAGATTAATGGACACGCGCGCAAGGTATATTGTATTTCCTTTCCGGAGAGATTAACTTTATTCATATGCATTTAGTTCTAAGTAGAATAGGTATTATTTAGATAAGGAGAATCTATTATTATTATTATTATTATTATTATTATTATTATATCTTGGATCCAATATACATGTTTGATTTGTTTGTTTGATTTGAGGTTTAACGTCCATGTCAACACAGTATAGGACTAAGGTCATTTTGAAGACGTTGCTTCCAATTTTGTGGGACTTTCACCAGACAATGAGATGCAATGACATCTCAAACCCTGTCGCCCAATGAAACCAATAAGGTTTATAAGCATGGACTCCTACCGCTTTGCCTGGGCAGGCTTAGATCCTCTAAGCGGTCTACCAGTACTGGTGTGCGGTCGGTTTCAGCTCTGCGTGGAAGCATCATGCAGTCAATCTATTTCTTCAAGCCCCGATGGGCGGGAATCGTGAATTATACATGTATACTGGGTCCAAGTTACGAGAATACATCCGTTTGACACAGTACCTTCTTATAGGTTGTTGGTTATTGCTAGAACTGTTGTTTTCAAATTTATTTAAATTGCTTCAACAGACAAATACATATTATCCAAGATTTGCAAGAACCGGTCTATAGAGTACCTGTACAGAAGAAAAGGTTTGGGATGATTGCTGGAAACATTTCATTGATAACATACGTCTTTATTTATCCCCATCAACACTGTATAGGTCATTTTGGAGACGTTGCTTCCAATTTTGTGGGACTTTCACCCGACATTGAGAGGAAATGACATCTCAAGCCCTGCCACCCAATTACACTAATAGGGTTTATATGCATGAACGATCCAACTCGCATAGATAGATAGATAGATAGATAGATAGATAGATAGATAGATAGATAGATAGATAGATAGATAGATAGATAGATAGATAGATAGATAGATTAAACTGACATGAAACTCAGTAATTGCTCAGTAATATGTCTAGGAAAACCGTTGACTTTCTAAATCTTCAGAAACGCATTGTCTATATTCTGTAATTTTTGCGTACAACTCGATATGACAAAAATATCTATGGCTGCGGTGTAAAACAAAGTAAATAAAAAATATTGTAAATAAATATATTATGTAAATGCACGGTCAGTAGAGGCGATTGGTTCTAACTAGTACCCACAACCTATGTCTTGGTGCAGAAATAAAGAAAATAATGTATCCCCACTTTTCTCTATATAAAGTGGGGGTTAGAGGGTTTTCATTACATGGACTTGCTATCGTGATGATAAAACGGTGATTCTTTTTAGCAAGAAGCGTAATCTCGGATGAGACCCGGAGTCTTAATTGTTCATTTTATCTGAATTATTTTTATTTACCGTCCCTAGGTTTATGATATTACTTTTTAAATACAACTACAGGCCAAGTTGCCACTTACTGGTCTTGTGACTACTATTGGTGCAAAGATTAACGGCGCGCGTCACAATACTTGGTGATAATTCGATTATCGACAGGTAGTCGGAAGTGTGCTTACTCAATGTATTGATCGATTAACAATCCATCATGAACGATTATATTGACGTGCGTCGTTTACCTGAGCAGAAAGAAAGAAAGAAAGAGCGTATATGATGAAGTTATCGTCATTTAAAAAAGAAAGAAAGATTTACTCGTTTAGCACGAACAAATTAGGAAGAGAAACATATAAACTAGCTAAGAGACATTGGCGGCACAGGCCGCCACAAATACTTCTTCTCGGGGGGAAAGGGAATAATATAGTATTCTTATTGCTTGTTTAAAACAGAGATTGTTGGACCTCATTAGAATCGCCTCGACGAGGCGGTCTTACGAGTGCTCAAACTCTGTGCTATCAGCATAAATGAGAATATAACAATATTTCATGTGTTTTTTCAAATAAATAAATAAAGGAAAAAAAAAGGAAGATGAATATTATTTGTGAACAACTGAAAACTTGAAGTTGTTTATCTTTACTCCTTTCACACAATGATGACATTATAAATATACTATTTAAGGCTTACTGAGTCACTAAGAAGCAACTGAGACTAGATAGATAGATAGATAGATAGATAGATAGATAGATAGATAGATAGATAGATAGATAGGAGGAAGGAAGGAAGGAAGGAAGGAAGAAAGAAAGAAAGAAAGAAAGAAAGAAAGAAAGAAAGAAAGAAAGAAAGAAAGATAAATAGATATCCGCATTAAAATCAGTAAGAGTATCTCCTTTGCATTTCTATGCTTACAACTTAGACTCAAGGTTCTCGTCTTAACGGATACATTACGAAAACACGCCTATATAAATACATTGTAAATTTAAAAATCAAACAATGAAAATTTTCAGATGAAAACTTGTGTTATTTTTCATATTTCTACTCAAAACATAGATTATGGGTGATCGTTAGAACCGCCTCGCCTAGGCGGTTCTGTCGAGTGCCCAAAATCTATGTTTTTGAGCAGAAATAAGAAAAATATTACAAGTTTTCATCTTATTTTATTTTTTTTTTTCGGTGGTAACGTTTTGAATGCATTTGTATAGGCGTGTTTTCGTAATGTATTTTGCAGATATGTAAGTGATTGGTCCCTTTTGATAAATCGGCCAGTTTGTTGTTTGCTATTGTCGGCATTTTGAACATATTCCTTTACATTAACAATCAATAACGGCCCCGCCCCTCGGGGCTTGAAGAAACAGATGGGCTGCATGATGCAATTACACGCAGAGCTGAAACCGACTGCACACGAGTAATGGTAAACCGCTCAGAGGATCTAAGCCGGTGCGAGTCGGAACGTCCATGCTTATAAACCCTATTGGTTTCACTAGGCGGTAGGGCTTGAGAAGTCAGTTCATCTCAATGTCGGGTAAAAGTCACACAAAATGGGAAGCAACATCTCCAAAATGACCTATACAGTGATACAGTGTTGACGGGGACGTTAAACTTCGAATCAAACAAACAAATTAACAATCAATGAACCTTTCTTTCCAGAATAAATATTTGATGTTTGAATTTGCAGTATGTTATTATAGATAATTAAAATGGTTACAGGTAAATAAAGAGTAATTAAAACCTAATTCTTCGTTTTATATTCTTGATTAGTCACACTTAATTTCAAACAGTGTAAGTAAGCATTACCTTTCATGGATATGTTACAATATTGAATAATCATTGCGACCATTATGATAACACATTCATGTGAAATAATGCATTCTTTAGGTTGCAGGAAACGGTTATTAAAAAAAATGTGTCATAGTTTATTACTTCTTTAAATATAGGTTGTGGATCTTGTTAGAACTGCCTCGCTTCTGACGAATACCCACAACATATGTTTGGAACGAAAGTAATAGAAAATATACATGTATGTTCCAGCAAACCACAGTTTTCTCTATATAAAGTTGGATTTAGAAGGGGTGTTCATCAGTGACATGGACTTGTTAACATTATAATGATAGTCAAGCAGATTTAAGTAAGTAAGTAAGTACATTTTGGACGGGAAAGCCCAAACATGGATACTTATTCTGGAAACAGTGCATGCTCAGATCAGACGTCGAGCTTAGATCATGGCCTTTGCTGTCAACCCTTTACGGCCTCCGCCAAACGGGGCTTGAAGAAATAGATTGGGCTGCATGATGCTTCCAAGCAGAGCTGAAACTGACTGCACAGCACATGAGTACTAGTAAACTGCATGGGGGCTCTAAGCCTGCCCATGAGAAGTGGTGCGAGTTGGACCGTCCATGCAGATAAACCCTACTGGTTTCATTGCGTGGCAGGGCTTGAGATGTCATCTCAGTGCCGGGTAAAATTTCCCTCAAAATTGGAAGCAACGTCCTCAAAATACCTATACAGTGTTGACGGGGACGTTAAACCTCTAATCAAACAAAACTGTCAACCCATTAAGAAAACATATCCTTGTGACAATGTTTTCTTTCTTATCTTCGAAATGTTAATTTATATCTAAAAAAAAAGCACATTATTTTTATGATGAAAAATACAATGTCTTGGTGCGGATAATACACATTGTAACCCCTCTAAACCTCTCTCTTCTGTAATGTAAAGTGGGGTTTACAGGGGGTTTTATTACATGGACTTATGAACATGTTGCTTTACTAAACAATGTAATTTTAAATAATGCAATCGGATGTCCATTAACTATAAATGTTTTTTTTTGTGTTTTTTTTAATAATGTGGAATATCACATTCCAGAAAAAAATGGATTTATGAGAACCGATAATATTTTAAGTACAAAAATGCTCAATTTTAACCGTTTGACAAAACGAGAATTTTTCTCGCTTAAAGTACCAAAACAAGCAGATCAAAATTAACTAGACGTATCTATCGTTCAATATCCCCCGGGGTCATTTTCACACACGCCGGATTAAAACACAATATTGATTACACGACAGGTACACGAATAGGTATCTATCGTAGGCCTCAGTCAAAGGGAGACAACCCAATATTGACTTTCTGTGCGACTGTCACGGCTGAAAGTCATCGGGCTAATGTCAGATATAGTTGGCCATGCCTTGGAACGGTCTGCGAGTTGGACCTCCATGTGTATAAACACTATAAGTTTCATTGGGCGACAGGGCTTAAGATGTCATTTCATCTCAATGTCGGGTAAAAGTCCCACAAAATTGGAAGCAACGTCTCGAAAATGACCTATACAGTGTTGACGGGACGTTACACCTCAAATCAAACCAGTAAACAAACAAACAGACTGTATAAGCCCGATGGTTTCATTGGGCGACAGGGCTTGAGGTGTCATTAAGCCTGCCCAGGTAAAGTGGTGCGAGTTGGACCTCCATGCGTATAAACACTATTAGTTTCAATGGGCGACAGGGCTTGAGATGTCATTTCATCTCAATATCGGATAAAAGTCCCACAAAATTGGAAGCAACGTCTCCAAAATGACCTATACAGTGTTTACGGGACGTTAAACCTCAAACCAAACCAATAAACAAACAAACAGACCGTATAAGCCTGATGGTTTCATTGGGCGACAGGGCTTGAGATGTCATTTCATCTTAATGTCGGGTAAAAGTCCCACAAAATTGGAAGCAGTGTCTCCAAAGAAGCAGTGTCTCCAAAATGACTCAAATAACTAGTGTTGACGGGGACGTTAAACCTCAACTCATTCAAAACCATAGTATGAGGAAGTGCATGCGTTTTGGTTGTAATTGTTGGATCAGTGTTTTTTTCCTGGTACTCCGGTTTTCACTCATCTCAGCATAGCAATCGGTTCGAAATAAGTGAAATAATCTTGAAAGGGTCGTAAAACCAAAAACTTAACAATGCAACCTGAGTGAGCGCAGCTTTAGCTATCCGTGCGTGTGTGCGTTCCTCGGGGGTTCGTTCATTGTTTAATCAATCTCTAGGTAATTTGGCTCGTTCTGGGATTTTAGTTTGCTTTGTTGGTGGGAGTTATGGCCAGATTTGGGCTACCCTGTAATTTCACACACACACACACACACACACACACACACACACACACACACACACACACACACACACACAGGCACACACACACCGGCCCCCGCCCATCGGGGCTTGAAGAAATTTATGGGCTGCATGATGCTTCCACGCAGAGCTGAATCCGACCCGCACACGAGTACTGGTAAACGGCTTAGAGGATCTAAACCTGCCCAGGAAAAGAAGTGCGCACGAGTCAGACCGTCCATGCTTATAAACCTATTGGGCTTGAGATGTCATTTCATAAGAAGGAAAATTCGCAGAAGGAATAAGATTCATGCAAAGGCAAAAAAGACGGGAAGTGGTAAACTCCGGACAAAATTTGAAAACTTGAGACGTGAAATCAAGACTGATATAAAAAATCAGCATGATTTGTATGTGAATAACTTGGTAGGTGATGTAAAGGCAAATCCCAGAGACTTCTACAGATATATTAATAGCCAGAAGAAAGACAGGCAAGGTATCCCGCCCCTTAATAAAAGAGGAGGGGACGGGGTTGCTGAATCAGACTCTGAAAGGGCAGAGGAATTAGTTGGTCAATTCAATGATGCATTTAATAAAACTGAGTTCACGGAGGTTCCATTGACTGGAAAATCGGCCCCATTCATGGAAAATATTGTTGTGACAGCTGCAGGAGTGATCAAATTACTTAAAGGCTTAAACCCCAGCAAGGCCTTAGGACCCGATGAGCTTCATCCCAGAGTCCTGAAGGAACTAGCAAATGAGTTGGGTCCAGTTTTCGCACACTTGTTTCAACAGTCTCTTGATACGGGTGAAATCCCCAAAGAATGGCTCTTAGCAAACATTTGTCCACTCTTCAAAAAAGGAGATAGAGCTCTTGCCCGTAATTATCGCCCTGTGTCTCTGACTTGTGTTCTGTGTAAATTGCTGGAACATATAGTCTGCTCAAACATCATGGCCCACTTGGACGAGCATAAACTTTTGTCAGACAGGCAACATGCATTTAGGAAAAGGCACAGTTGTGAAACTCAGCTAAGCACAGTTATTAATGACTGGGCAAAAACCTTGGACAAAGGGGGACAGGTGGACACATTTATTCTTGACTTCGAGAAGGCCTTTGACACCCCTCCTCATGAACTACTTAAATCTAAGTTATTTGGTTATGGAATTGGGGGAAAGACCCTCAAATGGATAGATTCCTTTCTTTGCTACAGAAAACAGCGGGTTGTTGTTAATGGTGAATCTTCGGAGTGGGCTCCAGTTTTGTCTGGAGTCCCGCAAGGGACCGTTCTTGGTCCACTTTTGTTCTCCCTGTACATCAATGATATTTCCACTGACATTGACTCAGAAATAAGACTGTTCGCAGATGACTGTGTTTGTTACCGGGAAATTAGAGATACAGATGACTCATTGAAACTTCAGGCTGACATAGATAGATTAGGATGTTGGGCACGTAAATGGGGCATGAGATTTCAGCCAGTTAAATGCAATATTATGCAGATAACTAGGAAGAGATCTAATAAAGTTGAGGCTTCTTACACCTTAGAGGGAACGGTCCTCGAGAATGTGGACTCCATTAAATACCTTGGAGTGACAATCTCACACAACTTGAGATGGAATACTCATATTAGCAACATGTGTACTAAGGCAAATAGAACGCTTGGTTTCCTGAGGCGAAATCTTCATCAGTGCCCTCAGGATGTAAAAGAGGCAGCATATAAAGGTCTTGTTCGCCCAATCTTGGAATATGGTAGTTGTATCTGGGACCCCAGTGGAGTGGTCCTTAATGATGAAATTGAGAAAGTTCAGAAAAGAGCTGCTAGATTTGTAACAGGCAATTACTGCTTTGAAACTGGGAGCATGACTGGAATACTTGGAAAATTAAAATGGGAGTCTCTCAAGAAAAGGAGAAAAGACAGTAGGCTAATCCTTTTATACAAAGGTCTAAAGGGTGCTGCCAGCATTCCAACAGATGACCTTGTTCCCCCAGCTAGACACTGTAGAAATCACCATTCATTGGCGTTTCAGACCCTTAGCGCAAGAACTGACATTTATAAAGAGTCGTTCTTCCCCAGAACCATTAGAGATTGGAATGCCCTTCCCGATTCGATTATTTCGACAGCTGAAGGTGCTGATGATTGTGTAGCTAAATTTACCTCTTTGGTTAGAGCTAGGGACTAACTTCCCACATCACAGGTCCTGGTGTATGAATGTCATTTGACGTGTCACCAGTAACAATTCTGATCTGATCTGATCTGATCTCAAAGTCGGGTAAAAGTCCCACAAAATTGGAAGCAACTCCAAAATGACCATTAGACGTTAAACCTCAAACAATCACACATGCATGCCCTCACACATGCATGCATGCCTTCATGCATGCCCCCCCACACACACACACATATGCATGCATGTATGCATACATGGGCTCATGCATGCATACACACATGCATGCACGCACACTCTCACTCAAATGTTGGGTATAACAAATTGCACGGGATCTATACAGCTAGCTCCATTGTGCGGCGATTGAGCGGGAAGGCAGAAATAACAGAAAAAGACCCTCCAACAGCAACAAATAGGCAAGATAGCATTCCCAATTTGATCGAAAAGTTATTTATTTGGCTTTTGTTGTACTAGCCAGGAATAAGTTTGATTGGAATCGATCTCCGATATAAGTTTTCTTGTACGAACTCGTGTCCGAGCAGTAATCGGCAGGTATTAGTTTTCGGGAATCCGGGTCGTTTCGCCCGTGGGTCGTTCCGCTCTGAGTTGTTCGCCCTGCATTAGGGGTGGGTCCATTCGCCCTTATGAGGTGAGTCGTTTCGCCCATAGGTCATGGAGCGTGATAGTGGATAGTGCAGTGGAGCGTGATAGCTCAGTGAATAGTGCAGTGGAGCATGATAGCTCAGTGGATAGTGCACTTGCCTCTGATGCTAGAGGTCCCGGGTTCGATCCCTGGCAGTGGCGATAAAATTTCGGTGTCCGAACATGCTCCATTGGCATCATTTGCAGGGATGAATGTCATTAAGTGCACTATCCTTCGGGTTGGGACGTTAACTGGAGGCCCCCTGTGCAGGAAGAACCGTCCCCTGTGCAGGTTAAAGATCCCTACCGTGGTGACAGGACATCTCGGCCCCTAACAAACTCGACCCCTGACAAACTCTGGCCCCTAGCAAACTCGGCCCATACAAACTCGGCCCCTGACAAACTCGGTCCCTAAAATTAGAATATGTATATATAAGTGTTGGAATTGACTTATTATCAAACTATAACACATATTTTAAATGCACATATGCCTAATTACCATTTGAACTCATTTTGATGAAATTATGAGTAACCCATTGCACATGAGTTAAATGAACCTAATGCCGTTGATTGAACCAGTGTATGACACGCTGCTACGGGCCTCCGTGGCCTAGTGGATAAGAGCGCTGACTCTTAGTCATTAGGTCTCTCACCGCCGTAGGTTCGAGCCTCGCTCGGGCCACGTGTGAGACGCCAAGTTCTGCAACGGAAGGTCAGGTGGTTTTTCTCCGGGTACTCCGGTTTTCGCCCACCTCTGATTAACGATCGGCTCGATATGAGTGAAATAATCTTGAAAGGGCCGTAAAACCCAAACCAAAAAAAAAAAAAAAATGACACGCTGCTGTGGGTCCACTGTCACTCACCTTCCGATGTAATTAATAAACTATTTGATTGATTGGCGTGTGATTACATCTCTGCCACTTAAAAGAGACCAGTAATATGTTCTGTTGCGCACTTAAACATGTTAAAAAAATGAACCATTTTGTTTTTTATTATCATTTGCAGGGTTTGACCATTCCACAGCCATTAGACTTTTTTCTACTAATACCAATGATTTTGATTGTTTGATGTCCCCGTCAACATTGTATAGGTCATTTTGGAGAAGTTGTTTCCAATTTTGTGGGACTTTTACCCGATCTAAACCCATGAGGTACTGGTGTGTTCATTTCAGAAATGAATTATATTTTTCTGCTGTTCATGGAAGTATGACCGCCCCCGCCCGTCGTGGCTTGAAGAAATAAATGGGCTGCATGACGCTTCCACACACAGCTGAATTCGGCCCCCGCCCATCGTGGCTTGATGAAATATATAGGCTGCATGATGCTTCCACGCAGAGCTGAAACCGACCCGCACACGAGTACTGGTAAACCGCTTAGTGGATCTAAGCCCGCCCAGGCAAAGCAGTGCGAGTCGGCCCGTCCATGCTTATAAACCCTATTGGTTTCATTGGGCGGCAGGGCTTGAGATGTCATTTCATCACAATGTCAGGTAAAAGTTCCACAAAATTTGAAGCAACATCTCCAAAATGACCTTTACAGTGTTGACGGGGACGTTAAACCTAAAATCAAACAAAAACACAGAGTTGAAACAGACCGCACACGAGTACTGGTAAACCGCTTAGAGGATCTAAGCATGCCCAGACAAAGCGGTGCGGGTCGGCCCGTCCATGCATATAAACCCTATTTGTTTCATTGGGCGGCAGGGATTGAGAAGTCCAAAATCTCATAAATACTGTTGACAGAGACGTTAAACCTCAAATCAAACAAGAAAAAAAGAAACATCTTTATATATTATTTTTTATAGGTTTACATTTGGTTTTACACTGGAAATGTTAAGATCACAAAAAAAAAAAAATACAAAAAAAAAAACCTGTTCTAACATGTTCTAAAATATTGATTTTTGTACCACCCAAATATGAAAATTTTCAGATGAAACATGAACATATTTTTCTTATTTCTGCTATAAACATAGATTTTGGGTACTTGTTAGAACCACATGGACAGGGCGAGTCTAACAAGTACCAACAATCTATGTTTTTGAGCAAACAGATTTGGGTACTTGTAAAAACGGCATCAACGAGGCGGTTCTTACAAGACACAACAATCTATTTTTTTGAGAAGAAAAAAGTAAATTGATATAAACCCTTGTAAACCCCAGTTTTGCTATATAAAAGTGTGGTTGCAGGTGGTCAAAATTATATTGGCATGTTTTCGTGATGCCACATCCAATTCCAATACCGTCCCAATTACAGCATAGGACTTGGGTTTCCGCGATCTTTTATCGTGGATAAGGTTTCGTATTAAAAACGATAAATTTGCTCAAACTTTCTGTGAAATTACCTACCCACCGTCCAAATTGATTCTCGGAAACAAAAACATTTTATTTTAGGACCTAAATACTGCTAGGGACTGAGTTTTTTAGGGACGGAGTTGAATGGGGGCCGAGTTTGTCAGGGGCCGAGTTTGTTAGGGGCCGAGATGTCCATAAATCCCTACCGTAATTACACGATTACTGTGTAGGCTTTCATCCTGCAAACCATGAGTGTATGTAATGTACACCTGTCGTAATGGTCAAATGTGACCGACGCAGTACCAGTAGATAGATAGTTTCACACAATTATATTTTTGTAAGTGGACAAATGAGATGGATGGGTAAACAGACGGATGTGTATCAGAATTGGTACTGGTGACACGTCCAATGACATTCATACACCAGGACATGGGTTGGTCTATACTGCAGAAGGAACCTTCCTTTCGCGATAGGAAGGTTTGCTTCGCGAAAGGAAGATTTTGCTACGAAAGGAACTTTTTTTTTTTTTTTTAGTAACTATCCGCTATTTGGAAAAGAAGACCAATATTTCCATTACAGTTGTGAATATTGAGCGCCATGGAAGCATTTGACTATTATGTGATATATACATTGTTTGTCTTGAAGATAAAAGAGTTATTGTTTTTTTTTTGTTAAGACCAGTACCAACCACTCTTACACATTTTCAAAAATCTGGTCTCTTCAAGAGGCCTTTCTAGACTGCCCGATATTTCACTATCATGTTGTATTGAGATAGTTCCTCAATCCAACGGGCTAGCTGACCCTGAGGCTCCTTGAACCTCCTTGAATAGCGGAAAGCCAAAAGGAATGGCCAATAAGCTATCAAAAATAAAATAATATAAGCCACACAAACACACAAGACAAACAATAAAAAAATAAACCGCGACAGAAGAACCGCCTTGGAAAGGTCAGGGGAAACAAATTCCACTGGGGGGCTTAAATCGATTTTACGTGGCCACAATCCTCATTAATATCATCAAGTATCATTAATAAAGCTCTTATAGTTCTTGAGAAATAAACTTGACCATTAGGGTGAACGCTAGGGTGGTCGCAATATTTTACAAAGTCAGTGAACCATGAAATGTAGGTCAAGGTCAAATATGGATGCTTGCATTTAAGTTGCCATCCACAGATACAAGTTTTTACCAAATATCATTTAATAATGAAGCTCTTATAGTTCTTGAGAAATAAACTTGACCATTAGGGTGAATGCTAGGGTGGTTGCAATATTTTACACAGCCAGTGAACCATGACATATAGGTCAAATATGGATGCTTGCATTTAAGTAACCATCCCCAGATACAAGTTTGTACCAAGTATCATTAATAGAGCTCTTATAGTTCTTGAGAAATAAACTTGACCATTAGGGTGAACGCTAGGGTGGTCGCAATATTTTACGAAGTCAGTGATCCATGAAATGTAGGTCAAGGCAGGGCTTCCATTAACTCCCAAATTCAGGAAGTCCCAGACTTCCTACCCTTGAAATCTGGAAGTCCCACTGAAAAATTCAGGAAGTCCCAATTTTGAAGCAAGGTGTTTGCGGATCGTAAAATTGTTTTGATGAAGAAATGTATATTATTTAATCTATGAATCTCTTGTTTGCTTTTTTAATCACCTGTATATTCTTTTAGATGGCTAGTAAAGTGTGGATAGGTAAACTGGCCGGCTCAAAAAATGACTTGAATAGTGTTGACTGGGCAGTTTAACTCAAACAATCAAGCAAAGCTCTGTGAGGAAGTTAAAACTACCCATAACTATATAAGGGCCCCCGCCCATAGGGGCTTGAAGAAATATATGGGCTGCATGATGGTTCCACGCAGAGCTGAATCCGGCCCGCACACTAGTACTGGTAAACCGCTTAGAGGATCTAAGCCTGCCCAGGAACCGCGGTGCGAGGCGGAACTTCCATCCTAATAAACCCTATTGGTTTCATTGGGCGACAGGGCTTGAGATGTCATTTCATCTCAATGTCGGGAAAAAGTCCCACAAAATTGGAAGCAACGTCTCCAAAATGACCTTTACAGTGTTGACGGGGACGCTAAACCTTAGGGATGTAACGATAGTCAGAAAATGACTATTGCGATACTATTGACATTGCAGGAAGAACCATTGCGATACTATTACTATTGCTGACTACTATTGCAATACTATTGCGATACTATTGCGATACTATTGCCTGAAAGATATTTCTTGTTTTAGAAGAAAATAAAAAAACTATTCAAACCGTCAACTGTTTTTCTGTATGTATAATCTGCATAAAAGAAATACAAGACAATTTACACAGAGGGACAACTGCTGCATACTCCTGTTTGCTTTTCTGCCTGTCCTTACAAATGGAAACAGCTCCCCAGGAGCATCTTTTTTCTTTCAAGTGTAAATCATCTTGGAGACTCATTTAAATAGAAGTTGCCAAATGCATGTATCAATTCACAGTGAGTGAGAATGTACCATCAGTTTCTTAATCAAAATAAAATATATTTGGACCCATATTTTCCCCAACAAACATTTATAGATATATTCTAAGGTTTCTATCAAGTTTTAAGTACAATAACTTTATTTCTGTACGACTTTAAGTGCGGTTATATGGTAGAAAATACTATAGTTGTCACGGTCAGTAACGGTCCTTTCTCAAGTTAATTGCAGACGTGTCATAATAGCTTATCCAATTAGTAATTAAAGATACAATTATATAAAATCATTTAGCTTGACACGCGTTATTAATACGAGCTGCAGCCGATATACTCAAAAGATCAAACTTGTCAGCTTAGCGAGAGAAGAGAATAAAGATTGCAGCATAATTTATAATTTAAGGATCTAGCCACAAGACGACTCATCCATCCAAAAGGCAAACATCAAAATATTCCGCCATCCAAATCGCCATAAAATCCACCGTCCACAAACCACCGCTACCGTTGTTTTTTTTTTTTTTTTTTTTTTTTGGCTAGCGATCGGTAAATGATGTCATCCGACCCCATCAACTCACATGTGTTTGATGTCATTGTTTTATTTTATTGGGGCACATTTCTTTCATGAAAAAACGTTGTTGGAACCAGTAAAAAAAATTTCTCAATAGATAAACGGTTGTGAATAGAGGTGGATAGAAAACTGCACCTTGCTCCCGGAAACAACTCCCGACTTATCCCCGGAAGCTCCGTGTCAATCACCAACAACAGCATACAGATGTGTTAAGACAAACTAAAGCGTTCGACTTTTGCCGCCAAGGGTCTGCTTTTTGGTGCCAAAACATAACCATTCACGAGATAGTAGAGTAGTCCGTTTTTATTACACATACATATACCTTTATATATATCATATAGCTAATCGTCTTAGGAGAGATTAAATCCTTCTCACATTGATTGTGGATTATATTTTATGATTAAGGGATAAACGCAAATTAGATACATAACTTGACCTTATTTTCACACCTTGTCATGCGGAACATTATATAGATTTTTCTATAGCACCGGAGGCTTGCGTTTACAGTGTGATAGTAGAATAGACTGGTCCGTGCCCAACACAGTCGGCGTTTATAACACGACTCGATTAACTAACACGGTCCGTTTGTTGGACCGGCCAGAGTTCTGTGTTATAATGGGGTTGGAGATGTAATTGTTTTCTAGTGCGGTATTTCCATGTGCATATTTTTTTAATACACTGTGTCCAAGATTTAAAATTAATTCCCCGGCTTTATAAACATGTCTGGATGCTCAAATTATTAACGTTCTTTGCAAGACGACACGCATTTCATTTCATTTGATGTCTGCTATTGACAAAATAAGAATCCTCTAAAACATCAACCAGAACAAGTTTTTGCACCTGTGAAGCGGTAGTGACATGTGCAGACTTCCCATGCTTCACGTGCTTATGTGGGCGGCATCCTTTGACAAGGAATACCGTTGTGTAAACACGCATTAATTAATCATCGCTTTTCTTATCACTGGCTTACAGACAGCTTGCAGATTAGCGTCATCAAAATATGCGTGGTCATCCGTGTCAATTATTTCGAAGGAATTAACATCAAAGTGTTTACTGTTAAAATGTGCTTCAGAAAGCTGAACAATTACCCGTTCAATGAAGGAATTTTCAGCGTGCTGACATTGGGTGTAAAGTGGATAATGCATAACAAATATGATGCATAAACACCCTGTATCTGTAGGCTACCGCCAAATCGCGATTCGGTTGAAATTTTATTGCCCCTTTATCTCGCGACAAGCAGCCGTTGACCCCCACTGATACGGTAGATTTTTGGATTATAATTAGGAAAATATACAGTTTGACGCTTAACCGGGTACAAAAATGAAAACAACTTCGGGAATTATCTGGAAAAAAACCTTTAGATATAGAGAACTATCGAAGCTATCAATAGTTCAAAACACTATCGGCGATAGTCATCGATGTTTAACTTTACCATCGATGCAGTACCATCGGCCCAGTGCCTATCGCAATACATCGATAGTCCGATGCATCGTTACACTCCTACTAAACCTCAAATCAAACAAACAAAACTCATAACTATATTACTTACATGGGGTCAGTACAGTGCAGAGGAGTGCATACAAAAAGGAAAAATATTTTTGCTTGGCCTGTATAAATTATATAACTTTTCAAGTAAAATTCCCCCCCCCCCCCCCCCCCCCCCCCAGGTAACCAGCTATCCAACTGAACTGTCAAAAAAGAAATTTGATTCTCGAGCACCCACCACATTGTGCTAAAGTCTGCCACATCAACAGTTTTTATTTGTAAAAAAAAAAAAATCTCAGTCTGTATGAAAAAAAACAACAAAAAATTCCATCACAAACTGACCAAGTTTTTAATCTCCCTGACCTGACACTTTTGATCTTTTGTGTGTACGGACAGCAAGCTCATGCTTATCATGCGTGTCAAAGTCTTTAATTCAGAGGAACAGATAAGCAGGGTATTTGCTTGAATATCCAATAAAATTAAAAGAATACCCAATTATAAAATGACTTGAAGGGTAAAAAAAACCCAAATAAAAATCAAAGATACCCAATACATGTATATACTGCCATACTTGCATAAAAGTCTTATAGTTATACATGTATATTCAAAACTTTCTGTTCTATTTTATAACCTGCCCAGTGTTGTCAGCCATTATGCTGGCCTTAGCGTTTCTTGCTTTTTACAAACACAAGGGATGAACAGAACTATTTAAGTACAAAAAATAGATATGTTTAAGCCTCTGTCAAGCTGAAAGTTAGCATTAATGATATGTGCAAAAGTACATTACCCAGTCATTTCAAATCCGGTCGGTAACAGTCACTTCAAATTCAGTGGGTAACAAAACCTGAGATACCCAATCATTTCTTCAAATACCCAATTAAATTTTAGTATAGTGGGTATCCAATTCCAAATAAAAGCTTATCTGTTCCTCTGTTTAATTACAGACTTTCGGATGAGTCTTTAAACCAAGGTCCCGTCTCCATATGACCTTAGCTGTTGGTGGGACGTAAAACTCAAACACTCACTCCTCTGTTTAATTGCTATTCAGATTCTTCAATAAACACCTGTTAACACTTGTTACAGGTATAATATAACCGCAGTTGAAAGTCGGACAGAAATAGCATACTTGATGGATACATGCACTTGTTTAACGTCCTGTCATTCAGACAGGGTATAATTGCAAAACATAAGAGGCTGTACATTTCACTGCAGACACCTGCATACATCTGACAATCAGAAATATACATCAGTCCTTAAATTGGAATGAGTGCTTGTCAAAATGATTTGAGATCAATCAACGTATACTGCTTGATCCAGTTTTAGAATATGTTCTAGAAAGGGTTATCCTTTGGAAGCAATGAATACACCACAGAACTGGAGTGTACATGTTTTCTGGGCCAGACTTGCTAGTTTCGGCCAATTAAGCCTCATCAGTGACCCTCATATATTTTCAAATCAATGATCCCAAGGGATAAGAAAATAATATAAACTACACTATGATGTAGGGTAGGGAGACGTTTTACGGCCACCACACATTTAGAAGTGTTTGATGAATGGTCTAACATGATGCAAAGAAATTCATTGAAAGGTTGAAAGGTAGTTCAACAGAGTTTGTACAATTTTGTGTCCGCATGTCTAGCAGTCAGCCTTGCATCCGTCCATCCATCAGTCTGGTGACACAAATTTGACATGCCTCGCCATAACTCCTATACCCTTTGAGATATATTGATGGTACTTTGGTATGGTTGTGCATGAGGCCAAGAAGACCTGTCAGGAGCAAGAACCACAACTCTGGTTGCACTGGCATTTTGATTATCTTCCCTGACAATATAACCTTGTGATTGCCATAACTCCAAAAACCCTTGAGATATATGGATGGAACTTGCAGGTTAACCCTTTTTGTACCAATGGGAATCTTCCTACTTATATAGCATTAGTCCATTTCAAAATTTAGGGGTGTCAGGTTTTGTTTTCTTCAAAATTATTAGGAAAATGGCTGAACTTTTTGCAAGCAGTGTAGGCCCTGATTAGACGCCGCGTTCTGCTGCGTCTGTCTGATCTGTGCCTGCACTGTTTGCCCTGGTACCCGTTTTGGGGTTTCCAGTACTAAATGGGTTAAGAAGGCCTGTTATGAGCAAGAACCACAACTCTAGTTGCTATGTTACTTTAGCTATCTCCCCTGACAATATATTTTGCCCCAGCTCTGGCTAAGGAGGACTTTTGGTATAATTTTTCTTACCAAGTATTTCTGCACTAACATATGTTGTGGGTACTTGCAACAATCATGTGATTCTGAAAACTACCCACAACATGCTTGAAATCACATTAATGAGGCATACAAGATGGATTTGTAGTTACAGAATTCTTTGTAAATAACCTTGAACTTGCTGTTTTGAAATTAACCCTTATCTTGCTGTTCTCGACCCCTATCTTTGTAAACAGTGTAGATCCAGATCAGATGGCTTCTGAAGTAGCCATCTGATCAGGATCTACACTGTTTGACATTCAATTTATGAATTTGTAGGAATAATTTACATCAAGTAATTTGATTGGTTCAACATGTTCAAAGTCAGAAATGGGTGTGGCTAAACTGAATATTCAGCAAGAGAAGGGTTAAAACCTGAAAGAAAAATATGTTCCAATCATTTTTAGTAAGTAATTCTAGTTCCGTTTTTTACGTCTAAACCATAGAAAACTGATAAGAAAAACAACTTGAATGTGTTGTCAAAAAGTCTCCCTCATGCAAACCCCAATCTCCCTCATCTGAGAAGCAAATCTCCCTCATGGTCAACATAAAATTATCACAGTATGTTAGTTATGACAAGCACTTGGAATGCTAGGTGACCACTGATTGCCCAGATATAACAGATAACAAATTAACCCTTATCTTGCGGGTGCACGACATTTCGTCTAAACCCATTTCGTCGAATAGACACTTCGTCTAATACGACAATTGGTCTAAAAAACCGGTCTGGTACGACATTTCGTCGAAAAAAGTATTAAGGATTTTAGACAAAATGTCGCACCTTTGTTATTATTATTTTTTTTTTTTTTTTTTTTTTGTTTTTTGTTTTTCACTTTTTAGACAATCTGCCTGTTGTCTATACTAATACAGATGAAACACTGAGATAATTTTCTTATTACTGCTAAAAAATATTCATCGAGGCGGTTCTAACGAGTACCCACAATTTATATTTTGAGCAGAAATAGGAAAAATAGGCCTTTCCCCTGTAAACCCCAAAATTTAGACGAAAAAACAATTAGACATTTTTAGACGAATTTAGACACTTTTCGACGAAATTTAGACGAAATGTCGTATTCGACGAAATGTCTTTTAGACGAAATGTCCTTTAGACGAAATGGGTTTAGACGAAATGTCATGGATCCTTATCTTGCTGAATATTCATCTAAGCCACACCCATTTCTGTCCATCAACCAATCAAATTACTTGATTTAATTTATTGCTACAAATTCATAAACTGAATGCCAAACAGTGTAGATCCTGATCAGATGGCGCCATCTGATCTGGATCTACACTGTTTGCAAAGATAGCGGTTTTTGTGAACAGCAAGATAAGCATTAATCTGATCTAAGACACCTTTTATATTTCTAATCCTTTGTTTAGTCTAAGTTACAAACTCCTGGGGATAACTTGAGAAGTTTCATTTAGAACTCAAATACCTGAACAAAAAAACACGCACACACACAGACAGTTTAACTGAGAATGTGTGTCATGAAAGAACAGCCGAATAATGTTACACTTTAATTCTTTCTGATCATTTATTTTCATTATTAGCGTATACCATTTCCCACGAATTTATTATGCAACGTTACTTTCATACCTGTAGCGGAGGTACGCGAAAATCTTCGAAAACCTTTGATAAGTATAGGTTATTCTAGCAGACAATGAAATTGATTGTTTACGACTGCGTCTGAACTGCCGGAAGTTGATAAAACGTGTGTTAAGTTTTTGTAAACAACTCGGTCATTAAGCTGAAAATCAGCGTTTTGAACCTCGAAGGAACAAATGGATATATTACTATCAAAATCTATATACAGTACGGCTCAGGTATAAGAACCAAAAAACTCTTTATTCCGAATCTCGGCGTTTCGAGTACTTTCAAAAACACTCGGAATTGTTCCGAGTATATGTATATATTCGGCGGACACTCCTCGAAAACACTCGCAAGGTCCGCGGTACGCGAAATTTCGCGAAATTATTCCGAGTCGTAATATCGTACCTGGAGGCAATATTTTCTCGCGAAGTTACGCGGAAATACTCGGAGGAATTTGACGAAATACCTGGGCATTGTTTTTGTTTATTTAGTGTTCTTTTACCATCATATATATTTATATATAATTATAAGATAATAATTATCACTGATAGTTATTATAATGTAAACAATGTCAAAAGTCAACAAAGAGGTAATCATTAATTACCAGGGTGTGAAACTGCGAAGTGATTTCAAACAAAGGAATCAGTTGGGCATGACGAGTACATACAACTCTTTCAAGTCCGTAATTGAAAGCATGTTGAACATCATAAAATTATAGGAAAATCGGTCATTTTGAACTCAAAATTTCTCCATGTAATTTTAATATTTTCAAAAAAAGAAAATTATTTTGATATAATATAATCATTTGTCTTTCATTCTTTAATAATTTTAATGTGAAGTATTATCGGATAATTGAGAAACAAATAATCAAAGGTGATAACTGTCAGCGAAATTTTGACGGGTTTCGGCCGCCATTATTGGCTTCTTTTAAACTGCAAAATCGGTCATTTTGAACTCAAAATTTCTACATGTAATTTTAAGATTTTCAAAAAAAGAAAATTATTTTGATATAATATAATCATTTGTCTTTCATTCTTTAATAATTTTAATGTGAAGTATTATCGGACAAATGAGAAACAAATAATCAAAGGTGATAACTGTCAGCGAAATTCTGACGGGTTTCGGCCGCCATTATTGGCTTCTTTTAAACTGCAAAATCGGTCATTTTGAACTCAAAATTTCTCCATGTAATTTTAAGATTTTCAAAAAAAGAAAACTATTTTGATATAATATAATCATTTGTCTTCCATTCTTTAATAATTCTAATGTGAAGTATAATCGGACAAATGAGAAACAAATAATCAAAGGTGATAACTGTCAGCGAAATTTTGACGGGTTTCGGCCGCCATTATTGGTGTCTTTTAAACTGCAAAATCGGTCATTTTGAACTCAAAATTTCTCCATGTAATTTTGATATTTTCAAAAAAAGAAAATTATTTTGATATAATATAATCATTTGTCTTTCATTCTTTAATAATTTTAATGTGAAGTATTATCGGATAATTGAGAAACAAATAATCAAAGTTGATAACTGTCAGCGAAATTTTGACGGGTTTCGGCCGCCATTATTGGCTTCTTTTAAACTGCAAAATCGGTCATTTTGAACTCAAAATTTCTCCATGTAATTTTAAGATTTTCAAAAAAAGAAAATTATTTTGATATAATATAATCATTTGTCTTTCATTCTTTAATAATTTTAATGTGAAGTATTATCGGACAAATGAGAAACAAATAATCAAAGGTGATAACTGTCAGCGAAATTTTGACGGGTTTCGGCCGCCATTATTGGCTTCTTTTAAACTGCAAAATCGGTCATTTTGAACTCAAAATTTCTACATGTAATTTTAAGATTTTCAAAAAAAGAAAATTATTTTGATATAATATAATCATTTGTCTTCCATTCTTTAATAATTCTAATGTGAAGTATAATCGGACAAATGAGAAACAAATAATCAAAGGTGATAACTGTCAGAGAAATTTTGACGGGTTTCGGCCGCCATTATTGGCGTCTTTTAAACTGCAAAATCGGTCATTTTGAACTCAAAATTTCTCCATGTAATTTTGATATTTTCAAAAAAAGAAAATTATTTTGATATAATATAATCATTTGTCTTTCATTCTTTAATAATTTAAATGTGAAATATTATCGGACAATTGAGAAACAAATAATCAAAGGTGATAACTGTCAGCGAAATTTTGACGGGTTTCGGCCGCCATTATTGACCTCTGATACGTCGCACCGGCGACATATGTTTAATTAAATTAATCACCACTCGCAAATACTCGCAAACACTCCAAATATCACAGGTAAGCTCTGAGGTCCGCGGAATTTCCTCGGAATATCGAGCGCATAACTTGGAGTAAAATATTTTCACTCGGAGTTGTTTACTCCAAACCATTCGGCGGAAAAACGCGGATTTAAAAAGTTGTCCGCGGAATGAAAAAGAAAAACGGTTCAAATACCTGAGCCGTACTGTACATGTAATATAATAAATTTGCAATTACCCATTTTCATCAATTCAGTTTGCTGGCTGTCAATAGCGAATTCGCTATCGACAGCCGGCTGTCAATAGCGATCGCCTATAATATAATACCCACATGGATGTCAAACTTGGAGCCAAAATTTACATTAATTGTGCCAGTAACGGTGAAAACATCGATACTTCTGTTGACGAATATTGCAATATTTGGCTTCAGTAAAACTTCAGTTTACAAAACGAGTTTGTTTTCTGCCTGTTTTATAGAAAGGTTTTGAGATTTTTTTTTTTTTCTGATTTTAGAGGGAAATGAGCAAAACGGGACACAAAGAAAAGGCTTTTGTACCGGTGAAGGCAAAAGCGAACAGCAGTATGATATTTATTTTTGGCGAACCGCGGAAAATATCGGTATATCTTTGCAACCCCAACCTCAAGTGTGACTGCCATGCTGCACATGACCTTGTCGCTATTCCCAGAGACCTGTACCTCACAGCCCTGCAAAGACAATTTAGATACTCACACCCAATGGCTTACAGACACATCTCTACCCCTACAGATTATTATAAATACTCTTATTTCCCCCAGACTATTGTACACTGGAATTCCCTCCCTACAGCAGTAGTCTTGCTGCCCAATGTTGATGAGTTCAACAGGGCAGTCAGCCAGATCAACCACTCCCCATCTTAACCAACTACCGCCTTGCTTTTAACCCTTTTTGTACCAAATGGAATCTTCCGTCTCAGCAGGAGTCCATTTCAACATTTAGGGATGTCAGGTTGTGTTTTCATCAAAATTTATTTGGAAAATGCCAGAACTTTCTGCAAATAATGTAGGCCCTGATGAGACGCATTCTGCGGCGTCTCATCTGGGCCTTCACGGTTTGCCAAGGTACTCGTTTTGGGGTTTCTGGTGCTGAATGGGTTCTTTTTAACTTTCACGTTTTTAACTTTCCTTTAATTTTCACCACTTGCCTTTTCTTAGTCCGACTTTGCACTCACATGCTACAAGTCCCAGCAATGGGTTAAGCATTATTGGAAGATAGATACATGTAGATAGGATGGAATGGTGCTTCAGTATACACACGAACGGATGCGTGAATGTACTGACGGATAGGACGGAAAAAATTAATCATCATGTTCATAAGTGTATGCAATGAATACCACATAAACCCCATTTATACAGCGGAAAGTGGTTTTCAGTGGGTAAGCATAGACAATGAGGCGGTTCTAGCCCACAATCTATATGTTGAGCAGAAATTAGAAAAAATATCCCCTTTACTCATCTACAAATTGTCATTTTCACAGCCATAAAATCATAGGCATGTAAATGTAATCTCTTTCTCAAACATTTCTTGCCCCTGCCAATCGGGGCTTGGAGATACATGTATAGATTGGGCTGCATGATGCTTCCACGCAGAACTGAAACTCACTGCACGTGGGTACTGGTAAACCGCTTAGAAGGCCTTAGCCTGCCCAGGCAAAGTGGTGCATGTCAGACCATCCAGTGTATATAAGCCTTATTGGTTTCATTGGGCGGCAGGGCTTGAGATGTCATTTCATCTCAATGTCAGGTAAAAGTCCCACAGAATTGGAAGCAATGTCTCCTGGTCATTCTCTCCCTTCCACTAATTCAAGAAGGGCAGTTGTCAGTTTCTGGCGAAAGAATGTGCCAGGTTGTGTTTTCTTCAAAACCGACTTGAAAAATGACTGATTCTTTAGCAAACAGTGGAGGCCCTGATCAGATGCCGCGTTCTGGGCCTGCACTGTTTGCCCGGGTACCCGTTTTGGGGTTTCTGGTATTAAATGGGTTAATAAATTTATAAGCAGTTTCTCATTTTGAACCATAAGGGAAGTCTTAAATTTACATACTGTTTTGTCTTCTACAAGGGCGTATCATATGTCCATGCACGACTTACATTGTCCCACAGAACGGTGTGTTGAACAGCCGGTAGGATCCCAAGATCCCCTTACTGACGTTTATGGATGGCTGTTGTTTACACGTTGGTGTAATTGTATGGCTGTATAAAATATATGACGTTGTAACAGAAGTATGTTGTTTTACTTACATATCCCAGATTAGTGCCTCCAAGGTCAAGGTCAAACATGTACTCACACAGTGTTACATAACATTCACTTGTGTCCCTTGTCATACACATGTATGACGGGGGCATCTATGTCCTATGCCCCAGAACACAATTCTAGTTTTTAGCTCACCAGAGCCGAAGGCTCCGGGGGAGCTTATAGGATAGGCAGTTGTCCGGCGTTGTCGTCGTCGTTGTCGTCGTCTGACGTCAACACTTTCAAACATCTTCTTCTCTGAAGCCACTGGACCGATTCAGCCCAAATTTTATCTGTAGCATCCTTGGGCTGGGGGATTGAAAGTTTGTGTTTTTTATGAAAATCGGCCCATTAGTTTGGTTGCTATGGCAACTTAGAGTTTCCATAGACTTATAATGGGGAAAATTGAAAAATGGCATTTACTGCCAAGTCATTGCAGATATTTGGACAAAACTTTTATAGAAATGTTTCTTGAGTAAAATTCTTTCAGCCATATGCTTTTATGCCAACCTGAGGGTCCCCCAGGTTGTGCCGGGGCCATGCCCCACCCCCTCCACTTCATAAAAGGCCATATATCTCAGAAACCATTCAGATCCCGACCCCTAAACCATATATATTCTTGTTCCTATTGATAAGACGCATTTAGTAACACCAACCTTGGGGTCCTCAGGGATGCGCCGAGGTCATGCCCCACCCCCTCCACTTAATAAAAGGCCCAATATCTCGGAAACCATTCAGATCCCCACCCCTAAACCATATATATTCTTGTTCCTTATGATAAGACCCATTCAGTGACATCAACCTGGGAGTCCCCTGGATGCGCCGGGGCCATGCCCCACCCCCTCCATTTCATAAAAGGCCCAATATCTCGTAAACCTTACAGATCCCCGCCCCTAAACCATATATATGCGTGCTTCTTATGATAAGACACATTCATTGACACCAACCTGGGGGTCCTCAGAGATGTGCTGGGGCCTTGCCCCACCCCTCCACTTCACAAAAGGCCATATATCACAGAAACTGTTCAGATCCCCACCCCTAAACCATATATATTCTTGTTCCTATTGATAAGACGCATTCAGTAACACCAACCTGGGGGTCGTCAGGGATGCGCACAGGTCAGGCCCCACCCCCTCAACTTTATAAAAGGCCCAATATCTCGGAAACCATTCAGATTCCCACCCCTAAACCATATATATTCTTGTTCCTTTTGATAAGACCCATTCAGTGACATCAACCTGGGAGTCCCCTGGATGCACCGGGGCCATGCCCCACCCCCTCCATTTGATAAAAGGCCCAATATCTCGGAAACCTTACAGATCCCCGCCCATAAACCATACATATGCTTGCTTCTTATGATAAGACACATTCATTGACACCAACCTGGGGGTCCTCAGAGACGCGCTGGGGCCTTGCCCCACCCCTCCACTTCAAAAAAGGCCATATATTTCAGAAACTGTTCAGATCCCCACCCCTAAACCATATATATTCTTGTTCATTATGATAAGATGCATTTAGTAACACCAACCTGGGGGTTCCCAGGGATATGCTGGGGCCATGCCCCACCCCCTCCATTTCATAATATCACAATATCTCGGAAACCCTACAGATGGCCACCCCTTAACCATATATAGTCTTGTTCCTTATGATAAGACACATTCATTGACACCAACCTGGGAGTCTCCCTGGGCCTTGCCCCACCCCTCCACTTCACATAAGGCCTTATATCTCAGAGAATGTTCTTAGCCCCACCCTAAACCATATATATTCATCTTTCTTATGATAAGACGCATTCAGTGACACCAGCTTGGGAGTCCCTGGGGCACGCCCAGGCCATGCCACACCGCTTTACTTCATTAAAAGCCATATATATCAGAAATAGTTCAGATCCCCACCCCTAAACCATATACTTGTCCTTATGATAAGACTCGTTCAGTCACACCAACCTGGAGGTCTCTTTGTGCTGAGGCAATGTGCCCCGCCCTTCCATTTCATAAAAGGCTTTATATTTCAGAAACCATTCAAATCCCCACCCCATAATCATATATGTTCTTGTTCCTTATTATTAGCACACCTACTGTAGCGGGGTCCGCAGGGGCCATTCCTATTTCATAAAAGGGCATCAAATCTCTGAAACCGGTCAGATTCCCAGCACTGAACCATATATATACTTGGTCCTTATGATAAGACACATTTAGGGACAACAGTTTGGGCTTTCCTGGGATCAACAGGGCATGCCCCAACCCCTCAACTGTTAAACAGGCCTTACAGATCCCCACTGCTAAACCATATATATTTTTGTTTCTTATGATAAGACGCATTTAGTGATACCAACCAGGGCTCCATTGGGTCCATGCCCCACCCCCTCTACTTCATAAAAGGCCTAACTTTTCAGATGCTGAGTCCACATGGGTGCTCATTTGGACATGGGGGTTAATTTGGTGGATTAAAATGATATCATGTTAAAATACATGGCTGCCATTGGGCAGGATGGGCAGTGCCCACCTGAGCTCTGGTGAGCATAGTGGCCCATGGGCCTCTTGTTTAAACACAAATGTCACTCGGCAGAATTTATTGTTTTGGAGTTTATTTTTGGGGGCGGGACAGGTTCAGAAATTTTGACCAATTTCTTACTTGCTAGCTGGCTTGAATTGAGGTTTAACATCCCTGTCAACACTGTTTAGATTATTTTGAGAGACTTTTATCCTGCATCGAGATGACATCTCAAGCCCTGCCTAGCAATGAGACAAGAAGGCTGATATGCATGTGAAGGTCAAACTCAGGCAGGCTTAGTCCTTCTTAGCGGTTTACCAGTACTCATTCGTAGTCAGTTTCAGATCTGTGTGGAAGCACCATGTAATCCAATCTATATCCCCAAGCCCCAATGGGCGCGGGAGGCTTATTTGTTACTATGTTCACGAAAAACTCAAGGTGACGAAGGTCATTTTTCCCAATTTTAGACTTTGACCGATAAGAAATTCCCAATCAAAAAGTACCCTGGCCCTGTTGCGAAAATGGCTAACAATCTCTGGGAAAATATTAAACCAAATTCTCTCCCTTTTACAATCTTTCCCCACATACATTCTTTTCCATGAGTACAAATTGTTTTTCATAGCTTAATAAATATGTGACACTTAAAGATACCAAGGGAGGATATCTCACCCCTCATGGCAAGGTTGAGTTTCTTGCATATAAGCCTTCTGGTTTCATTGGGCAGCAGGGCTTGAGATGTCATTTTATCTCAGTGTTGAGTAAAAGTCACACAAAATTGGAAGCAGTGTCTCCAAAATGAACTAAATAGTTTTGACGGGGATGTTAAACACCAATTCAAACAAACAAACAAGTTTTTTTGATGGCAATTTGCAGTGTGAATTCCCATAGAGATCCTGTACAGTGTGATTTCATAACAATAGAATGCAAGCGCCTAAGTGACACAGATCTGTTGAAAATAGTACTTTCTCATGCTTTATGTTCTTTTAAAAATGTTGCATCCCAGGCGGGAAAGAATCAGGATATTGCCACAATTTGACCCAACAGGTGTTTTTAACTGGCTCTTGGTCCATTGTTCCTAGAACATGTAACATTTTTAGCACTTAACCCTTATCTTGCTGAATATCCATTTAAGCCACACCCATTTCTGTCTATCAACCAATCAAATTACTTGATGTAATTTATTGCTACAAATTCATTAACTGAATGCCAAACTGTGTAGATCAGAAGCCATCTGATCTGGATCTACACTGTTTGCAAAGATAGGGGTTGTCGTGAACAGTAAGATAAGGGTTAACTACTTTGTTAATCAGATGATGCTTGGAGCAATTGAGGCTAAATGTTTGTCCTGCTGAACAAGTTAAGCCATTTTCATTTGTAACTTTCAACCAATCAGATAACTTGATGTAATTTATTTCGTCAAATCACAACAGAATTACAAACAGTGCAGATACTGATCAGATGACTTCAGGACACAAAACCGTTCAAACATTGATGAGCTTCATTTCATTTTGACTTGAAACATCATTCAATTTTTCCTAACATCCTATCAGTCAAACTAACTTGATGCAAAGAGATTCATTGAAAGTTATTTCATGGGAGTTTGAATTATTTTATCTGATAGGTGTATCTGATTTGTATCTACACTGTTTGAAAAGGTAGAGCATAGCCTGGTTCAGCAGGACAAGGATTAAGGGAAATTTTTCTGCCATTTTTCAAAGGGAGACAACTTTGGGACTTCCTATTCGCTTTTCTATAGGCTCAGTCCCACTGAAAAAGTGGTCTACTCATAAAGGAAAGAATTTGCTCCACAGGAGCAAATTCTTTCCTTTAAGAGTTGACCCCTATTGACGTGAGAGACAAAAATACTTTTGCAGGAGTTGGCTCCCCTGAAGGTTTTCCCATTCCCCTTAAGCTTAAGCTTTTTTTTTCCCATTTCGTTCAGGACACAGAATGGGAAATGATCAAAGCCAGCCGAGCTCTTCAGGAGAGAGCTTAAAGAATAACATTACAGTAACCTGGAAGAAAGGGGCTGAGTGCAGCTTCCCTCTGCGAGAAGGGCAGTGTGCTTGTTATCATGGTAACAGTATGTACGTGTTTGGAGGGGTCATACAAAGTCATACAGAAGATTTGGTGGAATCTAATGAGTTGCTGTGTTATGAAGTTGGTAAGATTTTGTTTGTTTGTTTTGAGTTTTAACGTCCCTGTCAACACTGTATAGGTCATTTTGGAGACGTTGCTTCCAATTTTGTGGGACTTTTACCCGACATTGCGATGAAATGACATCTCAAGCCCTGTCGCCCAATGAAACCAATAGGCTTTATAAGCATGGACGGACTGACTCGCAGGCTTAGATCTTCGTACTCGTGCGGTTAGTTTCAGCTCTGCATGGAAGCATCATGCCGCCCATCTATTTCTTCAAGCGCTGATGGGCGGGGCCAAAGTTAGTAAGTTAGGACAAATTACAAGGATAGGGGTTTTTGTGCATGTGCATCTGGTGAAGACTCAGATCAGCCTGCATATTCACACAGTCATTAGTCTTGTCTTCTTGCAGGCTGCAATGGTCATATTTTATTTAACCCATTATGTAACAGAAACCCCAAAACGGGTACCCAGGCAAACAGTGCAGGCCCAGAATGCGGCATGATCAGGGCCTACACTATTTGCAAAAAGTTCAACTATTTTCCAGACTTTCGGATGAGTCTTTAAACCGAGGTCCCGTCTCCGTATGACCTTAGCTGTTGGTGGGACGTAAAACTAAAACTCACTCAACTATTTTCCATAGAAATTTTAAAGATAACCTATCACCCCTAAATTTCAAAAATGGACTCCTGCCATATATGAGGAGGAAGATTCCATTTGGTACAAAAAGGGTTTAGTGGTTATGCTGGCTGATATGACCCTTTACTGAATGCACGTTTGCTTGTTGCAACCCTGAGAGGGAAATATTTTAACCCTCATCCTGCATAATAATTATCCCCACGTTTTTAAAAAAAAGTGGGGATATTGTTATCGCCTCCGTCCGTCTGTCTGTCCGTCCGTCTGTCTGTCCGGCTATCTCCTCCTAAACCGTTAGCCGGAATTCAACCAAATTTGGTATGCGAGTTGCTTACATGAATAGCTTGCGCAAGAGCACATTTTTTTTTTGTCCCTGCCCCCAGGGGCCCTGGGGAGGGGTCAAAAGGTCAAATATCAATAAAATTCAATTACAAAGTCAATTTTGAAGATTTTGATGCCAAACTTTGCACATGTACTTAGTTATGAAAAAAGTAAAACATATTGAACGGGATTTTGGCTGTGACCCCTAGGTCACGCCCTGGGGGTCGGACTTGGGGGGGTCGGGGGTCAAAATTAAAGTTTTTCAGAACATAGTCATGTTGCATATCTATGCGAAGGGGATAATGGGTAGAATAAACTACAAGTAAAATTTTGACCCTGGGGTCAGATTGGGGCCCTGGAAGAGGGGTCAAAGGGTCAAAATTTAAGTTTTTTGGAACATAGTCATGTGGCATATGAAATTGAAGGGCATGATTAGTAGAATATAATACAGGTAATATATTGACCATGGAGTCAAATTAGGGCCCAGGGTGAGGGGTTTTCGGTACTTGGCCCCTCTGTAGAAAACGTGGGGATTTGCGATGGCGCGCCATCGACAGTATTCTAGTTAATTTTGCCACACCCATTTTTGACTATCAACCATTCAAAATACTTGATATATTATTATCCCCACGTTTTTCAACGAAAAAGTGGGGATATTGTTATCGCCTCCGTCCGTTCATCCGTCCTTCCGTCTGTCTGTCTGTCTGTCCGTCCGTCTGTCTGTCCGGCTATCTCCTCCTAAACCGTTAGCCGGAATTCAACCAAATTTGGTATGCGAGTTGCTTACATGAATGGCTTGCGCAAGAGCACATTTTTTTTTGTCCCCGCCCCCAGGGGCCCTGGGGAGGGGTCAAAAGGTCAAATTTTGACCTACTGTGGAGAAAACGTGGGGATTTGCGATGGCTTGCCATCGACTGCGCGCTCTAGTATTTATTTAAAATTCACAAACTGAATGCCAAAAAGTGCAGATCCTGAAGAGATGGCTATCTGATCTGGATCTACACTGTTTGCAAAGGTAGGGGTTGTCATGTTTTGCGGGATAAAGGGAACCATGAAGCAGAGAGAAAAATAAATTAGTAAAAATGTCCCTTGGTTGCAAACTTTTGTGTTTGGGTCCTAAACTCTGGGACAAAAATTGTCAGTGCCTTGGCAAAGTTTGTTGTTGTATTTATTATTGTATTTGCCAGTCAGAAGTCCATGTGGATTCAGTTGTCTCGTCTTGGTTTTCAATGCAGTGCATCTCATCTCATTTCTCAGACTAGACTTTCGGGTGAGTCTTTAAACCGAGGTCCCGTCTCCATATGACCTTAGCTGTTAGTGAGATGTAAAACTCAAACACTCACTCACTCATTTCTCAGAAAACAAGTCTAGTTATACCTTATTTATACATGTAAACTTGTGTCCTTTATAGTATGAACTTATTCATGCATTTTCTCTTTCAGTGCGAGTAATTTGATAAGAAAATAGTTAAAACTTTAAAAAATACTTCCATTTCATCCAGATTGCTACAAATATGCATTTGTTTTGTTTGCATTGGTGTTTAACGTCCCCGTCAACACTATTTAGGGCATTGGTGTTTAATGTCCCCGTCAACACTATTTAGGCCATTTTGGAGACGTTGCTTCCAATTTTGTGGGACTTTACTCAACATTGAAATGAAATGACATCTCAAGCCCTGCTGCCCAATGAAACCAGAAGGCTTATATGCACTGAATGATCTGACTCACACTGCTTTGCCTGGACAAGCTTAATCTTTCTAAGTCGTGTGTGGTCTGATTCAGCTCTGCGTGGAAGCATCAATCAGCCCAATCTATTTCTCCAAGCCCTGATGTGCGGGGGCGATAAATATGCATTTGCAACAAAAATTATGCTTTAGGGCATGTAATAGAATCATCAAAATTCCATGTAGCACATTCTGGCATTTGATTTGGATCCATTGGGCAGAAGAAGGTGAATTTTTGTCAAGTTCTGTGGGAAGGTAAATCTGCTGTCAACTTCAAGCACCATTACGATCACACATCTGTGCATATTTCTCATCTCCAAAATGGCTACTTTTTCTGAAGAAAATCCCTGATATTTTTCTCAAAAATACTGCAAACATAGGTCGTGGGTGCTCGTCAGAACCGCCTCATTGAGGCGGTTCTAACGAGTACCCACAACCTATGTATTGGAGTAAAAATAAGAAAAATAATGTAGGCCCCGTAAACCCGGATTTTCTCTATATAAAGTGGGGTATAGGGGAGTCTTCATTTCACAGACTAGTTCACGTGATGCTAAGCACCTTTAGAAGGTGACATTTTTGTAGTATTTCTTCCCTATTTTCCAACAGAAATAAGTCTTGACATTACATGTGAACCTGCTGGGCAGATGATTCACATGTCAAGTCTGACTTTTACTGAAAAATAGTGGAAAAGAAAAGCATTGCCATTTCCTCGAGAATTTACTGAAGGGTTAAAATCACACAAAAACAAGAATTTAGTTCATGTCAGCCTGGCTCCATGACTGATGAATTGAGTGTTGATCATGTGGTAGCCAATGGGATCCCTGTCTGGATGGTAACATTCTATAGTGGAGATTCATCATGCAAACTTTTTCCACATTCATTCCTTCCCTCACTCACTCCCCTTGATTCAAGAAGGGCAGTTGTCGGGTTTTGGCAAGAATTGTGCTCTGCACTGGTAAAATGTATAAGCCTGCCCAGGAAAAATGTAGTTAGGTAAACTGACCAAAGTGACATGACCTAAATAATGTTGACTAGAACATTATAAATATTCCCAAACAAACAAGACCACTTCATTAAGAAGACAACTTTGAAGTCCCACATTTGGTCTTGTATAAATTCTACTGTACATTTTGCCAATGTTATTTTGCAAGATGGTAAGTCTGATCATGTTTTTAAGGATCTAACAGTTGGTCTTCTGTGGAAGCAAAAGGTGATATTCCTCCGGGGAGGTCAGCTGCCAGCCTAGTTGCCATTGGAAACAAATTGTACCTGTTTGGTGGACTCAGCCATATGTCAGGGTGGACTGATAGCTTGCACGTGTTTGACTTAGGTAAGTTCAGTGATTCACAAGAAGCATGATAAAAGTACCCAATGTCATAATAGGCTCACTGTTATTTTTTTTTTTTTTTTTGATAATACCGTATTCCTCTCATTTAGTGCACTGGGCGCTTAAAAAATTTGAAAAAGAAGGGACGCTTATTAGAGACAAAACTCTTTCCAGAAAGGAGGGTTTAAAACCCCATTACATGTGATATTTTTCCATTGGTATATGGTGGAATCATGACATGTGAAGTACCAAGTGGTCAACACAGACACTCTGTGATAGTAGGGGTTTAGAAATACATTAAAATTCCTATATTAAGACCACCTTTGGAACTGTTGAAAAGTGGTCTTAAAGACCACTTTTGAACAGTCCCAAAGCGGGTCCCTGACCAGAGGACATTGTAGGTGGAAATACAAAGAAAAATTAAGTGTACCCTTCAAAATAAGCTTTTTATAGCAGAATTAGTCCTAATTTTAGGTGGTCTTTATAGCAGAATTTCACTGTACCTTGGATGATAAGATTTACAGCAGATACGGCAATGACTGTAAGGCCGAAAGATTTACTTTTGGTAAGCCAAAATACTTTTTCCTCTGACAACAGAAGGGGTGCTAATTTATTTTCTTGGAAAAACAGTGAGGGGACACTTATAGGAGCAGGGGCGCTAAATGGGAGGAATACGGTAAATAGAGGATCTTACCTGAGTGGTCCCTTCATATAATATGAACCTCAAGTTCATATTAAATGATCACCAATTCAAGATTTAACCCATTTTGTACCGAAAACCCCAAAATGGGTACACTGGCAAACAGTTCAGTGTGGCTTCTGATCAGGGCCTTCACTATTTGCAAAAAGTTCAGCTATTTTGTGAATAAATCTTAAGGATAACACAACCTGTCAACTTTAAATTTCGAAATGGACTCCTGCCATATATAAGGAGCAGAGATATGATTCTTCCTCTTTTTCACTTCATTTTTCCAAAAATAAATGGCTGTGGATTTGATCTGAAATGCTCAGAAACAGCATTTTCTGAAGGGGGTATTGGGGTTTTCCTCTGGTATCTGGAGAAGTAGACCAATCACATTAGGCACCCGCCCATTGGGGCTTGAAGAAATAGATGGGCTGCATGATGCTTCCACGCAGAGCTTAAACTGACCCGCACACGAGTACTGGTAAACCGTTTAGAGGATCTAAGCCTGCCCAGGCAAAGAGGTGCGAGTCGGCCTGTCCATGCATATAAACCCTATTGGTTTCATTGGGCAGCAGGGCTTGAGAGCCATTTCATCTCATTTTTGGGTAAAAGTGACCTTTACAGTGTTGATGGGGACGTTAAACCTCAAATCAGACAAAACATTCCTGGAGGAAGATTCTATTTGCAGGGCGTCAAGTTACCTATATTTACCTATATTTTCCTATATTTCAGGCCATTACCTATAATAACCTATAAAATCCTATATTTTACCAAAATACCTATAAATACCTATAATTTGGAATTTTGTGTAATCAAGGAATACAAAGTTTCTAAAGAATCTTTGACAGTAGATGTTGTCTATAATATTTGAGCTTAGTAAGCTTTTTCCTTTTTAGGGCTATTCCAGTATAATCTATTAGGGTGGGGCGGACGGCAACTTTTTTATTTAGTGGCCGTAGGCTATGGTTTTAGAAAAACAAAATAGGCCGTAGGCTGTACAACAGAATTTTTAAAATTTACGGTAGGTTGTACTACCGATTTTTTAAAAAATCCCGTAGGCTATGTTGAAAGAAAATAAATAATTGTTGTAGGTTGTCAAATAACAACAGGGCCCAGACATCTGAATCGTTCAGTTTGAAGTTCCGCAGAGATTTTAAACAAAAAGCAACGCTGAAATTGTGAAAAAAAGAAAGGCTCGGCAATTTTACTGCTGTTTACAGGTCAAAGGTCGTTTGAGTAGGACACAAATCAATATCCGGTAACGGGACGCTTCGCCCCCGGTCGATGACCTTGCCTGACATAATGGAAAATTACTGGGCTTAGTTACTGAATGACGCAATAATCCCCGTTCCAAAAAAAAATACTTGTGTTGGTAGCGCATGATTTGCATGATTTATGTAAACACAATATTAGCACGCTGTTTAATCAGTAAGCTTCAAGGGATTTATGGCCCGAGATAATTAGTTAATTGGGGATTATGATACCCAAGGAATGTTTATACAGCGGATGCCACCCAGAGCGTGCCGAGCTTTGAGCTGTAATAAATTACGTAACAGTACCCAAAAGTGTACCCAGGTGGTCATCGGACGGGCAATAAAACCCACAGATGGGTAGACAGCCTTTCATTGGTCAATTGTTTCAGTCCCTTTAATAAATATTAATTCCTTAAAAAAAATATGCAATGTCTGATCAGGGCCTCAACGCTGACACTTGAACAGACAGACAGACGCAATTATTTAGCGGCACCTTATCAGGGTCTACAGGTTTTAGGATCTTATAATGCTACGACACCCGGATCAGACACTCCACAATCACTGTGCGACGTCTGATCCAGCTCCAACCGCCGACGGTTTATTTTATTTTATTTTCCGCGACCGAATAGGTTTGAAGGATATAGCGATGAGTCTTGCGCCCGTCCAAATGTCCGTCCGTCCGTAGACACAACAGACAGATGCAAACAATGCGGATCCAGATCAGACGCCATACTATTATTAAACGGCTTCTGTTGAGGGTCTGCAGGTTTGCAGATGGCATCTGAGATGGCAGAGACCCGGACAAGACGCTGTGCAAGGATAATGCGGCGTCTGATCAGGGTCTTATAGCCCACGGTGGTGTTTTTTATCCCTAGTCTGAACAGGTTCGGAGCCTGGCGTCCGTACATCCGCCCATCCGTAGACACAACATTATGATTGGCGTCCGTTCAAATATCCGTCCGTAGACGCAACAGACAGATGCAAACAATGCAGATCCGGATCAGACGTCGTACAATTATTAAACGGCGTCTGATGAGGGTCTACAGGTTTGAAACGACATCTGAGATGGCGCAGACCCAGACAAGACGCTGCGCAACGACAATGCGGCGTCTGATCAGGGTCTTATCGCCGACGGTGGTGTTTTTTATCCCTAGTCTGAACAGGCTCGGAAGATATAGCGATCAGCGTGGCGTCATCTACCCGTCCGTCTGTATGACAATAGACAGAACACAAAGGTGCAAACAGTGAATCAGACGTCATACAATTCTTATACGGCGTCTGAATAGGGTCTACATGTTTGTAGACGGCATATGCGACGGCACGGACCCAGACCAGATGCTGTACAATGATCATGTGACGTCTGATTAGGGTCTGACCGCTGACGGTGCGTTTTATTTTTTATCCCCCTGATCAAATAGGTTTGGGGTTATAGCGATCAGCCTGACGTCCATCCGTCCGTCCGCAGACACCAAATTGTGATAGCCAAAACTACAATACCCTATGAGATAGATTGTCGGTACTTGTTACAATAGAACATGAGGTTCAAAAAGCATGCCGTGAGCAAGAACCAAAACTCTGAGTGTCCTGGTATTTTAGTTATTTCCCCTGACAATATAAACTTGTGATCACAATATCTCCTATATATTTGAAGATATATTGATTGACTTGATACCGTTGTACATAAGGTCAAGAAGGGTTGTCATGAGCAATAACCATAACTCTGGATGTCATGGTATTATAGTTATCTCCCCTTACAAAATAACATTGCGATCAATAACTCCTATACACTTTGACATATTTTGATGGTAGTTGGTACAAGTGTACTTGGGGTCAAGAAAGAGTGTCGTGAGCAAGAAACAAAACGCTGGGTGCCATGGTATTTTAGCTATCTCCCCTGGCAATGTGTTATCTACCCTGACAATGTGACCTTGTGGTTGCCATAACTCCATTACCCTTTGAGATATATTGATGGGACTTGGTACAGAAATACAAGAGGTTAAGATGATGTGTCTTGGACAAGAACCACAACTCTGGGTGCCAAGATATTTTAGATATCTCCCCTGACAAAGTAACCTTGCGATCGCAAGAACTCAAACACATTTTGAGTATCAACCACCCCATAGCCAGCTCTTTGGGGTGAGCTGGCTATGGGGTGGTTGATACACTGATTTGAAAAAAAAGTAAAGTTGGGGAAGGGGGTGCAAAAATGATAGATAGACGATAAAAGTTATTTTATTTTATTATATTATTTTATAAAAAAAATCACACCCGTGTGTCATAGTGCATTCTTTGATTTCTCCAAAATGGCTACTTTTCCATTGAAAACTTTGATATTTGTCTTATTTATACTCGGAACATAGGTTGTGGGTATAGATTGAGGCAGTTCTAACGAGTACCCACAACTTAAGTCAGGTAACCTGGAATACCGTCGGAAGGTAAGATATTTTTTTTGGCTTTTCCTGAAATTTATCCAATGGGGAGGATAAGAAAACAATATTTTTAATGGAAAAGTTCAAAAGAATCATCGTCAACCATTTAAAATAGGATTGAGGGTAAAAAATTAGGAATAGTCAGGTTACCTGAAACACATTTTTTTAGCCTTGTCTGAATTTTTAATCCCCCGCCGCGAAGCGGAGCAGAGCTGGGATTATAGGAATGGCCTTCGTCTGTCCGTCAGTCCGTCTGTCTGTCTGTAACACTTTCTTGTCCGCTCCATATCTCCTGAACCCTTTGATAGATTTTCATTAAACTTTGGTCAATTATTCGTCTCAATTAGCTGGTGTGCAGAACCCATAAATGAACCATGCCCACTCAAGGTCAAGGTCATGGTTGAAGGTCACGAGTTTGAAACTTGGAATTTTTTGTCCGTTCCATATCTCCTTTACCCTTGGAAGGATTTTCATTAAACTTTGGTCAAATATTCTTCACAGTGAGCTGATGTGCAGAACCCATGTCCGTTTGTCCGTCTGTCCGTCCGTCTGTCCGTAACTTTTTCTTGTCCGCTCAGTATCCCTGAACCCTTTAATAGATTTTCATTAAACTTTGGTAAATTATACCTTTCAGTGAGCTGGTGTGCAGAACCTATAAATGAAGCATGCCAACTCAAGGTCAAGGGTCATGGTTGAAGGTCACGAGTTTGAAACTTGGAATTTTTTGTCTCTTCCATGTCTCCTTTACCCTTGGAAGGGTTTTCATTAAACTTTGGTCAAATAGTCTTCACAGTGAGCTGATGTGCAGAACCCATGTCCTTCCATCCATCTGTCTGTCAGTCTGTCCGTCTGTCCGTAACTTTTTCTTGTCCGTTCCATATCTCCTGAACCCTTTAATAGATTTTCATTAAACTTTGGTCAATTATCCCCCTCAGTGAGCTGATATGCAGAACCTATAAATGAACCATGCCGACTCTAGGTCAAGGTCACATTTGAAGGTCACGAGTTTAAAACTTTGAATTTTTTGTCCCTTCCATATCTCCTTTACCCCTAAAAGGATTTTCATTAAACTTTGGGTCAATTATCCCCCTCAGTGAGCTAACCATGCCAACTCAAGGTCAAGGTCACAGGCGAAGGTCACAAGGTTGAGCCTTGATACTAAATGCGGCGGGGGATTTGGCTGTCCTCCAGACTGCTTTCTTGTCTTTTCTCTTTTTTTTTAAGTAAACAAAAAACAACTTTCATGATAAAATTTATTCATTTTTGGGGCATTCAATAATCAATATAAAGACACCAACTGTGACAATGGTTTTTACACATGATCCAGGATTTCTGTTTATAAAGAGGGAAAGATTTTTAGTCGCAAGATCTTTTCTGATGAATATATCTAAATATATATTTAATTACCTGTGGGTTGTCTCTACCTGAAATAGTTTTACCCCGTTGGTTATATCTAGAAAAAAATACAAATGTCCGTTGGTTATATCTAGAAAAAAATACAAATATCCGTAGGCTGTATTGAAAAAAAATTGTTTTAAAGCGTAGGCTATGTGAAAATCTAAGTGCCTTCCTCCCCCACCATATAGATTTTACTGGAACAGTCCTTAGGAATTTGTATTCTTTTTTGGTGTAGCAACCCAGTCCAGCCCAGCTTTTGGAAAGCTTTAGCTAGTGGAAGTTCTGCTATTTTTCAAATTTGAAATGTTCCATTTTGTTTTTACCATTGTTTCTTTATGGATACTAAACAAGTTTTTGCCGTTTTTTTAGCAGGCGAGCTATTGTGATCGGTCACCATCCACCGTCTTCCCCCATCCGTGCATCCATCTGTCCCTCCACAATTCTTTCAGATGACATCTACTAAGCTCCTGAATAGGTTTTGACCAAACTTGACAGAAACCATCTTTGGGTGGTCCTCTCACAAAGTTGTTCAACGAATTTCAGTCCAAGCTGAATTCTCACAGGCTAGTGTAGTTTATACTTTCTTGTCCTTTGGGATCATTGATTCTATTGTGGAATTCTAAAAATATTTGAGGGTCACTGATGAGGCCTAAATGGCAGAAACTAGCTAGTCTGGCCCAAAAAACATGTACACTCCATATTTTCCAGTTCTGTTGTGTATTCCTTGCTTCCAAAGGAAAACCCTTTCTAGAACATAATTGACATCACTACAGCTGTTGTCTGGGAATGTGAGGCGGCCGTAAAAAGTCTCCCTGCTCTACATCATAATGTAGTTTATATTTTCTTGTCCTTTGGGCTCATTGATTCTATTGTGGAATTCTAAAAATATTTGAGGGTCACTGATCAAGCCTAAATGGCCGAAACTAGCTAGTGTGGCCCAGAAAACATGTATACTCCATATTTTCCACTTCTGTCATGTATTCCTTGCTTCCAAAGGAAAACTCTTTCTAGAACATATTTGTAAGAAATTAAGTTGCAGTATTTCTGCAGAAATATTGTGACAGGATTCTGACATGAAACATGTATGAAAAATTTTCAAATAGAATTTCCACATAGAATTTTCACTTAAATTTTGTATTTGAGTCGGGATTCAGGTGGGAATCAGTGGAAAAGCTTGTGAAATATTTAAATTAGCAGGAAAATTGATCCAGGAAGCCTGTAGAAAAAAAAAACAGACAGGATTCCTGTATAAATTACTGACAGATTCCTTCATGGTTCCTGCGTGAATTATTGGCAGGATTCCTGAATGAATTATTGACAGGATTTCTGCCAGAGCTTGTGACAGTATTACCGTCTGTATATTCCTGCAGGATTCCTGCTAGTTTAAATATTTGGTCCAGTTTCATTAACATAACACAATCATCTTAACATACACTGTAAACATTTGGAGTTTTTATCTATACATAATAAGGAAGGAATATACTTGTGCTGGAAAAGAAAATACAAAAACCTTGCATTCTACTTACATGTAAACTTTCATGTTAACTTTTGAATTTGAATCCTTGGCTTTCCAAAGATTCATTGTGAACGAATAACTTCAGTCTACAAACACATACATAAATATGTGGGTGGGGCGCAATCTTCGCAGTTTGCAAACATAAAACTTCTGACACCCCACTAGTTAAGCATTTAGTTAATTTAAAACACTGTTTATCTAAAATACTAAAAGTAACTCACAGTGTCTTCCAATATATAGTTGGAAATCCTTAGAACAGCTTTATACTTGTAAAGTTGTAAAGCAACACTTAAAGCTAGCCATCATCCCTGATGCCTTTGAATGTGTTATAGGGAGTACTCCTGCCAAAATATTATGTTTTAGGAAGTGATTATGCTCTGTTTTCATGCCAGACTTTTAAGCAGAGATTTGGTTAACATTTTCATGGAGAATTTCTGTTACGATTTGGCCATTTTCCTTGCGGAATCTGTAACCAAATTCCATGTACTGCTAGAGTCAGACAGGAAAAAAGAGTTCCACCATGATTTCTGTAACTGTCCACAAAGACTCCATGTGGAATCATGTCTGAATTTTTTCGGGTGGTTGCCACAGCACACAAAAATAGGGGAAAATAAGAAAAAGCCTTTAAAATCTTCTTGTCTGAAACCAGAAGGCCCAGGTCTTTGATATTTGGTATGAAGCTTCATCTAGTGGGTCTCTACCAAGATTGTTTAAATTATAGCCCTAGGGCCAAAACTGGATCTGCCCTAGTGCCCACTGGTTTTACATAGGCTTATATAGGGATAACCTTAAAAGATCTTGTCTGAAACCAGAAGACTCAGGCTTTGCTATTTGGTATGGTGCTTTGTATAGTGGACCTTGACCAAGATTGTGCAAATTATAGCCCTGGGACCAAAAATGGACCCTCCACGCGGCCTACTTGTTACACTATGGATCACGTGGGCAATCTAGGGCCATCAAGGCCCTCTTGTTTAAAGGGAAGAATGTCCCATGTTTTGATTCTGCCTAAATTATCAGATAGACACATCTTTTGTTCCAAAAAATAGATAAGGTGGTTACCTGATGATATTTATGTAGATCACTCAGTTCTGTATAACACATACATTGAGGGCATTCATTAGAATCACCTACTAAGGACTGAATTTTATGGAGATTAATTAAAGATTTTTTCCTTAATGATAACCAGCTGACCACCTTATCTTTTTGTAAATGTTGTATTATTAATAAAAGAGAGAGCTGGTAGGTGGTGGTGGTGGAAAAATACAAATCTGGCTTGTTTTCTTCAGTGTAGGCAACCTTTAATATCCTATATTTCTGGCCGCTAAATACCTATATTTCTGGACCTAACCTATATTTTTGACTCCTAATATCACTTGACGCCCTGTATTTGGTACAAAAAGGGTTAATGAGTGAGTGTTTGAGTTTTACGTCTCACCAACAGCTAAGGTCATATGGAGACGGACCTCGGTTTGAAGACTCATCCCTAAGTCTGGAGAAACCCGGGATCGATCCTGCGATCCCTGGTTTACAAGGCGAGTAGCATAACCACTACACCACAGAGGCTTCTCAAAAAGGGTTAGTATGTTAATGATAAAATGATTTTAAATAAGATTTAATATCCCCGATACCAAGGGCGAGGGGGATGTTTTTGGTGCGTATCTCATTTGCTTTGGCATTGGCTTCAGGCGTTGCATGTTTGAAGCACTATCTCCTAAACATATTGATGGGTTCTGACCAAACTTTCATGGTTACATCACGAGGATGGGGGAAAACAGCCATTAGGTTTTGATGGCCTTGACCTTATTTTGAAGGCACTGGACTCAAAAACTGTCAATTTTAGGCCAATGGTTTGTATGCACCCTATTTCATGAACAAATTAATGAAATTTGGTCAAACTTGGTACAATATGTCATTGCAACCTATCAAAGATTTTGTTAGATTTTGGTGCCTTTGAGCTTATTTTCAAGGCACATGTCCCCCAAAACTAAATTTTCGCTTGTCTGCACCCTGTCTCATGAACAAATTGGTGACCTTTGGTCAAACTTGGTACAATATATCAATGTAACTAACAAAGATTTGATTAGATTTTGGTGACCTTGACCTTATTTTCAAGGACACGGGCCCCCAAAAACTGCCAATTTCGGGCCAGAAATGGCTTGTCTGCACCCTATCACATGAAAAAATCCTTGAAATTTGGTCAAACTTGGTACAATATATCATTGCAACCTACCATGGATTTGATTAGATTTTGGTGATTTTGATCTTTTTTTCAAGATCACAGGTTCCCAAAAACTGTCAATTTTGGCTTGTCTGCACCCTAACTTATGAATGAATTGATGAAATTTGCTCAAACTTAGTGCAATATATTTTAGAATGCAACATACCAAAGATTTTATTAGATTTTGGTGACCTTGATGTGATTTTCAAGGGCTGTCAGTTTTTTGCTAACCTACACCCTTAGTCCTATCTCATGAATGAACCGTTGAAATTTGGTCAAAGCTGGTACAATATATAATCACATCCTACCAAAGATTTGATTAAATTTTGGTGACCTTGATATTATTTTCAAGGTCACAGGCTCCAGAAAATTGTCAATTTTGGGCAAACAATGGCTTATCTGCACCCTGTCTCATTTGAGAATTGATGAATGTTGGTCAAACTTGGTGCAATATAGATTGCAAACTACCAAAGCGGGGATTAAATTTTGGTGATCTTGGCCTTTTTAAAGGTCACAAGCTCCCGAAAACTGTCATTTTATGGCCAAATATGGCTTGTGTGCTGCAAGGGTTTTAGTGACTACTTTTGAAAATAGTAAAATTTTCAAATACATGATGATAGTCACAATATAAAGAATATGCAAAATTTAAAAAAAAAAAAAAAAAATTACAGTAACCAGTGTTCAATCTGGGATTTGAGGTTTGCCAAGACTTGGTCCACAGGCCTTGGAAAAGGGTGCATTTGAAAATTTAGTGGGTGCCCTTAAGTTATACTATAAACAGTTGCCAGATGTATCTTAGTTTTTGACTGCATGAGTAAAATGGAGATAATTTTATTTAACAAGTAAGACACTACAAACAGATCCTTTTTTTTGCAACTTTTATGCAATATATTTTTCTTCATCTTCTTGGATGGAGAGCAGAAGGTCTTTGAGTTTCTTAAATTTTGAACAAAATGCTATTAACTTTCCTTTTGGAAGATAAGAACACTAGAATGAATACCGCCTGCTTCAGTATTTCAGTCTGGTATTTCATTGTCAGTGTACAAAATCGGTTAATTATCATAAATTACCATAAAATGTATTCCATATCTATAGGCATGTCTAATGTAATCATAAGAAGCATGCATAATAACATGTAACAGTGCTTTATTACACAAAGTAGATGCATGTCCTGGTTTGTAAAAAGAAAAGAAAAAACAACAAACAGTGAACAATTGATATGCTATGATGGTCTTGTAAAGCACTATTTCGATGGACACTGACTGCGAAATTTTTCTTTGTTAACATTTACAACTCTTGGGGGTCAAATCAGCAGACAACAAAGATGACAAATTGATAACATTTTTCTTAATTTTCCTTGAAAACATTTGCATGAAATGACAAAATCTGTTTTCTTGAAAAAATAAGAGAAATATTGTATTAATATAATGTTGTTAGCTGAAATTTTTACCCTGAGTTCTATTGGCGTGAATGGGAATGGGAACACCTAGCACATTTTTCAGCCATTTTTCAAAGGGATTGTACCGCCCTCGCCCATTGTGGCTTGAAGAAATATATGGGCTGCACGATGCTTCCACGCAGAGCTGAATCCGGCCCGCACACTAGTACCGGTAAACCGCTTAGAGGATCTAAGCCTGTCCAGGAACCGCGGTGCGAGGCGGACCGTCCATGTTAATAAACCCTATTGGTTTCATTGGGCGACAGGGCTTGAGATGTCATTTCATCTCGATGTCGGGTAAAAGTCCCACAAAACTGGAAGCAACGTCTCCAAAATGACCTTTACAGTGTTGACGGGGACGTTAAACCTCAAATCAAACAAAACAAAGGGAGACAACTTTCAGGACTTCCTGTTCGCTTTTCTATAAGCCCTGCCCCTCAGAAAAAAGGGGTCTACTCTTAAAGGAAAGAATTTGCTCCTCTGGAGCAAATTCTTTCCTTTAAGAGTTGACCCCTATTGACAAGGGAGACAAGCATATTTTCAAGGAGTTACCTCCCCTGAAGGTGTTCTCATTCCCATTAATTGGTGTCGAAAACCCCCAAAACCTTAAAGCATTTATAATGAATGTATTTCATTCTACAGACACATCAGTTTGGAGTGAGGTCAAAGCGGAAGGTCCAAAGCCTAGTCCGAGAGATAAACTCCAGGGGACAGTGATAGACAAGAAAATCTATTATTTTGGAGGATTTGGTCCTAAACAGACAGGAGAGGAAGATGAAGACTGGGAGGATGTACGTTGATGTCGAGATAAAATTTCACTCAGGCTTGAGGACATGAGGCTGTAGATTGTTAGCTCACCAGAGGTCTTGGGGAGAGCATATATACGATAGGCAGTTTTTCGTTTGTTGTCATCATCTGAAGTCATCTGGCGTTGTCTGGCATTAACACTTTCAAACGACATCTCCTCTGAAGCCATTGGGCCCAAATCCTTGGGCTTGGGGTTGGGGATTGAAAGTTTATGTTTTTAGCTCACCTGTCACGTGACAAGGTGAGCTTTTGTGATCACATTTTGTCCGTCATGTGTCCGTGCATGCATAAACAATTTCAGATAAACCGCTTGACCAATCTTGATCAAATTTCATGAGAAACATCATCAGGTAGGGGGAAAGGCTGCATAAGGTTTTTGGGCTGTTCAGATTGGAATTCTGGTTGCCATGGCAACATATAACTCCCATAGACTTACAATGAGAAAACTTTAAAAAATCTTCTCTGAAACTGCAGGGACCAGAGATTAGATATTTAGCTTGTAGCTAAGTGGCCACCTACATAAATCCTGCCAATCATGCCCCTAGGGTCCAAATTGGCGACATCCTGACGCCCATTAGCTCCCATAAACATATAATGAAAAAAAAGCTTCAAAAATCTTCTCTGAAAACATGAAGCACAGTGCTTAGATATTTAGTATGTAGCAACATAAAATAGTCACCTACATAAATCCTGCTAACCACACCCCTGGGCCAAAATTGTCCACACACCAGCTTATCAGCTCCCATAGACTTATAAGGGGAAAACTTAAAAAATCTTCTTCTCTGAAACCACAGGGCCCAGAGCTAAGATATTTAGCATGTAGCAATGGCAAGTGGTCACCTACATGAATCCAGCCAATCATGCCCCTGGGATCCAAATGGGCCACGCCCCAGGGCCCCTTAGCTCCCATAGACTCATAAAGGAAAATGCTTCAAAAATATTCTTCTCTGAAACTATGAAGCACAGAGCTTAGATATTTAGTATCTAGCAACATAAAATAGTCAACTACATAAATCCTGCTAACCCTGCTTCTAGGGTCAAAATTGGCCACGCCCGAGCTCATCAGCTATGATAGACTTACAATGGAAAAAAATTCAAAAATTTTCTTCTCTGAAACCATAAGGCCCAGAGCTTAGATAATTAGTATGTATCAATGTCAAATGGCCACCTACATAAATCCTGCCAATTATGCCCCTAGGAACCAAATTGGGCACACCCCTGGGCTCTTTAGCTGCCAAAGACTTAAAATCGGAAAAAACTTCGAAACTCTTCTTCTCTGAATCCACAGGGCCCAGAACTTAAATATATAGCATGTAGCAACATCAAGTGGTCACCAACATAGATCCTGCCAACCATGCCCCTGGAGTCAAAATTGGCCTCGCCTATGGGCTCATTAGCTCCCATAGACTTATAATGCAAAAAAAAAAAAAAATCAAAAATCATCTGCGCTGAAATCATAAGTCCCATAGCTTGGATATTTAGTATGTAGCAACATGAAATGGTCACCTTAATTGATCCTGCCAACCATGTCCCTTGGGTCAAAATTGGCCATGCCCATGGGCCCATTAGCTACCATAAAAAAAAAACAACTTCAAAAATCACCATCTCTGATCCCATAAGACCCAGAGCTTAGGTATTTGGCATGTAGCAATGTCAAATGGTCACCTACATGAATGCTGCCAATCATGCCCCTGGGGTCCAAATTAGCCAAATCCTGTGGCCCCTTAGCTCCAATAAACTTATAATGGAAAAAAGCTTAAAAAATCTTCTTCTCTGAAACCATGAAGTATAGACATTATATATTTAAAATGTAGCAACATAAAATGGTTGCCTACATAAATCCTGCCAACCATGTCCTTTGGGTCAAAATTTGCCATGCCCCAGGGCTCATTAGCTTCTATAGACTTGTACTGGAAAAAACTTTAAAAATCTTCTTCTGGTAAACCGCTTAGAGGATCTAAGCCTGTGCGAGGCGGACCGTCCATGCTAATAAACCCTATTGGTTTCATTTGGCGACAGGGCTTGAGATGTCATTTCATCTCACTGTCGGGTAAAAGTCCCACAAAATTGGAAGCAACGTCTCCAAAATGACCTTTACAGTGTTGACGGGGAAGTTAAACCTCAAATCAAACAAACAAACAAAAGCAATGGAAGAGTCTACTAGTATACAATGGGTTAATAGACATTTGACACGAGCCCCATCATAAGAAAAGCTGTCCTCAGAGTTTGTGAAGAGGTAGAAGAGAAACTATCCTCCTTGGCTACTCAGACTAGCATGGTTATTAACCCATAAAATGCCAATCACGACAATTGTCATCTGCTTTGCCGTCTGCCAGTTACTATAAAAGTCATTTTTGCAAACAGTGTGGGCCTAGATTAGACTGCTCCTGTAGGCCCACGCTGTTGGCTGGTACGCAAAATTATTTTTAAAAAGTTAGCAAGAAAATTCAGCAGATGACATAAGCAGACGATATTTTCAGATGTTGTTTTTCTCAGAATTTTAAGGGTTAAAAGTTTGAATATAGAAACCAGAGATGTTGTACTGCCCAAGCAGTGAACACAAAATATACTGTTCGGACTGTGTAAATGTGCAGGCCGATCTTTACCTTTGTGATTCACAAATACCAAGAACAGGGTGTCTCATAATATGGCTCTTATCACATTTATCCTTGTTTTGGGGTTGTCATACTTTTTAGGCCGAATACCATAATGTTTTTCTTCATTAATAGATGGAAGACGATGATGATGAGGATATAATTGAAGAAGAACGGACCCAACAAGCTGCACAGTTCGGCTGGTTTAATGATCTCTACATGTATGATACTGGTATGTTTCATGCATGGACCAATGTTTCCCCCACAGAGTTTGGGATGGTGGGGAGATCTTTGTGACCAGACATCTAAATAATCCAAAGGGTGGGAGATGTCATGTTCTGCAACAGAAGGTCAGGTGTTTTGTCTCCTTTACTCCAGTTTTGGCCCACCTGATTAATGGTTGGCTCAAAATACTTGAAATATCATCTTGAAAGGGCCATAAAATGAGAACCAAGAAAAAAACAACATCCAAACACTTGGGACTTTGATAAAACACTTTGACAAAGAGATGGGGTCTTAGGTACCTAAACAGGAAATTCATTTAGCCCCCACCCCCACCCCCCCCCCCACCCCCACCCCATAAAAAGAAAAAAAAACATACACAAACCATTTTTATGCCCCCTTATGGCAAATGGATACATGTGGCAGATTTTCCACCATTTTTCAAAGAAATGTTGGGCTGTTGGTTTTTCTGTCTGTTTGTCAAGCCGTCAACATCTGCTTTCTTCCCAGCATTCAACCTAATATAAGAGTCCAATACTTCAGAACTGTAAGAGCCCTGCCCATCTGGGCTTGAAGAAATAGATGGGCTGGATGATGCTTCCATGCAGGGCTGAAACCGACCGCACACAAGTACTGGTAAACTGCTTAGAGGATCTAAGCCTGCCCAGACAAAGCAGTGCAAGTCGAACCATCCATGCTTATAACCCCTATTATTTTCATTGTGCAACAGGGCTTGTGATGTCATTTCATGCTGGATAAAAGTTCCACAAAATTGGAAGCATCCTCTCCAAAATGACCTATATGATGGGGACGTTAATCCTGACATCAAACAAATCATTAATGATACTTGGTACAAACTTGCATCTTGGGATGGCCACTTTTAATACAAGCATCCATATTTGACCTTGACATAATTTCATGGTTCACTGACTTTGTAAACTATTGCATCAACCTTAGTGTTCACTTTAATGTTCAAATCCATTTCTCAAGAGCTTTACAAATGATACTTGGTACAAACTTGCATCTAAGGATGGAAACTTTTATACAGGCATCCATGTTTTCATCCAAATTTCCAAATAACTTTTCGAATGACGTTTGGTGTTGCCACAGTTCGTCTTTAGACTTCGTTTGACAAGACACATTTGACGATGTATTCTGTTGATAACCAATATTTTAAGGAATATAATGTATATTTCTTATCGGTATTGAATGTCCCATACATTTGAACCCGCCCATTGGGGCTTTGAGAAATAGAATAGGCTGCACGATGCTTCCATGCAGAGCTGATACCGACCGCACATGAGTAATGGTAATCTGCTTAGAACGTCTAAGCCTGCCTAGGAAAATTGCTGCGAGTCGGCCCGTCCATGCTTATATACCCTATTGGTTTCATTGGGCGGCAGGGGTTGAGATGTCATTTCATCTCAATGTCGGGAATTGGAAGCAATGTCTCCAAAATTACCTAAATAGTGTTGACGGGGACGTTCAACCCAAAATCAAACAAAAAACAAACATACATTTGAACACTCTTTGAATGGCCCTATATGAGGTGTTAGTCCTCAAAAGACGAGCACTTTACCCTCAATTCTATCACATTACTGTTCGCACCAGCTTGTAAATGCATATTTACTTGAGGTCATACAATGAAAACTTTCCGAGAAAACCATGCAGTTTGGACATGGTAGCTGCTTCTATACTGTTCAAATATAAGTGGGGCATCTCACAGTCATTTTTCTACTTCGTTTTTACATTTGAAATATGGTTTCCATTCGAGATACATTGAAAAGATTAGTAGAGGTTGAATTCATTTTTTTTACAGAGGTATGCAATTATTGTAATATAGGTAAAGTTTGTTTTCAGGTGAAATCCATCAATTACTCTGGCACTTTTCAGCTTCATTTTTACGTACGAAAAATGTTTCATTCAGATATTATAAAGTATATTGATTTGTAGTTCATACACAGGTACATAATCATAAAATATAGGTCAAATTTAATTTAGTTGGCCCCCGCCCATCAGGGCTTGAAGAAATAGATTGGCTGCATGATGCTTCCACGCAGAGCTGAAACGGACCTGCACATGAGTACTGGTAAACCGCTTAGAGGATCTAAGCCTGCCCAGGCAAAGCGGTGCGAGTCGGCCTGTACATGCTTATAAACCCTGTTGGTTTCATTGGGCAGCAGGGATTGAGATGTCATTTCATCTCAATGTCAGGTAAAAGCCCCACAAAATTGGAAGCAACGTCTCCAAAATGACCTATACAGTGTTGACGGTGAAGTTAAACCTCAAACAAGCAAACTAAAATAAAAAAAAAATCTGCCAATTATTAAGAGGAGTTCAACTTTTTTTTTTTTTTTTTCAAAATGCTTGTTTCTGGGTGAGGATGTCCCCTGGTAGGGGCGATGTGTCATACTGACATGTTCTTAGTTTAGTTTCTCTGTCTTTTCAGTGGCTGAGAAATGGCAGCAGCCCATGCACATGAACCTTGGTCTACCCAGTCCCCGGGCAGCTCACAGCATGTGTAGTGTAGACAAAAATCTTTATATATTCGGTGGCAGAGACACTGAGAAAAGACAGAATGATCTTCATATATTTAATGTTGGTAGGTACAAGTGGGGTACTGATTAAGGGGAATGGGAACACCTTCAGGGGAGGCAACTCCTGCAAAAGTATTTTTGTCTCCCATGCCAATGGGGATCAACTCTTAAAGGAAAGAATTTGCTCAGATGCCGAAAATTCACGAGAAGTTTACGAAAACAGACCTATTAGGCGATATCTGACATTGACTAATTTATTCTTTCTTTAGAGCAGTAGCTGCTGTATATAATGTGGTACATTACTATAAGGAACACCCGTGGTTTTTTCATGCATTATCATTTGCCAGATCCCAAGGAAGCTGTTTGAACACGATTCCCCTAAGTGTTACAGATAGCTTCTGAGGGACCCAGCAAAATTTATTGCAATGAAATAACCATGGATGATTCTTATTCTTGCATCTCCATATAATTTCTTCAAATGCGACATTAAGCCAAACATGGCTGCTAGTTTAGAACATCGTGAACGATGTCAATCCCCAATGACATTCTGACGCCATCATAAAATTTTAAAAGGCTATGTTCGTGGCGACAATGCTACGTTGCTCAATGTAAGGTAAACAAGTCAAGGACCATCTTGTGAAATCAAAAGTTCAAAATCCATGTTCAAATAGCACTTGAATTTCATGATTTGAACATGGGTTTTGTTGTTTGAACACAGCTTTTGACCCATTCAAGAACAGCTTCAAACAGCTACATACATACTCGTACGATTTTATACAAGAATTTACAATAAAATTCCGCTAATCAGACCAACAAAAATTAAGACTAATTCTGCTTTAAAAAGCTCACTTATTAGAAGGGTGCAGTTATTCTTTCTTCAAGTTTCCTGCACATATTGTCAGGGACCACCTTTTGCACTGTTCAAAAGTGGTCTTAAAGACCACTTTTGAACAGTCCCAAAGGTGGTCTTAATATAGAAATTTTACTGTATTTGATTTCTGTTCTGTTTTTTGTCATAATTGCTTTTCTTTAGATACCAGAAAATGGGACACAGAGTTTGAGAGTAAAGGTCGACCTCCAGTTCCTCGGTCTTTCCACACAGCCACCTCTGTTGGTAAAAGAATTGTAGTGATGGGAGGAAGAGGCACTGATAATAAACATCTCGCTGATTTCTATATTTATGATACAGGTAAACTCACAGTGTTAGAAATGTTGCAAACAACAAGTAGTTGATACCTGGTCTCAAAGTAGGTAGCCCAATGCATCTACTTGGAAGAAAAAAGTGTTGTTCCAGTAGGAGCCCTCTCATAGACTGACCAGCCAAGTGTTAAGCTCATTTGCCAGAAGGCATTTTCAAAGCTTTTCAGCGAAAATGAGGCTTGACATTACATTAATGTTTAAGGCACTATACCAGTTAGAGCAATTTTTTGCCACCATTAACCCTTTTTGTAGCAAATGGAATCTTCCTCCTTATATATGACAGGAGGCCATTTCGAAATTTAGGGGTGACAGGTGTTGTTATCTTAAAAATGTATTTGGAAAATTGCTGAACTTTTTGCAAATAATGTAGGCCCTGATCAGACGCCGCATTCTGCGATGTCTGATCTGGGCCTGCATTGTTTGCTAGGGTACCTCTTTTGTTTTGGGGTTGCCGGTACGAAATGGGATAATTTGACCTTGTAGCAAACTGATTGTTCGGGTATCAAATTTGTTAGATGCTACTGTTAACTTCCAACTCTTGACTGACAGAGGAAACAGATTATGAGCCTCATCCTGAGACATTTTGACCTGCTCAGCTACACAACAGACTAGCAAGAGACTTGAAATTTCACATATACAGACTAGAACTCATATAGCAAGAGTCTGGAAATTTCATATATAGAGGCCAGGCCTCATATAGCAAGTGTCTAGAAAATTTCATATATAGAGATCAGGCCTCATATAGCAAGAGTCTTGAAATTTCATGTATAGAGATCAGGCCTCATATTTTTCGGGCATTTGCAGGATTTTAGGCTTTTAGAATTTGATTTTTCTTGATTTCAGGCTCTTAGAATTTGATTTTTCTGCCTATATTCTGTTTAAAATGACAATTTAACCCTTATCCTGCTGAATAGATTTATATAGGCACACTCATTTCTGACTAGCAGCCTATCAAATTACTTTTCCAGTTTGCAAACTGCATTACAAGCAGTGTAGATCCTGATCAGATGGCTTCTTCAGAAGCCATCTGTCAGGATCTACACTGTTTGCAAAGGTAATTGGTTGTCATGTTCAGTAGGATAAGGGTTAAGGCTGCAAAAATCGGGCCTTTCAGGCATGGAAAAGCTTGGTCAGTATGAGGCCTAAGAGACAAGAGATATTTTTATGCCCCCGTCATTCGAAGAATGGTGGAAGGGCATATAGCATTGCCCCTGTTCATCCATTCGTTCATCTGTCCGAAACTTAAACGCAGCCAATAACTTTCTTATTTCTGGATGGATTTTGAAATTACTTTGTAGGAATGTTAACCATCATGAGACGATGTGTCATGTGGAAAACCCAGGTCTGTACCTCCAAGGTCAAGGTCATACTTAAAGGTCAAAGGTAAAAAAAAGGGTCTGAAACTTAAACGCAGTCAATAACTTTGTTATTTCTGGATGGATTTTGAAATTACTTTGTAGAAATGTGAACCATCATGAGACAATTTGTCACATGCAAAACCCAGGTCCGAACCTCCAAGGTCAAGGTCATACTTAGAGCTCAAAGGTCAAAAAAAGGGTCCGAAACTTAAAGGCAGTCAATAACTTTCTTATTTCTGTATAGATTTTTGAATTACTTGGCAGAAATGTTGGCCATAACCCTCAGAAAAAGGGTCCGAAACTTAAACGCAGTCAGTAACTTTCTTATTTCTGGATGGATTTTGGAATTACTTGGCAGAAATGTTGGCCATCATGAGACAATATGCCTCACACAAAACCAAGGTCCTTACTTCCAAGGTCAAGGTCATACTTAGAGGTCAAATGTGAAAAAAAAAAATGGTTCAAAACTTAAACACCATCAATAACATTCTATGGATTAATATGAACATAAGACATATTTTCAGGCGGGGGCATCTGTGTCCTTTGGACACATTTCTAGTTTTATTTAGGGGAAATGGAAACACCTGGCAGATTTTTCCGCCATTTTTCACAGGGAGACAACTTTTGGGATTTTCTGTTAGCTTTTCTATAAGCCCTGTCCACACTGAAAAAGGGGTCTACTCTTAAAGGAAAGAATTTGCTCCTCAGGAGCAAATTCTACCCTTTAAGAGTTGACCCTATTGTCATGGGAGACAAAAAAAACTTGAAGGAGTTGCCTCCCCTGAAGGTGTACCCATTCTTCTTTAGCATTGAATGCTTAGCTGCTCAATGGACTTTGCAGATGTGCAGCTGATCTGCACCTTTATTATTTGCAAATGGCAAAAACAGGCTTTCTCATGAAATGGCTCAGGTGGTGTTTGGGTTTTATGTACGTGTGTATGCTTTTACATGTACTCCCATGACTGTTCAGTTGAGATTTTGATGGTAATGCACATGGGGAACAGCTGTTATTTCTAATTGAGTTTTGAATAGAGAACAATAGATCACCATGCTGGACCAGTAGTAGCGGGGACATATTGTTTTTGTCGCACCTGCTTTAGCAGGAAGGCATAGGCGTGCAAGTTTCCGGCTGTCCGTTTGTCCATCCGTCTGTCTTTCCGTCAACATTTTACACTGGGTGTCTTGTCATCGCAACTCCTCCTGCAGATTCATACCGATTATTTTGAAACTTTGCATGTGTTTTTGCCATGGTATGAGGATGCGCATGTGATTTGGACTTTATCGTCCGATCATTTTTTGTCACTTTTTCCACATTGTGAACTTTGTCATTTTTAACCTTCAATTGATATATGATAGGTACCCTTTGTCATCGCAACTCCTCTTGCAATTTATACCGATCATTTTGAAACTTTGCATGTGCTTTCGCCATTGTATGAGGATGTGCATGTGGTTTCGACATAATTCTCAGAATATTTTTTTTTCACTTTTTGCACATTATGAACTTAACCATTTTTAAGCTTCATTTGATATACAGGAGGTACCTCTTTGTCACCACAACTCCTCTTACAGTTTTATACTAATCATTTTGAAACTTTGTGTGTGTTTTTGCTATGGTATGAAGATGTGCATGTGGTTTCGACATAATTCTCAGAATATGTTTTTTTTCACTTTTTGCACATTGTGAACTTAGCCAATTTTAAGCTTCAGTTGATATACAATAGGTACCTCTTGTCATCGCAACTCCTACAGTTTCATACTGATTATTTTGAAACTTTGTGTGTGTTTTTGCCATGGTATGAGGATGCGCATGTGGTTTGGACTTTATCTTCGGATAAATTTTTGTCACTTTTTCCACATTGTGAACTTAGTCATTTTTAGCTCGTCTGTTTTTTGAAAAAAAAAATTTCGAGCTATTGTCATCACTCCGGCGTCTGCGTAGTCGTCCTGCGTCGTCCTGCGTCGTCCTGCGTCGTTCCAAAAAAACTTAACCTTGGCTATAACTTAAAAAGTATTAGACCTAGCCTCATGAAACTTCATACACCCACTCATCATCACAAGAGCTACATTTTGACCAAGGACCATAACAACATTGTTGATTTTGGCTGAATTATCTCCCCTTTTCCAATTTTTTTCTGAAACACATTTTTTGCTCTCATTTTAATACTATTCACAACAGAGCCTTCAAACTTCACATGAATGTTCCTTGGGACAAGACCTTTTCAGTGATACCACACTTTTTGATCTGTGACCTTGACCTTTGAACTTTGACCTATTTTTCGAAAATTTAACCGAAAACCTTAACCTTGACCATATTTCCAAAAGTATTTGGCCTACCTTCATGAAACTTCATACACATACTCACCATCACAAGAGCTACATTCCCTACAAGTTTTATAACTCCATCTTGCAATTTGATTGAATTATCACCCCTTTTCTCTCCGTTTTTTTTAAATTGTTTTTGTCTCTTATTTCAATACTATTCACAACAGAGCCTTCCAACTTCACATGAATGTTCCTTGGGACAAGACCTTTTCAGTCATACCACGCTTTTTGACCTGTGACCTTGACCTTTGAACTTTGACCTATTTTTTCGAAAATTTAGCCGAAAACCTTAACCTTGACCATATTTCCAAAAGTATTTGGCCTACCTTCATGAAACTTCATACACATACTCACCATCACAAGAGCTACATTCCCTACAAGTTTTATAACTCCATCTTGCAATTTGATTGAATTATCTCCCCTTTTCTCTCCGTTTTTTTGAAATTGTTTTTGTCTCTTATTTCAATACTATTCACAACAGAGCCTTCCAACTTCACATGAATGTTCCTTGGGACAAGACCTTTTCAGTCATACCACGCTTTTTGACCTGTGACCTTGACCTTTGAACTTTGACCTATTTTTCGAAAAATTAACCAAAAAACTTAACCTTGACCATATTTCCAAAAGTATTTGGCCTACCTTCATGAAACTTCATACACATACTCATCATCACAAGAGCTACAATCCCTACAAGTTTTATAACTCCATCTTGCAATTTGATTTGACTTAGAACTTTTGTTTTCTAAAAGAAACTGCAGACGAGCGTTGGCATCCGCTTGCGGTGCTCTTGTTAACTTTCAATTGATATATGATAGGTACCTCTTGTCATCGCAACTCCTCTTGCAGTTTTATACCGATCATTTTGAAACTTTGCGTGTGCTTTCGTCATGGTATGAGGATGCGCATGTGGTTTGGACTTTATCGTCGGATCATTTTTTTGTCACTTTTTCTACATTGTAAACTTAGTCATTTTTAACCTTCAATTGATATATGATAGGTACCTCTTGTCATCGTAACTCCTCTTGCAGTCTTATACCAATCATTTTGAAACTTTGCGTGTGCTTTTGCCAGGGTATGAGGTTGTGCATGTGGTTTCGACATAATTCTCAGAATAAGTTTTTTTTTCACTTTTTGCACATTGTGAACAATTTTAAGCTTCAGTTGATATACAATAGGTACCTCTTGTCATCGCACCTCCTCTTACAGTTTTATATTGATCATTTTGAAACTTTGTGTGTGTTTTTGCTATGGTATGAGGATGTGCATGTGGTTTGGACTTTATCTTGGGATCAATTTTTATCACTTTTTCCACATTGTGAACTTAAGTCAGTTTTTTACCTCACATATATAGTCTATGGATTCTTCTCAAAGCCCTATATTTATTTCTTCTGCCTTAAATAAACTTTTATTTTTTTGTGGGGAGCAGGTGCGACATCGAAGATGAATCTCTGGTTTCCCTTGGTTTGTAATAGGAGAACTTTAATGTTGGTCATAACTTTCGAACCGTTTGAGATAGAGCATTCATATTTGGCATGTAGGTTCCTTGTGACAAGAGCTTCACATTCATGCACAATTTTTGTTTCCTTGAAAACAGTATAAGAGCCGGATCAGAAGCCAGCTAATCAGAATCTATACTGTTCTGCTTCTGATTCTATGGTAAATATTTGAAATTTTGCAACATAAATTGCTGAAAAACAGGGAGGAGTGTAGCATAATTGGATATTCTGCATGGTGAGGGGGAGCATGATGCGGAGCTGGTCAGTTTATTTAATTGGTTTATAGGCAGATGGACAGGCCCCTAGATTAGACATTTTATTCTGGCTTATTAAAGTTGTGTTTACTCAAAAAATAATTTGGCCCTTTCTGATACAGCCTTCATATTTTGCATGTGACAAGGGCTACCCTTTCATAGAGAAATTTTGACCTGTGACCTTGACCTGTGACATACTTTAAAGAAAATATTAACATTGTTCATTTTAACCATTTCAGATATAGTCTTCATATTTGGCATGTAGGTTCCTTGTGACAAAGGCTTTCCATTCTTTAATAGAAATAATTTTGACCTGTGACCTTGACCAGTGATCTTCTTTAAAGAAAAAATTAACATTGGTCATACATTTTGAACCATTTCAGATACATGCTTCATATTTGGCATGTAGGTTCCTTGTGACAAGGGCTTCCCACTCATACAAAAATATTTTGTCCTCTGACCTTGACCTGTGACCTACTTACTATAAAGGAGAAAGTAACATTGGTCATAACTTTGAACCGTTTCAGATACAGCCTTCATATTTGGCATACTTACAGTATGACCTGTGACCTACTTAAAAGAAACATTGACCTTGGCCCCGGGGACATGTTTGTGTTTTGCAAACACATCCTGTTCTATTTCATCTCCTCTTCTATCTCTTTTTTTCCCTACAGGCCTCTGTGACCTAATGCTTAAGAGCGCTGACTCTTAATTATTAGGTCCTTCAAGGCTATGGGTTCAAGCCTCGCATGGGTCATATGTGAGATTCAGGCCTCATATTTTTCAGGCATTTGCAAGATTTCAGGCTTTAAGAGCTTGATTTTTTCTTGATTTCAGGCTTTTAGATTTTGATTTTTCCTTCTATGTTCGTTTAATATGACTGTTTAACCCTTATCCTGCTGAATAAATTTATTTAGCCACACCCATTTCTTACTCTCAGCCAGTCAAATTACTTGATATAATATATTCATTCAATTCGCAAACTGCATTACAAACAAGTGTAGATCCTGATCAGATGGCTTCTGAATCTGATCTGGATCTACACTTGTTTACAAAGTTAATGGTTGTCATGTTCAGCAGGATAAGGGTTAATGTTGCAAAAATTGGGCCTTTCAGGCATTGAAAAGCTTGGTCAGTATGAGGCCTGGAGATACCAAAATTCTGCAAAAGAAGGTCAAGTGTTTTTTCTCTGAAGTCACCTCTGATTAAGAATAGGCTTGATATTAATAAAATAATCTTGAAAGGGCCATAATAACCAAAACAAAATCTCTATTCTCCCGTTCCCTGGGAGATGACACAAAATGCCTCACAGGGTTGACGTGTCAAATATTTAACCCCAACACAGCCACTCAGCCTTCATTTATCCTGCTTATTTGTTCCAGATACCAATGAATGGTTGCAGCCGGCAGTAAAAGGTGACCTCCCAGCTGCCAGGGGGCAGCACTCTGTAGTACAAGCAGGAGATAAACTTGTTCTGTTTGGTGGATCATCTGACTTCAGTGCAGAACTGATGGTCTGTCAGAAATTCCATGGTGATGTGTTTATATTAGATATAGGTGAGTGTGATTGGTTTTGATTAAGAAATAGATTTTGTTTGTTTGAAATGAGGTGTTACGTCCCTGTTAACTCTATTTAGGTCATTTTGGAGATATTGCTTCCAATTTTGGAGGACTTTAACCCGGCTCTAGCAGTTAATTTTTGAGTAATAATCACCATTTGGAGGTTGTAAAGTAGATCAAATCACAAGTGTGTAGCTGGAATGATTTGTCTACTTACAACTTCACCTGTAAAATGCCAATCACGACAATTGTCATCTGCTTTGCCGTCTGCTGGTTACCGTAAAAGTAATTTTTTGCAGACAGTCTTATTCCTGAATGGATTGTGAAAAAGGTTGCAGAAATGTTAACCATCATGAGACAATGTGTTGCGCTCAAGACCCAGGTCAGTTCCTCCAAGGTCAAGGTCTTACTTAGAGGTCAAAGATAAAAAAAGGTATTTGTTTATTGTTTGGTCAATAATTTTCTTATACCTGGATGAATTTTGAAATAACTTGACAGAAATGTTAACCATCATGAAGCGATGTGTTGGGCATTAGACCAAGGTCACCATACTTTCACGAGACATCATTGAATATCTACCATACTTTCAGTTTCACCTGACATCTCCAACTATCTACCATACTTTCACCAGACATCACTGATTATCTACCATGCTTTCACCAGACATCACTGATTATCTACCATACTTTCACCAGACATCACAGACTATCTACCATACTTTCACCAGACATCACAGACTATCTACCATACTTTCACCAGACATCACTGACTTAGTGACTATCTACCATACTTTCACCAGACATCTCTGACTATCTACCATACTTTCACCAGACATCTCTGACTATCTACCATACTTTCACCAGACATCACTGATTATCTACCATACTTTCAGTTTCACCAGACATCTCTGACTATCTACCATACTTTCACCAGACATCACAGACTATCTACCATACTTTCACCAGACATCACAGACTATCTACCATACTTTCACCAGACATCCCTGACTATCTACCATACTTTCACCAGACATCTCTGACTATCTACCATACTTTCACCAGATATCACTGACTATCTACCATACTTTCACCAGACATCTCTGACTATCTACCATACTTTCACCAGATATCACTGACTATCTACCATACTTTCACCAGACATCTCTGACTATCTACCATACTTTCACCAGACATCTCTGACTATCTACCATACTTTCACCAGATATCACTGACTATCTACCATACTTTCACCAGACATCTCTGACTATCTACCATACTTTCACCAGATATCACTGACTATCTACCATACTTTCACCAGACATCTCTGACTATCTACCATACTTTCACCAGATATCACTGATTATCTACCATACTTTCACCAGATATCACTGACTATCTACCATACTTTCACCAGACATCACAGACTATCTACCATACTTTCACCAGACATCACAGACTATCTACCATACTTTCACCAGACATCACAGACTATCTACCATACTTTCACCAGACATCTCTGACTATCTACCATACATTCACCAGACATCACAGATTATCTACCATACTTTCACCAGACATCTCTGACTATCTACCATACTTTCACCAGATATCACTGACTATCTACCATACTTTCACCAGATATCACTGACTATCTACCATACTTTCACCAGACATCTCTGACTATCTACCATACTTTCACCAGACATCTCTGACTATCTACCATACTTTCACCAGACATCTCTGACTATCTACCATACTTTCACCAGATATCACTGACTATCTACCATACTTTCACCAGACATCTCTGACTATCTACCATACTTACACCAGACATCACTGACTATCTACCATACTTTCACCAGACATCTCTGACTATCTACCATACTTTCACCAGACATCTCTGACTATCTACCATACTTATACCAGACATCTCTGACTATCTACCATACTTTCACCAGACATCTCTGACTATCTACCATACTTTCACCAGATATCACTTACTATCTACCATACTTTCACCAGACATCTCTGACTATCTACCATACTTTCACCAGATATCACTGACTATCTACCATACTTTCACCAGACATCACTGACTATCTACCATACTTTCACCAGACATCTCTGACTATCTACAATCCTTCCAACAGACATCTCTGACTATCCACCATCCTTTCACCAGACATCTCTGACTATAGAGGACCCTCATTATAACGACAGTATTTTTTCTCTAATATTGTGCCGCTATAAAGAATTTGCTGTTATATAGAGTCCCTGTTAGGAGTATGAAAGGAAATAAATGACCTTTTCCGCATCATTACTAAAAAAAAACATTTTAGAATTGCCTTGGTGAGGTGATTCTAACAAATATCTATAACATTTGTTTCTTGGAGTATTAGATTACAAGACTCTTTCATGACTATGGACTAGATTTGTGCATTTCCAACACAAAGGGAAGCCCATGCCACTCTGAACCGAGGCTAAGCCTTTAGCTAAGTAGTCATTCCATTCAAATTGCCATTATAACGAGTTTTGATGTTATAACGAATGTCGGTATAAAGAGGGTTGACTGAATCTACCATCCTTTCACCAGACATCTCTATCTACCAATCAAATTAAGAATTATATAGTACTTGTTCAAATGACAAGCTGTGTGACTATGTAGAACCTAAAGAACCTGATCAGATGGCTTGATCTACACTGTTTACACAGGCAGGTGTTGTCTTGTTCAGCAGGAGAAAGATTATTAAACCATAACAATAGAAGGGTTTTGGATTTTTAATAAAGTACGGCAAGTATTTCTGTCATCAGATTAATTTGCCTTTGTCTTATAGTAGTTTGTCTTGGGCTATTTCTTAACCCATTGTATATTGGGAAACCCTAAAGGGGCACCTTGGCAAACAGTGTAGGTCCAGATCAAACACCGCCGAACATGGCATCTGATCAGGGCCTTCACTATTTGCTAACCGAATTTTCTGACAAAGCTAGAATAAAAACAAAAAATAGGCCTGTCACCCTTTATATGACAAATGGACTTGTCCAGCATATAGCAATGGAGGAGTCCACTAGCATACAATGGGTTAAATCAGTGACATGTTTTCTGTACATTTTCCAGGCGATGTGTTAAAGGGAGGTTCAGTATCTCAAACAGGAGAAAATGGGCAGACAAATGGACATACAGAATCTTGATGATGTTGTGGATGGACAAGAGCAGTGCAATATAAATCAAAGTACTGACAGCACTGGTGGGTTGATTGTCTCGGAGTGGTGACAGTCTTTCTCTCCTTCCCCTTACTTTAAGAGTGGGGCTGTCAGTTTTTGGCTAAAGGCTGGATATGGCGTAGTGTGGACTGTGCTGTTAACCCATTGTATGCTAATGGACTCTGCCATTGCTATATATTGGACAAGCCCATTTGTCATATATATAAGGGGTGTCAGGCCTAATTTTTCGTTTTTATTCTATTTTTAATGGAAAATTCTGTTAGCAAATAGTGCAGGCCCTGAGAAGACGCCGCATTCTGCAGTATCTGATCTGGGCCTGTACTGTTTGCCAAGGTACCCCATTAGGTGTTTTCTGCATACAATGGATTATATTCCAAACCAGCAACCTTGAATTCATGTATTTTAAGCAAATAATGTAGACCCTGATCAGGCACCAGTTTGGGCAGTGTCTGATCTGGGCCTATGCTGTTTTGCTACCCAGCACATGTCCAGACTGAGTTTTACCTCTTAAAGCAACACTCTGACATCACAATGACAAGAATAGCACAGCTATTAATAAGTTACCTGGATTTCCTACAAATCAGTGATAGTCACATGGTCAGTAACAACAAAGCTCAAGATTCAGTTAACCCTTTCCTACTCAGGGATTTTGTGAATTTCGCTGATTTTCACAGTGTTGCACCTGACAACAACTTCAACTAGCCATTGTTGCATAATGGATGGTCTGTTTTACACCAAACTCGGTATGAATGTTCATTGGCAGTAGCCTTTCAAATGCAACCTTTCATGACCTGATCATTGTTGTCATGGTAATAAGGGGGCATCTCAAAGTTGGTGAAAAAGTGTGATTTCACATGAATTTTTGACCAAATCTTAATCTTCACACAGCTGTCAAGGCAACAATTAAGGGGGTTGGCACTGACCATTTTCACTGTTTGCAGCATGTTTTATCAGCATCAATTTTGAGGCATTTTTGACCCGACACCCTCAGATATAAATTTTAGCGGCCTGTTGGGCCACACACCCAAAATTTTTCTGTTGTGAAAGAATATTTTTAGTGGGGAGGTGCACAAAAAAACAGGTCACTTTTTAGGCTAACAAATTGTAAAGGAAACATAACTATCCAGGGGTAGGAAATGCAGATTTTAGGTGCTGCTGGAGCTTAAAATGGGGGGGGGGGGGGGTGTGTGCAAACACGTAAAAACACGTATCTAAGTGGGAAAGGGTTGACCCTTATTCTGCTGATCACGACAATCCCTACTTTTGCAAACAGTGTAAATCCAGATCAGATGGCTTCTGCCATCTGATCAGGATCTACGCTGTTTGACATTCAATTTGTAAATTTTCAGGAAAAGATTACCTCAAGAAATCTGATTGGTTCAAAACCAGAAATGGGTGTGGCTAAATTAATTATTCAGCGGGATAAGGGTTAATACACCCCAACCTCTTTACAGCACTGTAAAAGGGGTCCAAAGCAGAAACCGTGTTAGTTAAACAACTGTGTTATATCCAAACCAAAATGTATAGATTATATAGAAAAATTACCATTTGTGGACATATAGAAAAATGACCATTTGTGGACATTTTTCTAGATAATCTGTACATTTTTGGGATCCATCTTAAAACCGTGTTATATCCAAACCGTGGTATAACAAACTGTGTTGTAACAAGGTTGTGGTGAAGTAACTTTTTCGTAAATTGATATATAATTGACGTAGCAAAAGAAGAGCTTGCGATTTGGAGTTCAAATGGCATTAACATTTTGACAATGGGAGGGGGCATTCTGTCCCAGTGTTCATGGTTGAAAAATTTTCAACCATGAACACGGGGACAGAATGCCCTCGCCCATTAGGGCTTGGAGAAATAGATTGGGCTGCATGGTGCTTTCACTCAGAGCTGAAACTGACTGCACATGAGTTCTTTGAAGGTCTAAGCCTGCCCAGGCAAAGTGGTGCATGTCAGACCATCTGTGCATATAAAGCCTGATGATTTCATTGGGTGTCAGGGCATGAGATGTCATTTCAATTCAATGTCCGGTAAAAGTCCCAACAAAATTGGAAGCAACGTCTCAGAATGACTTAAATAGTGTTGACAAGGACGTTAAACTCCAAATCAAGCACTGGTACAGATGCTTGTGCATATAGCCCCAGATAAGAAGGGATATCCATGTTATTTTCCTTAATTCTGCATAAAAACCGTTTTACTCATTTGAAGCAGCTCGCTTAGTACCCACAATGTACGTTTAAAACGTACGTTGTGGGTTCTCAGCGAGGTGCTTCAAATGAGTACTCACAAAATATCTACTTTTTGGATGGAAAAATTGTCTCATCTGGAGCTGTGCCTTTGTAAAAAATGAAGGAAAATGTATGTCCTGTGTGTCCATCCCTTCAGATAAGGAGGTGTGCTTAGGATAATCTGAAAATAAGTTTCCTTATTTACCCATTTAGACATAAGTTGTAGGTACTGGTTGAGGTTATATTAACAAGTACCCTTAAGGAGAATGAATGCACCTTCAGGGGAGGCAACTCTGCAAAAGTATTTTTGTCTCCAATGCCAATAGGGGTCAACACTTAAAGGAAAGAATTTGCTCCTTTAAGAGTACACCCCTTTTTCAGTGGGACAGGGCTTATAGAAAAGTAGAAGTCCCAAAAGTTGTCTCCCTTTAAAAAATGGTGAAAAAAAAAAGTGCTAGGTGTTCCCATTCCCCTTAAAATTTCTAACAAGAAATAAGGAAAATAATCAGTCCTCTGAATATCTGTTCTAAAATCTCAGGGCATCATTATTATTATTGCTGTTGCGGGCTCGTTTTATCTACAGCTATTAGTAGCATCTGTCCCATCACTTTGTGTAGTGTTTATGAATCTCAATAAATTCAAAGCCTATTGTTGTTGTTGTGTTGAAGATAAGATTATTTCATAATTTGTGTTTATATTGAACCTCAGCTTGGTGGCTAAGTTGTCTATGCATGTGACAGGTGATCACAACCCAGACTTCATCTCTGGTTGAAGCAACCTTCTTTCAGAAAAACTTTTCTCTCCTCTCCACTTAAGGGCATTTATCAGTAACAGTCATCTGTTGTCTTTGAAAAACAGAGGTGAAGGCAATGATCAGGAATTGATACAATTAACCTACAGCTCCCATCAGAGACACCAAAGTGGAAGAAGCACAAACATAAAACAAACGGAAACATCAATAGCGGAAAGCCAAAAGGACCCACAAAATGGCCAATTGGCTATCCAAAACAAAATAATATAAGCGATACACACCCTCAAAGACAAACCATAACAAAAATAAACTGCGACAGAAGAACCGCCTTGGAACGGTCAGTGAAACTAATTCCACTGGTGGGGCTTATAATTGATTTTCGAGGCCACAATCCTCGCCCTAATTTCCATCGCGATTTAGACAGATAATTTGTTCAGTCCACATGAAGGTCTCCTAACTCATCACTGCAACGTCTCCGTGAACACAAAAATCAAACAACCACAGAGATGAAACAACGGTGAGGAAAGACTGCATTGTATTGATTAACCAGTCAGTACCATATTTAAGTATTTGGACAACTTAACACCTTTCCATAGTTGCTGTAAAATTGGAACAAGTATAATTTAATACATGATATTGAGCCTAAAAATAGCTGGATGAGTGGCAAACTGTAGATCCTGATGAGAGACATTCTGTGGCATCTCATCTGGGTCTATACAGTTTGCTCAGCCCTGTCTGTCCGAATGCATAAGTTAAATACAGTAGAACTTCAAAGGCTTGAACCATTACCATGGATGAGTCGAACCCTTTTGGAGTCCACAGGGAATTCCTCCGAATAGGATGTAGGGATATTGTAGGCGGCTTTTCTTTTATCTTGCAAATTTATGCTGTGTGTATTCATTAGAATCGCCTCAAATGAGGCGATTCTAATGAGTATACACAACATCCATGTAAATTATAGAACACCAAAATGATATCCCACAATTACACCGCAACCTAATTATAACACTTCGTTATAACATGGTTAACTGTTTCAGATGGATCCCAAAAATGTATAGATTATATAGAAAAATGACCATAAATGGTCATTTTTCTATACAATCTATACATTTTTGTTGGATAAATCACAGTTGTTTGACTAACACAGTTTCTTCTTTGGACCCCATGAATGGTGTTTTAAAGAGGTTTGTGATGTATCTCCATTATGCCTCCTGGTACGGCACTAATAGTAACCCTCTATGGCTCGAACTACCACTGTCTCGAACAAATTTGCATGGTCCCAAAGGTGTTCGAGCGATCGAAATTCGACTGGTATATCTGTCCAGGAAAGTGTTTTGGTTAACCCTTGGAATCTTCTACCGTGCATATAACAGGATTCCATTTTGGAATTTAAGGGTATGAGGTTGATGTTGTTTGTTTGTATTGGAGTTTAACGGCCCAGTCAACACTATTTTAAGTCATTATTGAGCCGGTCAGTTTACGTATCCACACTTTTCCTGGGCAGGCTTATGTGTAAGCGGTTAACCAGTACAGTGCACATTCTTTTGCCCGAAACTGATAACTGTCCTTCTTGAATCAGCAGAAGGGAGAGAATGACCGTGGAAAAGATTTCATGATCAATCTCCATGAAGGAATGTTGCGGACCCCGACAAGAGTCGAACACACGTCCTCCTGATCACCAGTCAGACGTGCACCCGACTGAGCTACCGAGGCCGGCTTGGTATGAGGTTGACTTGATTTGAGAAATTAGTTTAAAAATGGCTGAACTTTTTGCAAGCAGTGAAAGCCATGTTGCCACATTCTGCTGTGTCTGATCTGGGCTTGCACTGTTTGTCAGTGGCCCGTTTTGATGATTTTCGAATAAAATTGGTTAGATATCAGGGGTTGTACAAAACTTAAGGTTTGGGAACTTTAATGGAGCCTGTTGCAGCAGGGAAAAGATTAAGAAAATGAAAAAGAGAAACAATCAGGAACTGATACAATCAGATCCAAAATTCTTCCCACAACATCAGTCGAAACATGGAGTGACGACAGTAAACAAAATGGACAACAAGTAAACGGAGTCAGCAGCTCTTTCCCAAACAGGTGGTGACTCAGAATATACAAACCTAACTTAAAAAGGAGCAATATACATAATGTGGGAAAGAATTGGAATCACCTACATGACAAACATTAAACTAGAAGGACAAACTTAACAAAAACGATGAACAACCAAAAAGGGGGAAGAATCAGAATCATCAACATAACAACATATATAATTATTAGGGAAAGAATCGGAACCACCAACACAAAACATGAAGGAACCACAGCAAAAGCACTGACTTGGTATGGTCAGTAAAACTTACTGGTTGGTAAGTTAATTTTACGGGATCCCAACCCTCACCCTCACTTTCACTATGGTTCAACCAAGTATTTGTTTGGTTGGCGTGAAGGTTATCTAATGCATCAGTGAATCATCTCGGTAAACAAAGAAATCTCAATTTAAGCAAAGTTGACACAAGGATGAGGACTTGACAGTAAAACATGCTGAGCCATCTGGTGCTGAACACAACGCCACGGGAACACTGGAGCAAAAGAAAACCAGCAGTTGAACCCTGTTGGACCAAGCAACAGATATAAAAGTTCCAGCTCCGACCAACTAATAAATAGCTTTAAGCCAAAGCCATCATGGAGTCTGAACCCTGATCCAGCGGCATGCAATTAAAGAGGAAAGCATAATGTCTGTCTGACTGGGTCAAACACAATGCATGCAGACTGTTGAATAGAATTTATATTATATCCAGTGCGTTTGTAACGTTTATTAATATTCTGAAATTGTTCTGAAAAGTTAGGCTTCACGTAGTGACGAGGTGAGCTTTTGGGATCACTTTTTGTCCGTCGTCCGTGCGTGCGTAAACAATTTCTTCAAACGACATCTCCTCCTAAACCACTGATCGGATTTTGACCAAACTTCACAGGAATGATCCTTAGGTGGTCCCCTTTCAAAGTTGTTCAAATGGTTCCGGTCCGTTGCACATAGAGGTCACAGGAGCCAAAAATAGATTTTTTTCACCGAAAACTTAAAAAATCTTCTTCTCTGAAACCGCAAGTCCCTGGTCTTTGATATTTGGTATGAAGCTTCATCTAGTGGACCCCTACCAAGATTGTTCAAATTATAGTGCTGGGGCCAAAAATGCCCCCGCCCCGGGGCCCTTTGGTTTTATATGGGCTGATATAGGGAAAATCTTTAAAAATCTTCTTCTCTGAAACTGCAAGGCCCAGGTTTTTGATATTTGGTATGAAGCTTCATCTAGTGGACCCCTACCAAGACAACAAATTATAGTGCTGGGGCGAAAAATGCCCCCGCCCGGGGACCCTTTGGTTTTACATGGGCTTATATAGGGAAAATCTTTAAAAATCTTCTTCTCTGAAACCGCAAGGCCCAGGTCTTTGATATTTGGTATGAAGGTTCATCTAGTGGACCCCTACCAAGATTGTTCAAATTATAGTGCTGGGGCCAAAAATGCCCCCGCCCTGGGGCCCTTTGGTTTTACATAGGCTTATATAGGGAAAATCTTTAAAAATCTTCTTCTCTGAAACTGCAAGGCCCAGGTCTTTGCTATTTGGTTTGAAGCTTCATCTATTGGACCCCTACGAAGATTGTTCAAATTATAGTGCTGAGGCCAAAAATGCCCCCGCCCCGGGGCCCTTTGGGTTTACATAGGCTTATATAGGGAAAATCTTAAAAAATCTTCTTCTCTGAAACTGCAAGGCCCAGGTGTTTGGTATTTGGTATGAAGCTTCATCTTGTGGACCTCTACCAAGATTATTCAATTTATAGTGCTGGGGCCAAAATGCCCCTGCTCCGGGGCCCTTTAGTTTTACATAGACTTATATAGGGAAAATGTTGAAAAAATCTTCTTCTCTGAAACCACAAGGCCTAGGTCTTTGATATTTGGTTTGAAGCTTCAGCTAGTGGACCTCTACCAAGATTGTTCAAATTATAGCCCTGAGACCTAAAATGCCTCTGCCTCATGGCCCTTTGGTTTCACATAGGCATATATAGGGAAAATCTTTAAAAATCTTCTTCTCTGAAGCTGCAAGGCCCATGTCTTTGATATTTGGTATGGAGTTTCAACTAGTGGACCCCTACCAAGACTGTTCAAATTATAGTGCTGGGGCGAAAAATGCCCCCGCCCCTGGACCCTTTGGTTTTACATAGACTTATATTGAGATATTCTTTGAAAATCTTCTTCTCTGAAACAGCAAGGCCCAGGTCTTTGATATTTGGTGTGAAGCTTCATCTAGTGGATCTCTATCAAGATTTTTTAAATTATAGCCCCGAGGCCAAAAATGCCATTTGGTTTTACATAGGCTTATGTAGGGAATATCTTTGAAAAAATCTTCTTCTCTGAAACCGCAAGGCCCAGGTCTTTGATATTTGGTGTGTACCTTTGCCAAGATTGTTCAAATTATAGCCTTAGTTGATATTAGGTATGAAGCTTCACCTTTTTAGACCTCCCTCAACATTATGCACATTATAACCCTGGGGTCAATAATGGCGCTCCCCGGGGCCCACTTGTTACTCTATGGATCAGGTGAGCGATCCAGGGCCATTATGGCCCTCTTTTCTTAATTTATATATCATGTCGCCAAAAAACTCCGGCTTTGACAAGTCCTCATTACGATAACACCCTTGCGATATAGTGTGTTATTTCACAGCCCCAAAATAAAAACCTGTGATATTTTGCTTATTTTTACTGCAATAGGTTGTGGGTGCTTTGAGGTGGTCCTAACGAGTACCCACAACTTATGTTTTAGAACAGAAACAAGGAAAATAATGTCTACCCCTTAACCCAGTTTTCTCTGAATAAAATGGGGTTTAAGGGGGTACATATTTCACAGACTTGTTCACGTGATGTGCAGAATAAGTCTTTAATCCAACACATCCAACAAGGAACACCTATTATAGGAGTTGGCCACGGGTTTATTAAGTCCCACCCCATCGGGGCTTGAAGAAATAAATGGGCTGCATGATGCTTCCACGCAGAGCTGAATCCAACCTCTCATGAGTACTGTTAAGTGCTTAGAGGATCTAAGCCTGCCCAGACAAAGCGGTGCGTGTCGGACCATCCATGTTGAAAAACCCCATTGGTTTCATTGGGTGACAGGGCTTGAGATGTCATTTCATCTCAATGTCGGTTAAAACTTAAAAGTCCCACAAAATTGGAAGCAAGGTCTCCAAAATGACCTATATAGTGTTGACAGGGACGTTCAACCACAAATCAAACCAATCATCAAGCTAACTGCTTTGAACACCTGGGTCCAGGTTTATGAACTTAAAAGGAGACCCCTGCAGCAAGGAAAAGATTAGGAACACCTGTACCAAATTATGGGAGATCGCCCAGTTGGATACAGGTCTGACTGTGATCAGGAGGTCGCTGCTTCTATTCCAGCTGGCACAGGTCTCTGTGGCCTAGTGGTTAGGTGCCCAGTTGTAAACATTAGATCTCTCACTTTTTCTCCAGGTACTCCAGTGTCCTCTCTTTTGATTAATGATTGGCTCAATATAAGTGGAAAAATCTGGAAGGGCTATAAAACAGAAATAAAAAATCTGGCATTGCTGGCAACATTCTTTTGTTGAGACTATGAAATAATTTCTACGGCCATTCCTTTCCACTGACTCAAGAAGGGCAGATGTCAGCTTCCGGCAAAAGAATCTGATGTACTAGTTAACCACTCATGAATAATCCTGCCAAGGAAAAGTTTGTTTAGGTAAACTTACGAGCTTGACATGACCTAAAATAGTGTTGACTGGGTTGTAAAACTTCAGAACAAAAACAGAATTATGAAAAGAGCTATTTCTTCAAAGGGAGTAAATGCTTTCCTTTAAGAATTAGCCACCTTGTGAGAAGCAATTTTTATGCAAAGATCGCCTCCCTTGTAAATGCTCTCTGTTCCTGCAAACCTGACCAAATTGTATCACAGTCTGAACATGTGAGTAAACCAAAGAAAAGAAAAAAAACAATATTTGTTCCGAGTGAAATGGGACAAGTCAGACATGATGTGATCACAGCCCTGCACGTCCACCCCTGAGCATGGTCTTAAGGCCAAAGTTAAGCTGTGTTGTCAGATGACAAGTCTTGTTCTTTCTGTTTATCTTTCCTCTTCTACCATCATGTCTATGATTTCTCTCTTTTACTGGATAAATTGACACAAGTCTTCAACAAGCACTGGCATTCCTCAAAAATTCGGACGATCCTCCATGGCCTAGTGGATAAGAGCACTAAATCATTATGTCTCTCAGCACTGTGGTTTAAGCCTGGTTTGGGTCACATGTGAGCTGCAATGAAAGGTTAGGTTGTTTTCTCCGGGTACTCTGGTTTTTGCCCACCTGATTAACGATCGGTTCTATATGAGTGAAATAATCTTGAAAGAGTCATAAAACCAAAAAACAAAAACAAAAATTGGGTTCAGTCAACCAATGTATATGACAATCTTGTTCTATAAATTGGAGCTTACCATTTTAAGGTAAGCATGGTTTATAGGACAAAAACTAACTGCATGCATTTTTAAGTGAGCAAAATTCATAGTCTGCTGCGATTCCATTCCAAGGTTAACCCTTATCTTGCTGTTCATGACAACCCCTATCTTTGCAAACAGTGTAGATCCAGATCAGATGGCTTCTGAAGAAGCCATCCGATCAGGATCTACACTGTTTGGCATTCAGTTTTTGAATTTTATGTATTTGATAGACAGAAATGGGTGTGGCTTAAATGAATATTCAGCAAGAGAAGGGTTAATGACTTACGTTGCCCCTGACCCTTATCTGAAGCTCCAGGTCATTCTGCATTTTGACAAGCAAGAATATGGACAGAGTTTTAGTGCACTCAGCCACAAGCAAACGTTCTAGAGAATACCGCAGAATCTCTTTGAATAACTGCTGAGTCTCCTCCAATATTTGTCTCCAGGCTTACTTTCTACAATATCCAGACGTTCTCTGAATAATCACTGAGACAACCCAAAAAACCATTACATATGTAATTTTGGCAACTTGTTACTGGGTTACAGAGCACTTAGCCCACATTTTGGTTCCATTACATATGCAATCTTGGCAACTTGTTACTGGGTTACAGAGTACTTAGCCTAGAACAAAATAGATTTCAATAATTATGTCTCCCCCGAAATTTTTTTTTTCGGAGTGATTGTTTTTCCCCCGGGCGTCTGTCTGTCCATCTATCGCACATTCATGTCCACTCTATACCTTGAAAATCGTTCGAGCTATCTTCACGAAACTTCATATAAATATTAATCAGCATTAGACGACGTGCATTACACAAGAACTATAACTCTCACATTTATACTTTTTGAATTATCTCCCTTGGAAGTTTGTCAGTATGTATATATGTATGGGCAAATCGTGTCCGGTCAATACCTTTCTTATTGGATTTTAAAATTACTTTGCAGAAATATTAACAACCATAAGATGTGTAGTGCGCATGAGGCAGGTCGGTACCTCAAAGGTCAAGGTCATACTTAGAGGTCAACGGTCAAAAAAGGGACCTTTTTTTCGTATTTGGTCAATAACTTTCTTATTTTGAGATGGATTTTAAAATTACTTGGCAGAATTATTAACAACCATGAGACGATGTGTGGTGCGCATGAGGCAGGTCGGTACCTCAAAGGTCAAAGTCATACTTAGAGGTCAAAGGTAAAAATAGGGGCCTTTTTTCGTGTTTGGTCAATAACTTTTTTATTTTGAGATGGATTTTGAAATCACTTGGCAGAAATGTTAATCAATATAATACGAAATGTTGCGTGCATGACCCAGGTTGGTACTTCAAAGGTCAAGGTCATACTTAGAGGTCAAAGGTAAAAAAGGCGCCTTTTTTCAAGTTTTGTCAATAACTTGCTTATTTTTAGATAGAATTTGAAGTTACTTGGCAAAAATGTTAACTATCATGAGATGATGTGTTGCATGCATGATTCAGTTTGGTACCTCAAATGTCAAGGTCATACATAGAGGTCAAATTTCAAAAGAGGGGCCTTTTGTCGTGTTTAGTCAATAACTTTCTTATTTTTAGATGGATTTTGAAATTACATGGCAGAAATGTTTACCACCATGAGACGATGTGTTGTGTGCATGACCCAAGTTGGTACCTCAAACGTCAAGGTCGTACTAAGAGGTTAAAGGACAAAAAGGGGCCTTCCTGGATAGATTGTGAAATTACTTGGCAGAAATGTTAACCATCATGAGACGATGAGGTGCACGCTAGACCCAGGTTGGTACCTCCAAGATCAAGGTTATACTAAGAGGTCAGAGTTAAAAAAGTTTGTTTGTTTTTTGTGTCCAGTCAATAACTTTTTTATTTCTGGATGGACTTTATAAAGTAACCATGCAGAAATGTTCACAGTCATTAGACCATGAGTCATGTGCAAGACCAAGGTCCAAACCTCCAATGTCAAGGTCATACCTAGAGGTCAAAGGTAAAAACAGGGAAGTCAATAACTTCCTTATTCTTTGATTGATTATGAAATTATTTGACAGAAATGTTAACCATTATGAGATGTGTTGTACTTCAAAGGTCAAGGCCTTACTTAAAGGTCAACGGTAAAAAAGGGCTTTTTTGTGTATGGCCAATAACTTTTTTATTTCTCTATGAACATTTTTAAAGTTACTTTTCAGAAATGTTCATCTTCATTAGATGATGTGTTACACACAAGACCCAGCTCAATACCTCCAATGTCAAGGTCATACTTAGAGGTCGAAAACGGGGGAGACATCTGTGTTTTTGTAGAAAAACAAATTCCAGTCTGCTTCTGTTTAGCTGAGCTGGTCCCTGATTGGCAATCTTGTTCAATAAACCAATGTATATGACAATCTTGTTGTTGTTCTTACTCCAAGGCCTCAAGGTCACAAACATAGAAATTGATAATGTTTAAGTTTATTTTCAACATAACATTTGAATTGTTTGCCCACTGAAAAATTAGGATAACATATTTTGAAAAAACTTGTCTATTAAACTAGACCACAGCCTCTACAAAACCGTTTCTGAGATCCAAGGCCAAGTTTATGCTAGGTGAAGAACCCTGTTGTATACAAAAATTGTATAGATACGAGGGATGTTCGAAAAGAATTGCTTATTGTCCTCTAGCTTGATATACACGTGGGGCATGATCAAAACCAATACATACTTGTATAAGGCTATTCAACATCTACACAATGGTGTATAAATGTACATGTTAGACATGTGTAAGCCATAAAATTTGCCATTTGAATACAGGCAGTCATTGACCACTGCAGTAAAAATGGTTGGTAGAAGCGTCGATTAAAAAGATGAAATACGGGCTTACATCAAAGCTTACTCAAAACTTGGTTGTTCTTTGAAGAAGCTGATGTCTGAAATTTCTACTGCTTTCGGACCTTCTTGTGTGTCTTATGACACAGTTCGGCGGTGGAAACAGAAATTTGAGTCTGGTTTAGAGTCCATCAAAAATGCACTGAAATCACTTCAAATCAGGTAGGCCAAAATCTGCATCTCGTAAAGAAATCGTTTCCAAAATAAAGGAAATCATTGAAGAAGATGCCAGATTTAAAGTTCGTGATATTGCACAAAACGAAGGCATATTCCCAAGACCTTGCCCCATGTGATTTCTTTTTGTTTCCGAAATTGAAATCATTCCTTGCTGGGCGGAAATACCAGTCCCGACAGGCACTTGGATCTGCCATTCATTAGTACCTTATTACTGTGCCCAAATCAGCGTACCGTGACACCTTCAAGAAGTGGATACATCGGCTGAAACTGTGCATTTCTAGCCACGGGGAGTACTTCGAGGGCATGAAATGAGCACTTTTGGGCTAACTTGAAATTTGAAGTCTCCAGATAGAAATAAGCAATTCTTTTCGAACATCCCTCGTATATTATTTAATGTATATAAAGAAATGAGTTTCCAACATGTTTGTGATCTATGCTAGAAAGTTATTATACAGTCAACCCTCTTTATACCGACATTCGTTATAATGGCAAAACTCGTTATAATGGTAATTTGAATGGAATGACTTCTTTGCTGAAGGCTTAGCCCCGGATCCGAGTGGAATGAGCTTCCCTCAGGTTGGAAATGCACAAATCAAGTCCATAGACATGAAAGAGTCTCGTAATCTAATACTCCATGAAACAAATGTTATAGATATTTGTGAGAATCACCTCACCGAGGAGATTCTAACAATTGTTTATAACATTTGTTTCTTGGAGTAAAGAATGGGAAAAGGTCCTATATTACCTATCATACTCCTAACTGGGATTCTTCATAACGGCAAATTCTTTATAACAGAACAATAATAGAGAACAAATACTGAACGAGAGTCCTCTGTATCATATAATGCCAATGTTATTTATTGTGTAACGTCATGTCATAAGAATTGGTCACTGGTGCATAACATAATGATGCTTAACATGATGATGCCATCTGTGATGTATAACATCATGATGGCATCTATTATGCATAATGTCATGTCATTTGTGATGTATAACATCATGGTGCATATCATGATGGCATATGCGATGCATAACATGATGCCAACTTTGATGCATGGTTTTATGATGCCATCTGTTATGCATAACATCATGATGCCATCTGTTATGCATAATGTCATCTATGACAACCATGTCTTCAATAGAAAGTCTTGAACTTCTTTTGCAAAAAAATCTGACTTTAAGGGGGAATGGGAACACCTTCAGGGGAGTCAACTCCGGCAAAAATATTTTTGTATCCCATGTCAATAGGGGTCAACTCTAAAAGGAAAAAAATTTGCTCCTAAGGAGCAAATTCTTAGTAGACCCCTTTTTCAGTGGGGAAAACGCTTATAGAAACGAGAACATGAAGTCCCGAAAGTTCTCTCCCTTTTAAAAATTGCAGAAAAATCTGCCAGGTTTTTCCATTCCCCTTAAAATTGTTGTATGATAAATAGAATCTTACACTTGTGGTCTTTTCACAGACAATTTATGAAATTTCATATAAATTTTCATATAAAATGACCACTTGTGTAAATCCTCTATTAACATTGTATCCAATATTACATGCAAATAAGTTGTAAGGAAGTTAATATTGTCAGTTTGTTTGGTAATGTTATTGTGTACTTCTTTTAATTTCCTCAATCTTATTATGTAGGAACAGTAGCTGGTTATTAACCAGTTTTTCCCTGTTGTCAAGACGATCTTTAAGAGCCTGTATATTTTCCCGTAACTCTCTGACAGAACCGGTAACTGTCTCCCCAGAGCCACTTGTGGTTGGATGCGCTAGAGTATCATTTAGTTTCTTCATCTGCAGAAATAAAGAATGAAAAATCAAGGTTCTAACAGCACTAATGGGTCAACCGGCTTTGAGTGTAAGTTGGGAAAAATGGTCTGGAACAGGGACTTAGACTATTTTGTTTAACCCTTTAAGCTAACAGTTCCTGTCCTTTAACCCATTGAATACTAGTGGACTCTACCAGTGTTATATGTTGGACAAGTCCATTTGTCATATAAGGCTTGGTAGGCATCTGTTTTTGTTCTTATTCTATTTTTGATGGAAAATTCGGTTATCAAATAGTGCAGACCCTGATCTTTATTTCTGGGCCTGCACTTTTTTCCAAGGTACCCTTTAAGGATTTTCCGCCTCCAATGGGTTAAGCTAACAGTGTACACCCTAATGAGACATCTGATCTGGGCCTAAACTGTCGGTGTCCCAGTTTATGAGCCCAGTCCAGATTGTATGGATAACCATCTTTACACATGCTCTGACACCATATTGTAGTGGTTAATCGTACTCGCCTCATAAACCAGTGGTCGTGGGCTCGACTTCTGGATTAGTCTTTAGACCAAGGCCCCGTCGCGAAAATAGCAAGGCTATAAATAACCACAACCTAGATTTCATACAAACCCTTTAATGTATCACTCGACATCAGCAATGTAATTTAGTTTGTACAACTACTTAGGGATGATTGATAAAAAATCAACCCACAGTCATGAAACAGGGCATCACAAAAACACTTTTATATGGTAAAACTTGGGTTTACAGGGGTAAATCTTATTTTTAGCTCACCTGTCATGTAGTGACGAGGTGAGCTTTCGGGATCACTTTTTGTCCGTCGTGCGTGCGTGCATGCGTAAACTTTTTCTTCTAACGACATCTCCTCCTAAACCAGTGAATGGATTTTGATATAATTTCACAGGAATGTTCCTTGGATGACCCTCTTTCAAAATTGCCTAAATCATTCCGCTCCGTTAAACAAAATGGCCACCAGAGCTAAAAATAGAAAAACCTTTAAATGACATCTCCTGGGCAAATGGCTCGATTTGAAAATAATTTCACAGGAATGTTCCTTGAGTGACCCTCTTTCAAAATTGCCTACCGTATTCGCCCTAATTACCGCACATGCTCCTATAAGCGCACACCAAAGCTATCTTTGAAAAGGAAATGCATAACCGCACACTTTACAGTAACCTCCCCATGGAAGCTCTCACAGTAAATCTATAAAAACTTTCCGTTATTTCTTCAACAGTAGAGACAATGCTTTAGTATCCTTTTCCGTCCCATTAAATATCAGTATGCATCATCTCGGAAGCTATTGTTTTCGCATTGAGTGTGGGCTAATTAGGTAGATTTTTCACTGTGATTTTTGACACGATTTTGAAAAAACTAAGCGCACGGTGCGGTAATTAGGGCGAATACGGTAAATCGTTCCGCTCCGTTAAACAAAATGGCCGCCAGAGCTAAAAATAGATAAACCTTTAAATGACATCTCCTCCTAGGCAAATGGTCCGATTTGAAAATAATTTCACAGGAATGTTCCTTGAGTGACCCTCTTTCAAAATTGCTAAGATCGTTTCACTCCGTTAAACAAAATGGCCGCCAGAGCTAAAAATAGAAAAACCTTTAAATGACATCGCCTCCTAGGCAAATGCCATTAATAGCCCGATTTGAAAATAATTTCACAGGAATGTTCCTTGAGTGACCCTTTTTCAAAATTGCCTAGATCGTTCCATTCCGTTTAAACAAAATGGCCACCAGAGCTAAAAATAGAAAAACCTTTAAATGACATTTCCTCCGAGGCAAATGGCCCGATTTGAAAATAATTTCCCAGAAATGTTCCTTGAGTGACCCTCTTTCAAAATTGCCTAAACTGTTCCGCTCTGTTAAACAAAATGGACACCAGAGCTAAAAATAGAAAAACCTTCAAATTCCACTACAATGAAAAATAGCCTCCAAAGATAAAAAGTCTTTGGTCCACATCTCCTTAAAGCAGTGAATCCTTCATTTCCATTAGCTTTGAAACATCCGGATTTAGGTGAGCGATTCAGGGCCATCATGGCCCTCTTGTTTATATTTCTGCTGTAAAATATAGATTACCTCGATGAGGCCGCTCTGAGGTGTACCCACAATCAATATTTTGAACAGAAATAAGGAAAATATCAGATTTTTTTATCTTAAAATTTTCCTTTTTTCCGTTGATAAAATTTACAAAATATTAGTGTAGGCATGTTTTCGTAATGGTTGGAAAAGCAGTGTGAGCAGGCAAACATCTTTCTGGTCTGGATGTTATTAGTTGCCAAAATATTAAATAGTCTACCAACTACTATATCTAACCATCGTCCTGCTGAATAAATTAATTTTGCTACATTCATGTCTGACCATCAGCCAATTAATTTATTTGATATGGTGTATTCATTCAAATCTGCAAACTGAATAACAGTGTAGATCCCGATCAGAAGGTTTCTTTAGTTCTACTGTGAATGATTAAATATTCAACAAAAGTACAATACAATTCTTATTTTAAGACATTTATCTCAAAGGTGGTTCTTGATGAAACCGGGTGTAGTTCACACAAAGACTAATTCCAAGAAAGAATAACTGAAGCCTTTTCAAGAATATTAGTCTTAACCTGTCAATCACATCGTTTGTCGTCTGCTGTGTTGTCCAGGTTACTTGGAAACAATGTGGACCAAGATCAGACATCCCCTCTAGGAGCAGTATGATCTGGGTTCACACTGTTTGCCTCTATGTAAAAGTGTTTTAAACTTTTGCAAGAAGATTCAACAGAGAACATAAACAGACGACTATTTAGATGCAGTTTTTCTTAGAATCTAAGTGTTTATTTTAGTTGGTCACAATAGCCGACTTTTACTGTTCCTGCAAACGGCGGCCCGTGGATCGCTTGTTTTAAATAGACTCATATAGAGAAAATCTTTAGAAAACCGAAGCATTGCTTGCTATATACATGTAATAACACACTGGTGAGTGATACTGGACCATTGTGCTCCTCTTGTATTTCTTTGCTACCAGTCTAGGACGCATTATCCTGAAAATTTTAATTGAAAATAAATTTACCATGTTTTCTAGCCGTGTTATCTTCGCATCTTGACCAGAGTTCTTATCTCCCAGGCCATCAATCCTGTCACTGAGGCCAACTAACTCGGCAGCATGTTGACTATTAATACCCGCCTGTACTTGCATTTTGTCCTGTAATTTCTTATCCACCTGTTGTACCGAATGTCGGACAGTGGTTATGAGCGAGGAGAGGCTGGAGTGAGTTCTCTGGAGCTGTCCTCTGAGATTATTGATGTCTGTGCTCAAGCCTGGAGGAAATATGTTTTTTTTTTTTTTTTCATTATGGACCCAGTTGTTCAAAGCATCGCTGACTTAATAAGCTTGCATCACGAACACACCTAAATATTTTTGACCCCCTTAAACCCCACTTTTAAACAGAAAATCGGTGTTTACAGGGGTATACATTATTTTTCTAATTTCTGCTCAAAAACATAGATTGTGGGACGTGGGTACTTGTCAGAACTTTCTAACGGGTTCCCACAATCTATGTTTTGAGCCGAAATACGAAAAATATCAGAATTTGTTTTCTGAAAATTTTTATTTTTTGGTGGTTAAATTTTCAATATATTTGAATAGGCGTGTTTTCATAATGTTCGTTTTCATAACATTAACTTCCTAGCCAATATAATAATTATGTAATACATTTGTATTTTTGCTGAACAAAATGTTCAACAATATCACGTTTCCGTACTGAATGACTGATTTTTTTACAGCGTTAAATGCATGTAATTAACGATTTGGTTAGTTTTGATTAAAGGGGATTGGCGGTTATGGCAAAATGTAAACCCTCAGGAAAACAGACTATATAATTCTGACCCCATTGAACCCCACTTTTATTGAGTAAAACTGGGGTTTACGGGGGTAAACATTTTTTTCTAATTTATGCTCTAAAATATATATTGTGGGTACTTGTTAGAACCGCCTCGATTTTTTATTTTCTTTTGAGGGGGGGGGGGGGGGGGGGGGGGTGTGTAAATTTACAATGTATTTGAAAAGGCGTGTTTTCGTAATGCAGATTACAGTCTGTACATCGCCCCCGCCCATCGGAGCTTAAAGAAATATTTGGGCTGCATGATGCTTCCACGTAGAGCTGAAACCGACCGCACATGAGTACTAGTAAACTGCTTAGAGGTTCTAAGCTTGCCCTGGCAAAGCGTTGCGAGTAGGACCGTCCATGCTTATAAACCCTATTGGTTTCATTGGGCGACAGGGCTTGAGATGTCATTTCATCTCAATGTCGGGTAAAAGTCCCACAAAATTGGAAGTTAATGACCTATACAGTGTTGACGGGGACGTAAAACCTCAAATCAAACAAACAAAACAGTTTGTACAAAACGTTTCCATGAGATAAAAGGTTAATATGAAATAAAGGCACTGGCTTTTGAGCAAACACACTCAGATATAGAGGAGCGTGATAGCTCAGTGTTTAGTGCACTTGCCTCTGATGCTAGAGGCACCCGGTTCGATCCCCGGAGGCGGTGATTATTTCGGTCAGAATCAGAATTGTTACTGGTGACACGTCAAATGACATTCATACACCAGGTTCGGTGTCCGAACACACTCCATTGGCATCATTTGCAGGGATGCATTCCAAAAAGAGCACCATCCTTCGGATCGGGACGTAAACTGGAGGCCCCCTGTGCAGGGCGAGTATTCTCCTGTGCAGGTTAAAGACTCCTACCATAATTACATGGTCACTGTGTAGGCTTTCAACCCTGCAACCTGGAGTGTATGTAATTTACACCTGCGAGTAATGGTCAAATGTGATCGATCGCAGTATTAGTAGAAAGAAAGAAAGAAAGAAATTATACCCCGTAAGTAGCAAATGGTGGTGTAGGACATCAAAAACACCGATAGTGCTAGTATTTTAGCTAAGTTGTTAGTGCACTTGCCTCTGATGCTAGAGGTCCCCGGTTCGACCCCCCCCCACCCCCCAACAACAGCGACATTAAAGTCTGGTATTTGAACATGTTCCATTGGCATCATTTGTAGGGGTAAATGTCACAAAGTGCACGATTTCCCCAGCTGTATCCAATATTCCTCAAGGTGGCATGCTCAGACATTTGTTGTTCTGCCCATACATAAATGACCTATCACAGAAAGTCAGCCCCATTTTGGTGTATTTGAAAAAAGGCAAAAAGCAGCCTGGTGTTTCTTTGGAAGGAAGATAATCAGCTGGTCTGAAGATGTTAAAACATGATGGCAGAGACCATGATTAGACTTATCCTGGATTATCCCACATCACTATTGGACCCACATATTGTATCAAGAAGGTGCAACGGCAAGCAACACGGTTTGTCAGAGGTGACTACCATACAATTAGCAGTACCTCCCGAGTGATGCAAACTTACCAGCATTGACATCAAGATATCTCTGGGCCAAGTTGATATTCATGGTTGCAGTTGCAGTTTCTCCGACCCGCAAGCAGCGAACAGTTGGGGATACCCCCTGGGGTATATGGTACGACATCTTCTGTCAGCCCCTTCCACCTTCATCGCCACGGGAATCAGCCTTAAGGACCAACTTCCAATGAGTATTGTCACATCAGTGATCCTTGAGGGCTTCAAGAGGGATCGTGCAAGTCTTCTCTTAACTACGTAAAACTGTTTTTCATAGTTTTAATTTGTTCTGTTGTAAGACAAAGGTGACGTGATATTGCATCACTAGGGAGTGTAAATGATATTGACTCAGAGGCATGGGCTGTTGTCCTTACCGCAGGTAGGGGTAGAGGAGCGCGCGTGCGTGTGTGTGTGTGTGTGGGGGGGGGGTGTTATTCTGTTTCTGCACTTTTATTCATGTTCCCCCTTTCTCCCCTGTCCCGCCCTCTCTTATCGATTTCTACCTCTTCTATCTCTTTTTGACCCTTTCTCTGGGAGATGACACACAATGAAGCACCAGGGTTTACGCGTCGTTAAACTCAAAACAATTTTTTGAGATTTATCTCCTTCTTGCATATAGTCTTAGTATGACAATGCTCCAGTGTTGGTCCTGGGTGCACTTCATGGAAAGAATTTAAATTAGTTAGAGTGACTCACAGTTAGTTTGCAGCATGGACACTTTAAAGTATCCTGAAGCACTAGCGAATTGCTATGGGATTTGGGGGCCCATCATCACTTTGTAAATCTTAGGCAGGAAGAAATCATGTAGCCAGATAGCTCAGTATGTCTCTTAATACTCCAAGGGCTTTATTTTATTACTCCTGAGTAATAGTTTGTGAAAAATTTTAATTTCTTGGCCAGACAAGAAGCCCTTTCCACCCTACCGAGAAGCTCCGGTAAATCCTTCGGTAAATGCTCCGGTAACTCGTTGGTCCAAACGTGGTGCTGGGTTTTACCGACTAAACTTTTCGGCTCAGTGCGGTACGTTTCAGTTCATTTAAACCGGTTCCGGGTCATTTCGGCCCATAACAAAATCGGCCCATGACAAAATCGGCCCATAGCAATTTCGGCCCATAAATGATTTCAAGGCTGTTATGAGGGTCAATTATCAGCCAAAATTAAAAAAAAAAAGATATAGTTAATTATGATAAAAAAACATGTATATACAATTTATTTTTACCCCTTTTCACCGCTAGGCATTTGTATCATTATTTTCAATAATTACCTCCCTCAGATGCGAGTCTTCTTGCAGTGTAAACTTTGATATGGAATATAAGAAATACAAATAATATAAAAGAGGGTGTGTTTATTTAGAAAAAGATTGTATATTTATGAACTTGGAAATTGTAGTTTGTTTATTTGTTTATATTGTTGGCACGTGTCGGTATGCAAAATGATCAATAATCACTTTACGTTGTTACCTTTATCGACACGTGCCTTAAAGTAACAAACAGAAAGATTATCATATTACTCGTATCTCAGTCATTATTGGGGCACGTGCCAATCAGCCGTAGTGTATGTCTCCTAATGCGTGTCTTTAATTCTTACTTTGTTTCTTGCTTTCGGTTTCATTAAATATGAGTTATTGGGCCGGGGCGTATCGATGACTATATGTGGACTTAGCGTCAGGGCCCAACGAAGACTCACATCAGCCTGTACATCCGCGCAGTCTGATTTGTGTGTAACTATGAATCATAAAGTAGCCAAGGCTCCCTCATGCCTCCAGCGATCATGACCATACTGTGCGGCTGAGAAAGTCGAGCTGGGTATGCTGGGCTCGTGAAGTAGCCAAAGCTTCCTCACGCCTCCATCGATCATGACCATACTATGCGGCTGAGCAAGCTGGTCTGTGTATGCTGGGCGAATTGTAGAAATTGCTGGGCCTTTGCTTACTTATTTACTATGTGTTTCAATCGGCTTAATGTTCAAACGGCTTCCTTGGGACCCGGCAAATGTTAATGCACGAAAACCTATGGGTGATTCCTGTAATAATTTTGAAGATTTTCTTATGAAAACTAATCAATGCGCCTCTTATTCATAATGTATTCCATTACGTAAATGGAAGTGTTGAAAAGCAGAAATAAGAAAAACAATGTACACAACGAAACCCTTATTTTTTTCATATGCCCAGTTTGACTGTGAACAACGCTTGATGTCAGTTTTCTAACCATTTCCTGCAGTGAAAACAATCAAATATATAATAAAACCTAAAAGGATTTTCAAAATTCTTAAAGAATGCATTTTCTTTTCTATATATACCCATTCGAAAACACAAAAACACAGTGCATTCTTTCATTTTCTCCAAAATAACAACTTTTCCAACATAAAAATCGTGAAATTCGTCTTATTTATACTCCGAGCATACTGTGGCGGTTCTAACGAGTACGGAAATATAGCTCTTGGATCAGAAATAATCATAATAATATATACCCTTTAAACCCCAAATTTCCCTATTGATTGTTTTGAATTGCGGTATAAACTAAATACATGGATAGTGTCTTTAATAATAAAATATAATCGGTTCGCCCCGAAAATTTTATAGGGGCTCGCTAAAGCTCGTTAATCAGAGATGGGGAAAAACCGGAGTATCCGGAGACAAACCAACTGGCCTACCGACGCCAAGTTCTGCAACGGAAGGTAAGGTGGTATTCACCTGGTACTGCGGTTTTCGCCCACATCTGTTTCGGCTCGACATAAGTCATTATGTCATAAATATTTTATTTATTAATTCAGAATTTTTTATGCGTCACGAAAACTCGCCTATATAATTTCTATCCCCGTGAACCCCACTTTTATATAGTAAAACTGGGGTTTACAACGGTAAACCTTATTTTATCTTAATTATTTCTGCTCAAAATATAGATTGTGGGTACTCGCTGGGGTGATTTTTTCTATCCATGCAATCAAAGATCATGAACCGATGAACATTTTTTTATCATAATTATGACGTCGCGTTTGAGAGTGTAATAACGTCATGTAATAAATTCTATAATCTACTAGTGGAATAAATATGCAAATTAGCTAGATACGTCCAGTAACGTTACATGTACGACGTCCTTAACGACGTCGCATTTAGTAACGCCGGAATATTGGCATTTTTGTAAACAATCCGCTTTAAATGTCATATGATAAATAGAATCTTGCATTCGTGCTCTTATATTATTGAATTTATTAAACCTCGACAAAGCCCCAGCCGAGCATTTTACCCCTTTTCCTAAACGAGTTTAATAAATTCAATAATACATGAGCACTAATGTAAGATCCTCTGTATAATGCTTTCTTTCTGATGTTATTTTTATTACTTAATGAAACAATATTAATTTCTAAAACTAAACATTTTTTTTTCACTTTATAAAATAGAAGTGGAGGTTAAAGTTAATCGACCATTTACTTTAATTAGTAAGTTTGAGATTTGGCTGTACAAGCATACCAACTATACACAAACATAGTAATTTTACCATCATTATGTTTTTATGGGCCGATTTTGTATGGGCCGATTTGGTTATGGGCCGATTTTGTCATGGGCCGATTTTGTTATGGGCCGAAATGTCCAGGGACCTTTAAACCCGTGACGAAGTTTCGAAACTTTCCCGCGATCAAACTTCAGCGTCGATGGAACAGTCTTCGAAAAGAGGTTTTTAAAATTATTTCGACGGTTTTTAGCTCCACTGGCCGAAGGCCAGCGGGGCTATTGTCATGGCCCTGTGTCCGTCGTGCGTCCGTGCGTCAGTGCGTCCGTGCGTTAACTTTTTCTTTAAACATCTTCTCCTCCTAAACTACTGGGCCAATTGTAACCAAACTTCACAGGAATGTTCCTTAAATAGTCCTCTTCTAAATTCCTTCAAAGAATTTTGTTACACCCAGAACTCTGGTTGCCATGGCAACAAAACCACAAAAAATTAAAAATCTTTAAAAATCTTCTCCTCCAAAACCACCTGTTGGATTTCATTTTTATTTTGCATGAATGTTCCTTGGGTGGACCTCTTTCAGATTCCTTGAAGAAATTTTGATCCGACAAAAAACATGGCCGCCATGGGTGGGGCTTATTTTCCCTATTTAACATATAGTGTAATGCTAAAACATCTTCTCCTCCTAAACTATTGCGCCCATTGTAACCAAACTTCACAGGAATGTTCCTTACTTAGTCCTCTTCTAAATTCCTTCAAAGAATTTTGTTACACCCAGAACTCTGGTTGCCATGGCAACAAAACAACACAAAAAATAAAAAATCTTTAAAAATCTTCTCCTCCAAAACCACCTGTTGGATTTCATTTTTATTTTGCATGAATGTTCCTTGGGTGGACCTCTTTCAGATTCCTTGAAGAAATTTTGATCCGACAAAAAACATGGCCGCCATGGGTGGGGCTTATTTTCCCTATTTAACATATAGTGTAATGCTAAAACATCTCCTCCTCCTAAACTACTGGGCCAATTGTAACCAAACTTCACAGGAATGTTCCTTACTTAGTCCTCTTCTAAATTCCTTCAAAGAATTTTGTTACACCCAGAACTCTGGTTGCCATGGCAACAAAACCACACAAAAAATTAAAAATCTTCTCCTCCAAACCCACCTGTTGGATTTCATTATCCTCTCCAACAACATAGTTGTGAGGGGGGATATAGCATTTGTCCCGTACATACGTACATATGTATGTACTTTTGTCATCGCTCTAGCGCCACGTACGTACGTACTTTTGTCATCGCTCTAGCGCCACGTACATAGGTACGTACTTTTGTCATCGCTCTAGCGCCTACATTTCTTGATCGATTTTAATATAACTTCACACGAACGTTCCTTACGACAATATCTGGAGCAAGATCGACTTTCAAGGTCATGACCTCAAGGTCAAGGTCACTCTGGCTATTTTTTGAAAAACTTTGTCATGGCTCTAGCGCCTACATTTCTCCCCAAATTTCAATATAACTTCAAACAAATGATCCTTATAAAAATATCTCGAGCGAGTTTTACTTTCAAGGTCATGACCTCAAGGTCGAGGTCACTGTGGCTATTTTTAGAAAAACATTGTCATCGCTCTAGCGCTTACATTTCTTCACCAATTTCAGTATAACTTCACACAAATGATCCTTATAGAAATATCTCGAGTGAGTTCCACTTTCAATGTCATGGCTTCAAGGTCAAGGTCACAGTGGCTATTTTTAGAAAAACTTTGTCATCGCTCTAGCTCCTACTTTTCTTCACTGATTTCAATATAACTTCACACAAATGTTCCTTATGACAATATCTTGAGCGAGTTGGACTTTCAAGGTCATGACCTCAAGGTCAAGGTCACTGTGGCTATTTTTAGAAAAACTTTTTCATCGCTCTAGCGCCTACATTTCTTCACCAATTTCAATATAACTTCACACAAATGTTCCTTATAGAAATATCTCCAGCGAGTTCGACTTTCCAACTCATGGCCTCAAGGTCAAGGTCACTGTGGCTTTTTTTAGAAAAAACTTTGTCATCGCTCTATCGCCCATATTTCTTCACTGATTTCAATATAACTTCACACAAATGTTCCTTATGACAATATCTCAAGCGGGTTCGACTATCAAGGTCAAGGCCTCAGGGTCAAGGTCACTGTGGTTTTTTTTTAGAAAAACTTTGTCATCGCTCTAGCGCTTACATTTCTTCACCAATTTCAATATAACTTCATACAAATGTTCCTTATGACAATATCTCTAGCGAGTTCCACTTTCAAGGTCAAGGTCACTGTGTCTATTTTTAGAAAAACTTCGTCATCCCTCTAGCGCTTACATTTCTTCATCGATTTCAATATAACTTCACACAAATGTTCCTTATAACAATATCTCGCCATTTCGACTTTCAAGGTCAAGGTCACTATGGCTATTTTTAGAAAAACTTTGTCATCGCTCTAGCGCCTACATTTCTTCACTGATTTCAATATAACTTCACACAAATGTTGCTTATGACAATACCTCGAACGAGTTGGACTTTCAAGGTCAAGGTCACTGTGGCTATTTTTAGAAAAACTTTGTCATTGCTCTAGCGGTTACATTTTTTTCACCAATTTCAATATTACTTCACACAAATGTTCCTTATAACAATATCTCAAGTGAGTTCCACTTTCAAGGTCAAGGTCACTGTGGCTATTTTTAGAAAAACTTTGTCATGGCTCTAGCGCTTACATTTCTTCACCCATTTCAATATAACTTCACACAAATGTTCCTTATGACAATACCTCGAGCGAGTTTGACTTTCAAGGTCAAGGTCACTATGGCTATTTTTAGAAAAACTTTGTCATTGCTCTAGTGCTTACATTTTTTCACCAATTTCAATATAACTTCACACAAATGTTCCTTATGACAATATCTCGAGCTATTTAGACTTTCAAGGTCAAGGTCACTGTGGCTATTTTTATAAAAACTTTGTCATCGCTCTAGGGCCTACATTTAATGATGGATTGTAATAGAACTTCACACAAATGTTTCTTATGATAATATCTCGACTTACTTCGACTTTCAAGGTCATGACCTCAAAGTCAAGGTCACTGTGGCTATCTTTAAAAAAACTTTGTCATCGCTCTACCGTCTACATTTATTAACAGATTTTAATATAACTTCACACAAAAGATGCTTGTGATAATATCTTGAGCAAGATCTACTTTCGTGGTCATGGCCTCAAGTCAAGGTCACTATGGCTATTTTTAGAGAAACGCCTTCACTCTAGAATGTACATTTATTGGAGGATTTTTAAACAAACTTTACACAAATGTTGCATATGATAATATCTCAAGCAAGTTGGACTTTTGCCATTTCAGTGTTTTCCACACACGAAGTTGTCTAGTGCGAGGGGATTTGTATCACATGCGATGCCTTGTTTTTATTTTGCATGAATGTTCCTTGGGTGGACCTCTTTTAGATTCCTTGAAGAAATTTTGATCCGACAAAAAACATGGCCGCCATGGGCGGGGCTTATTTTCACTATTTAACATATAATGTAATGCTAAAAAATCTTCTTCTGCAAAAGTACTTGTGGGATTTCATTGTAATTTGCATGAATTGTCCTTGGGTGGACTGTTGTCAGATTCCTTGAAAAAAAATTTGATCTTACAAAAAAACATGGCCGCCATGGGCATGGCTTATTTTCACTATATTATAACATATAGTGTAATGCTGAAAATATTTTCTGCAAAAGTTCTTGTTTTATTTCATAGTTATTTGGCATGCATGTTCCTTGGGTGGACCTCTGTCAGATTCCTTGAAGAAATTTTGATCCGACTAAAAACATGGCTGCAGTGGGCGGGGTTTATTTTCAATATATAAAATGTAGTGTAATGTTAAAAAAGTCTCCTCTTCTTCAAAAGTTCTTGTTTATTTATTTATTTATTTATTTATTTAAAAGTATAGTTCGCCAACAAATAGCTGGCAGTGACGTAGCTGACTATTTGACCTATTTTACCGTTAGCCCCATAAGCTTTGCATTGTTCAGAACAAAAACAAGTCGTGACGTCACTGTCAACTATTCCTCGACGGACATTACCTTCCTGTATCTGAATTAATCTCCTCCAATTTTGCTGACTATCACATATCTATAGAGGTCCACCTACAAATTGTCATTCTAAAATTCAAAACATCCGAAATTTCACTTGCCCATCACACTGGTGATAGAACTGATGTTTTCAACACAAACTCTATTTATACGACTTGATGTTTCAAAATAAATTCAAAATACTGAGGGAGATTGATTTATTAGACCTAATTATACTACAGTGTCAACAGTTCTCCAGATCCCTGAGGGTTAAAATGGCTTAGTTGAAAAGGGAGACATACCGAATCCGACGGAGGAAAGGAAAAATAAATAAATAAAGAAATAAAAACATAAATCTGTTCATTTTTTAGCTCCACTGGCCAAAGACCGGCGGGTCTTATGTTATATGTTATGGCCCTGTGTCTGTTGTGCGTCTGTGCGGTTGTGCATCCGTGCGTTAACTTTTTTCTTTAAACATTTCCCCCTTAACTACTTGGTCGATTGTAACCAAACTTCACAGGAATGTTTCTCACATAGAATTTTGTTACATGCAGAACAAAATGGCATCGAAACCAAAAAAAAAATATTTAAAAATCTTCTCCTCCAAAACCACTCAATGGATTTTATTCTTATTTTGCATGAATGTTCCTTGGGTGGACCTCTGTCAGATTACTTGAAGAAATTCAGATCAGACTAAAAACATTGCCACCATGGCCATGCCCCACATGACTGCCATGGCCATGCCCCTTGGCTCATTAGCTTTCAAAGACTTATATGGGGAAAAGTTTTAAAAACCTTCTCCTCCAAAACCGCTCAACTTAATGGATTTCATTCTTACTTTGCATGAATGTTCCTTGGGTGGACCTCTGTCAGATTCCTTGAAGCAATTTTGATCAGACAAAAAACATGGCCGCCATGGACACGCCCATTGGCTAATTAGCTTCCATAGACTCATAAAGGGATCTTTTTTTTTAAATCTTCTCCAAAACCGCTAAATGGATTTCGTTCTTAATTTTCAAGAATGTTCCTTGTGTCTACCATTGTCAGATTCATTGAAGAAATTTTGATCAGACAAAAAAATATGGCCGCCATGGCCACCACCTTTGGCTCATTAGCTTCCATAGACCAATAAACGGAAAAACTTCTTCTCTGAAACCATAAAGCCTAAAGCTAAGACATTTACAGTAAAACCTGTCTTAGTGGCCACCTCTATTAAGCAAGCAACCTGTCTTAAGCAAGCAGGCATTCAGTTCTCAAGAAAGGCAGATGTGTTAAATTTCACCTGTATTAAGCAAGAACCTGTCTTAAGCAAGCATATTTTGACTATCCCTTAGGCACTTGCTTAATACAGGTTGAACTGTAGTATGTAGCAAAGTTATGTGGTCACCTACTAAGTCCTGCGAACTATAACTCTTTGAGTCCAAATTGGCAACGCCCCAGTGCTTAGTAGCTCCCATAGACTAATAATGACAAAATCTTGAAACTTTTCTCCTCTGAAACCATAAGGCCAAGAGCTTAGTATGTAGCAACTTGAAGTATTCAACTGCATAAATCCTGCCAACTATGCCCCTAGGGTCCAAATTGGCCACACCCTGAGGCCCATAAGCTCCCATAGACTTATTCTGGGAAAAACTGACAAAAATCTTCTCTGAAACCATCAGTGCCCAGAGCTTAGATATTAAGTATGCAGCAACGTCAAGTGGGGTAAAAAATTGGTCACGCCCAGAGGCATATTAGTTCCCATAGACTTATAATAGGAAAAACTTAAAAAAAGTCTTCTTCTCTGAAACCATAAGGCCCAGAGCTTTAGATATTTAGAACGGAGCAATCCCAAATGGTCACTCACATAAATACTGCCAACCATGGCTCTGGGGTCCAAAAAATATAGAATGGACATTCCTTGGGTGGATCACTTGTTTCTTTTTTACCCATTGCATGCGGGAAAACCCTAAATGGGTACCTTGGCAAACAGTGCTGGCCCAGATCAGACCCCACAGAACACCATGTCTGATCAGGGCCTGCACTATTTGCTAACAGAATTTTCCATCAAAAATAGAAAAAAATAGGCCTGACACCCCTTATATGACAAATGGACTGGTCCAACATAGAGTCCACTAGTATACAATTGGTTAATGTAATAAATATGACAATTGTCTGAAGTTAGCCGGTGGAGCGACAGGCCCTCTTGGGCCTCTTGTTTTTTTTTTTCTGTTGTAATGGGACTTGACTCCGTTTTGTTTTGAGGAGCAATTTTTGGATGTGAATACAATTCTCATGAACTCTGTAAAGATGGCGGATTATCGCGAGAAACTGAACGAGATTCCAGGCGAGATTTGGGTGCCTAAGTATATTGTTCCAGCCTCTCTACAGTAAAGCAAACACGTCGTGTGTTTGCTATAAAGAAGAGGAAAGCAAAAGCAGATCATACGAGGGTCATATGGAAAGTAATATGGAATAAAGGCACTGCCTTTGAGCAAACGCACTCATTTACACCCCTATCTATCTATATTCATATGTATTGAGTTGGTGACTCAGTTAGTTTGCAGCGTGGACACTTTAAAGTACCCTGAATCACTAGCGATATACTATAGATTTGGGGCTTATCATCATTTTGTAAATCCTGGGAAGGTAGAAATCCACAAAATATTCATTGCGGACGAAATCAATTAAAGACACCAATTACTCAATAAAGGAGCATCACCTGTAGTGTGGCCGTTAATCCGGTGTTAATTACTTGTATCTACTAATTCTTGAAGTCAGTCGGGTGTGAAGTGTAACAATCGAACTCGCCGCAAAATTGCGATGTGTGACCTTGATTAGCCAAGTAATATTTCGAATTACACAGGGGATTTTAATAAGAATTTCTTTGATTGGGACCGACGAAACTGTTCGAAAAATCGAATTTTTCGAAAAATCGAAATTCGAAAAATCGGTAATTTTTTTGCAATAACTTATAGAGAAAAATGTCGGGACCACCAGTCGTCTTCGAAAAATCGGTAGTTTCGAAAAATCGGCGTTCGAATCACCGAGATTCTACTGTATTGAGTTGGTGACTCAGTTAGTTTGCAGCGTGGACACTTTAAAGTACCCTGAATCACTAGCGATATACTATAGATTTGGGGCTTATCATCATTTTGTAAATCTTGGGAAGGTAGAAATCCACAGGTAGCCAGATAGCTCATTGTGTCTAGGGCTTTATTTTATACCCCTTAGTGATAGTTTGTGAAAAGTTTTAATTGCTTGGCCAGACAAGAGGCGCTTTCCACCCTACCGCGAGGTTCCGGTAAATGCTTCGGCACATGCTCCGGTTAATCGTTGGTCCAGTCGCGGTGCTGGGTTTTACCGTCTAACCTTTGCGGCTCAGTGCGGTACGTTTCAGTTAATGTAAACGCGTGACGTAGTTTCGAAACTTTCCCGCGACCAAACTTCAGCGTTTGATGCATCGGTTTTCGAAAAGAGCTTTTTAAAATTATTTGACGCATTTTGTGTTTCTGTTGTAATAGGTTTTAACTCCTTTTGGTGTTGAGAAGCAATTTTTGGATAGGAATACAATTCTCATGAACTCTGTAAAGATGGCGGATTATCGCGAGAAATTGAACGAGATTCCAGGCGAGATCTGGGTGCCTAAGCATGTTATTCCAGTCTCTCTACAGTAAAGCAAACACTTCGTGTGTTTGCTATTAAAAGTAACCGTAATGCGAAAGAGTATCGAAGGTTTAGTGCATTTATCAAACATGCGTGAAAAATCTAACCTTTAATCACTTGACCAAATTAAGATTTTAATAGTTGGTGGGGCTTCAAAGTATAAGGCTTATCTGGTCAAAACTGACTGAGTCCATCAAAGTATTCTCCCTTGACCTGTATGAAGTTTTCCAGTTTTACCACTCAGAAATGCATTTTTGTTTTCCCATGTATAAAAGGGTGCATATTTTTGCTTACACTTGTAAATAATTAGTGACCTGAAAAGTAGGTCCGATCTATAAACGGTCACTTGACGTATTGTATGTCAGTAGAAGGTATTATAGGTCACTACCGATTATAGCGTGCAGTTATTCGACCCCCTTTAATTAGGTTACTAGAATGCCTGATTGCGGTATAAAATTGTTTTATATTCTGAAGTCTTATAAGTACAGCTGGTCTCCTGTGGATTCTTCTTCATTATTAAGTATCTTAGAGTTCAGTTAACATTTTGTTCAGTTAACAAGTGAACATGAAAGTGATGGAGTAAAAATTCTTTGACTTTTGGATAAGTGTTGTTCCACTCATGTGGGGTTTGGAGGGGTGTTCATAACACAGACCTGTTAATATGATGTATGATGTTATGGTACAATATGTTTTCCATATCATGATCTGACTATCTGAATTAAGATTTGCTGTAATGGTACCAATTCTATGCCCTGAAGTCCCAACAAACCACCTCCTTTATACAGGGAAAATACATGTAAGCTGAGGATCATGATCAGTTTTCTTATTTCTGCTCTTAAATGAGTAGATAATAACAATAGTTGATGACAAAAAACAACTTTGTTTAATGACTTTGTTCTTATAAATTGGATTTGGTCTTATAAAAATGATGAACCAGATCTTATTTGTCTTTGAAAAAAATGAGACCAGAATCAGAATTGTTTACTGGTGACACGTCCTTAGACAATCCTTCACCAGGACCTTAAAATATTTTGTTTGCTGTCACCCTACAGACCCAGTTAAATATGACTACCTGCCAAAACAATTTTATGACTGTTCTTGAAAAATAATTAATATATTTCTTTCTTTCTTTTCTCAGAATGAATCTTATATTCCTCTTGCTTCCTACAACACCATACACATTATTTTTAAGAATGGCCACAGGGCTACCGAAATCTCAGGAGATGTATCCAGCCATACATTATCCATAGAACAACAAGATTCCTATTTGGCCTAACCAGCTTAGCCAGATCCAGAATCTGCCTAGCCAAATAGGAATTCTTATTTGGACTAAACAGAGTTTAGCCAGATCCGGAATCTGGCTAAACTAAATATTAATTTAGCCAGATCCGGAATCTGCCTGGGCCAAATAAGAATTCCTATTTGGCCTAGCCAGATTCCGGATCTGGCTAAATTCCTATTTGGACTACGACATATATATACGGTTTATGCACTGGAACCACAGATGGTATGACGGCTTTCAAGACATGTTTTGATATGAGTTAAGGCAGAAATCACAGGTCTGAACTTATGGAGGATGTTGTAAAGTTTTAATGCACGGCTGATCTGTGTGCAGGGGCGTTGTCATAAAGACCATGCATCCCGGGCCTGCACGTGAGCGCTTTGCAACATAGTGAAATATTTTTTCTTTATAAAAAATAATCCTGTGACAAACTTGTTCTCGGGTACTGGTATTCTGGCCACAATTCCATCGCAAACAGAGCGTAAATGACACGTCTCGAAGTCATTTCTCCGCGCGATTTGAGGTCTTCTACCCAAACGTCAATCGGGTTAAAAAATACAGCCCGTTTCATCCCCAATTAGTAATTCTCGATTTCTTTTTCTGACACTGCTGAATGCAGTCGACCCGACCGCGGCTCATCCTTGACTGAAGTTTGTCAACCTCTGAAAAGTCACACCCATCTGCAAATTATTGGTTACGATGGTGCATTTTCACCGTTAACTTTATCCAGATCGGCTTTGATCTCCAATGCAAGTCTAGCAATGCCTCCACTTTGCAGTACACCCTCTGTATTGCTATTTTCGGCCATATTTTCGTCGAGTGTCAAAAACATGGTCATCTACAATGACCGCCCTAGTTTACTGCATGCATAAAAATCGTGCAAATTTTTATTATGTGGCTAAAGGTTAGATGTTTCATGCATGTTTGAAAAATGCGCGAAACCATAAACTATTACGCAATACGGCTCCAAATGGCGCGCGTATAATTTGGGAATAATTGTCATCACTTTTCAACAAAAATATACTTAGCCTTACTTTTGTGTACTTTTGGATACTCTTAGCTGCCCCCACCGCGGATTAAGTCGGATGCGGCGTCAGGTCACGGGTTCGATCCCCGTCGGGTCCGGCGACATGCTTTCGTGAAGACTGATAATGAAATATTCGAGAGCGGTTCAATAAGCACGAAGCTTTCATCGCAATCGAACTAAAATAAATTAGTATAAACTAAATATTGTCTACGGTCCTTCTGTCTTTTTATGCTGATTCAATAAGGACAGTTGCCAATTTCTGACAAAAGAATTGTGCACATGTCTGGCTAATCAGTTTGCCAGCCCAGGAACAGTTTACCGCATTGCTTTTAATCACCATTTTTCCCAATCAAAAGCGACTTTGGCCCCCTTAGACTTTTGACTGGGGAAAAAGAGTGAAAACTACTCACTGTAGTAATGATCCAGGTCACTAAGATTGCAGGATTGTAGTCTTCCAGCATTAAAAAACAACAACAAAAAAACACACATTTTCTCTGAAACTGCTTAGATAGATTTCATATGCAGCCTTGCAAAAGACGCGGATCCCAGGAGACGTTTTTCTTTTTTTCTTTCCGAATGGTCCAGGCCACTTGACAAGATAGCCGTCAGAGCCATATATGGTAAAGACCTTAAAAAGTCATCTTCTCCAGAAAAACTGAGCCGATTGCCTCAAAACTTAGTATGTAGCTTCAAATTAGTATTAATAATTTTGTTCAAATGATTACTCTAGTTTGACCTTGATCTGTTTGAACTTAGGAAAAGCAGTCCTGCGTACGAAAATAATGTGGGCAGCCTGACATCCAATACCTGTTATTCTGACATTTCTTTTTCAAAACAATGACAATTTTAGACAATATCTGAAATTTAAAAATTAAGATACATGTTTCTGAATATATGAAAGCTAGTCTGGTACCTTCTAGAGTCCTCAGTTTTCTTTGAGTTGATACTGATCCCTCCAAAAGTGTGGTCAAAGCAGACTTGGTTGTTTTAACATCCTTGTCCAGCTTGGTTAACTGATCTGAGAAAACTTTAGACATCGTTACAAGCCTCTGCTGATCTGCCGATTGAGCAGTTTGGACACTATTCAAAGAACTCTCTAGTTGAGCTGCCTTGGATTCCCACTGGTAATAATAATAACAATAACAGTAATAATAATAAAATGAGCCCCGCCAAGCGAATTTGTGTCTTCGAGCATTCCGTCATGACAAATTTTAACTGCGCATGCACAGACATTCAGAGGGGCCAGGGATATGGCTTTCTGTCTGAAGGTTCCTCTTGATTCACTGCTTGTATGAGCGAGCAGCGAAGGTTCTGGCGAGACTGCGCGGATGCGCAGGCTCGCCTGAACCTTCGCTGCTCGCATAGGCGATAAGTACCAACATCGCTTGACGGGGCCCAAATAATGAAATCTCAATGACTTAAATACCAATGGCCTTTTACCATGGTTGAGTCGAACCTCTAACGTGAGTCCCTAGAGAATTTTTCCCATAACTTTCGTACATGCATTGTTTTTGTTATTCACCCTTTTATATGATACTTAACATATATTTTGCTATTTGCTTTCCTGTACACATAGTCCCTTCCAAATAGGGGCTTCTACAGCCAAACACATTTGGGACCATTGGAATTTGTTCCAGAGTCACTTTTGGCTAATTATGGTACCAGGCATCGCGTAAACAAGTCCCTAAAATGAACGCACCCATAAACCCCACTTTATATAGAGAAAACTGGGGTTTAGGGGGCTATACATTATTTTTCTTATTTCTTCTCCGATGCATAGGTTGCGGATAGTCGTTAGAAACGCCTTGGAGGCGGTTCTAATGAGCAAATGAGGTGGTTCTAACGAGCACCTACAACCTATATTTGTAGTATAAATAAGAAAAACATCACATATTTTCATCAGACAAGTAGCCATTTCAGAAATATGAAAAAAATGCACTATGTCACACGGGTGATATATCGTAATGGATGAGTTCGGGATCTTCTTAAGAAATGATATTTATTTTTCTGCAGTTCATGGAAGTATTAACGCAGTGGGTCGCGTGCAAAGTAAATGAACCCCGAAGGGTTTCATGTAAACTTTGCTAGCGACCCACTGTCGTTCATACTTTCATGTAAAGCAGAAAAATTAAGTTTATTTTTTATATTTACATTGTTTGCCCCTCATCACTCGGCGAAAAAATGCTTGTAGTGCAAACGTTTAAAACTGAAAAACATTTACACGCTGTTTTTCTACAAAGAGCGGAGCAGCGTTGACGTCATCAACGCCCGTAGGGAACACTGGTTTAGAATGACGTCTCTTAACGTCACTGAAAAGCATGTGATTCGATGCGTTCATGAAAGTATGAATGCAATTGTTTTCTATAGGTTCACATCAGACTTGACACTGGAAATGTAAATATAGTTAAATGAAATAATGTTTCGACACAATAACTCGAAATCTGACTTAGAATCTCGAAATTTTGACTTAGTAATGGGAAAATAACTCGAAATTTCGACTTTCCTTCTCGAAAAATCGACTTAATATCTCAACAGTACGAGATTTTAAATTGTATACACGCGAAAAATATTTAAACACCCCAATTTTAGCATACCCCCGCTTTGAAAAAGTGGGAGTTCATTGGTTTACATCTGTTCCTGCGTACTTTCGTCTGTCCGTCTGTCGGACGTCCGTCCGTCCATACGTCCCGATGATACAATTATTGTTACGTCAAAGATTTCCTAAGAACCATAGAAGCTAGAACCATGGAACTTGGTAGAATATGCAAATTATAAAACATGTATTGTGCAAAAACAATGGACATTATCGGCTGACTTGTTGAGCAGAATTTCCATTCTTCTCCCGCTCTCTATCTAGGCCAGTGTTATATGTTTGCGCCAAAAAATCTCAGAAACTGTAAAAGTTAGAAGGTTCAAATCTAGTTTACTATGCCATGATGCCGACTTTATATCGTGTAAAAGACAAAGGACTTTCTCTGCGTATTTGTTCATATATTTCATTCTTCTTTCTCTCTGTACTGTCCAATGTTAATTTTTGTCAAATATTTCTCAGGAACTATAAAACTAGAAGCCCAAAACGTGTGTGATGTAAGAGACAGAGGATTTTCAGGTCACGCGTTCATTCCCGTAGCTGGCTTATAGACAGATCTGATAGTTCTAGCTCTTACGGTGGTTTCGGCATCAAGCTTAATTATAGATCAAAGCACTGTCAGCACTGGTGGGTTGATTGTCTTTGATTGTTGTTTGGTAAATATAGAATGGTCTTAGACCGTTTCGTTTAACCTTTAAATTCCTATACTATAAACAAAACGTGTAGATCCTGATCTGACGCCGCATTTGAGTCCATTAATTATCAATTGACAGAAAGTTACTAACTACAGAAGCTTCCCGCCTGCTATTGTCCACATGACTTTGCTGACCATGTTCCAGTGCCATGTACAAGTTATTCATAGCAGCAATCTTCTCGTTGTGACGTCATTTTTGTTTTACTTCTACTGAAAGCTAGTTCTCACCGTTCTGGGGCAGCGGTCGGCCTATCTCCAACGTAACGCACTTGAGACATAGGCTTGGTCAGCTAGAAGCCCGGGTTTGAATACTCTGAAACATATTTGGGACATTCTTGGGCGTCGGATACAGAACATGACCACCACCACCACCCCACCCTGCACAGAATCGGAACGAACTGATAACACCTCATCGTCGCATGCGACAAGAGCTGGCCATTCATCAAACTGACGTCTGACCGATAGGATGAGAAATCTGCTGCTCCATTCTTAAACATACGTCTGTTTAATGTGAAAATGATACGTATTGAACACGCAATGTTTTCTTGGTATAAGTATTAAACCAGTGCTTCAGCTGAAGTGCACGACCCGCCGGATGCTTATAGCTTTATGAGTGCTACCATATATGGGTATGGCGGCCATTTTGGTCATGTGACCTGGACCTAAACCGGTTCCCCCAATAAATGCACTTTATCGTAAGGAGCAAGAATATATCTTATACTTAAGTACTGTATTCTGAATCGTTTGCAGGATAAAATGCATTCTCACTTTTCCAATACAAAAGCATATGTGTCAAAGTTTGACCTAGGCACAAAGAAGGTCAAGGTCAACCCAGGGTCACCATTTTAGCAATTTATGATGGGCCTACGTCCCATATGTTATTTATCAAGTTTCGTGGAAATCTGCCCAGTGGTTCTGGAGAAGGCTATTTTTGAAGGGTTTTTACCATATATGGCTTGTCGGCCATTTTGGTCAGGTGACCTGGACCCCATGAGCAAATGTTGGTTTCCCCTATCTTATAGAGGCTCCATATGAAATTTGACTTCAATCGGCCCAATGGTTTCTGAGGAGAAGCAGTTCGAAAATTTTCACATTTTTCGCCTCGGCGAGGCTATACTAAATGGAATGTAATATTTCGCAAGTTCATTGCTTAGATCTCATTGATATCTATCAGTATGCCAAAAATTGTTTAAATATTCCAAGCGGTTAAGTCACTATCACCAATTTTCACAAACGGGTTATGGACGGACAGACAGACAGACAGACAGACAGACCATGTATGGCTTGGCGGCCATTTTGGTCATGTGACCTGGACCCCATGAGCAAATTTTGGTTTCCCCCATCCCATAGAGGCTCCATATGAAATTTGACTTCAATCGGCCCAACGGTTTCCGAGGAGAAGCAGTTCGAAAATTTTCACACTTTTCGCCTCGGCGAGGCTATACTAAATGGAATGTAATATTTCGCAAGTTCATTGGTTAGATCTCATTGATATCTATCAGTATGCCAAAAATTGTTCAAATATACCAAGCGGTTAATTCACTATCACCAATTTTCACAAACGGGTTACGGACGGACAGACAGACAGACCATATATGGCTTGGCGGCCATTTTGGTCATGTGACCTGGACCCCATGAGCAAATTTTGGTTTCCCCCATCCCATAGAGGCTCCATATTAAATTTGACTTCAATCGGCCCAACGGTTTCTGAGGAGAAGCAGTTCGAAAATTTTCACATTTTTCGCCTCGGCGAGGCTATACTAAATGGAATGTAATATTTCGCAAGTTCTTTGGTTAGATCTCATTGATATCTATCAGTATGCCAAAAATTGTTTAAATATTCCAAGCGGTAAAGTCACTATCACCAATTTTCACAAACGGGTTACGGACGGACTGACAGAATGACAGAATGACACGGTGATTTTAGGTCACTCTTAGAAATCAACCGACTTCAGTCGGTCGCTTTTTCTGCGGGTCGTGCAATACCACATTTTTATCCCCCGACCGAAATGGTACCGTGGATATAGCGATCAGCCTGGCGTTCATCCGTCTCTTAGTCCACCCGCCCGTCCGTCCGTTCGTAGACATAGCCTTGTGTTGGCCATAACTCCAATGCCCTTTGAGTGAGATATATTGATGGTACTTGGTATACTTATAAATGAGGTTAAGTAGGCATGTCATGCGAAAGAACAACAACTCTAGATGACACGGGATTTGAGAATATTTCATTGTGATCACCTTGCGTTCGCCATAATTCAAACACCCTTTGAGATATATTGATGATACTTGCTACAATTATACATGAGGTGGAGTAGGCATGCTCAAGAACCACAACTCTAGGTGCCATGGTATTCCAGTTATCCCCCCCTTCCGACAGAATTTCCTTGTGGTCGGCGTAACCCAGGTACCCTTTCAGATGTATTGGTGGTACTTAGGTCAATTGTACACAATGTTGAGTAGGCGTGTCATATGCAAGAACCAGAACTCTAGGTGCCATTGTATTTGAGTTATCTCCACTGACAGTATTTCCATATGGTGACTGTAACTTCAAGACCCGTTGAGATATATTGATGGCACTTGGTACAAGTAGACAGGAGGTTGAGTTGGCATGCCATGCGCAAGAACCGCAACTATAGGTGCCATGGTATTCGAGTTATTTCCCCTGACAGTATTTCCTTGTGATCGCTTTAGCTCCAATACCCTTTGAGATATATTGCTGGTAGTTGGTACAATTATACATGAAGTTGGGTAGGCGTGTCGTGCGCAAGACCCACATGGTATTTGAGTTATCTCCCCTGACAGTATTCCCATGTGATCACCTTGTGATCGCTTTTACCACTTGAACTCCAATACCCTTTGAGACATTTATGCTACTTGGTACAATTATACATGAGGTTGAGTAGGCATGTCATGCGCAAGAACAACGACTCTAGATGCGACGGTATTTAAGTTATCTACCCTGACCATATTTCCTTGTGATCACCTTGCGATCGCCGTAACCCAAATACCCTTTGAGATATATTGGTGATACTTGCTACAATTATACATGACGTGGAGTAGGCATGCTCAAGAGCCACTAGTCTAGGTGCCATGGCATTCCAGTTATATCAGTGACAGTATTTCCTTGTGATCGGCGTAACCCAAATATCCTTTTAGATGTATTGATGGTACTTGGGTCAATTGTACACAAGGTTGAGTAGGCGTGTAATGTGCAAGAACTAGAACTCTAGGTTTCGTTGTATTTGAGTTATCTCCCCTGACAGTATTCCCTTATGATGAATGTAACTCCAATACCCATTGGATATATTGATGGTACTTGGTTCAATTATATATGAGGTTGATTTGTCATGTCGTGCACAAAGATCACAACTCTAGGTGCTATGGTATTTGATCTCCCCTGGCAGTATTTCTTTGTGATCGCTTTAATTCCGACACCCTTTGAGATATATTGATGGTACTTTGTACAATTATACATGAGGTTGAGTAGGCGTGTCGTGCGCAAGAACCACAACTTTAGGTGACATGGTATTTGCGTTATCTCCCCTGATAATATTTCCTTGTGATCACCTAGCGATCACCTTAACTCCAATACCCTTTGAAATATATTTATGTTACTTGGTACAATTATACATGAGGTTGAGAAGGCGTGTCATGCTCAAGAGCCACAACTCTAGGTGCCATAGTATTCCAGTTATCTCCCTGACAGTATTTCCTTGTGATCAACTTGTAACCACTGTAACTCAAATAATCTTTGAGATGTATTGATGATACTAGGTACAATTATACATTAGGTAATCTCCCCTGACAGTATTTCTTCGCGATCTGTGTAACTCCAATACCCTATGAGATATATTAATGCTACTGGGTACAATTACACATGAGGCTAAGTAGGCAGGTCATGTGCAAGAACCACGACTCTAGGTGCCAGGGTATTTGAGTTTTCTCCCCTGACAGGACCTTGTGATCGCCGTAACTCCAATATGTTTTGAGATATATTGATGGTACATTTATACATGAGGTTTAGTAGGCACGTTATGCATTAGAACGACAGGTTGAAATCAGAATGAGTCCCCATGAATACAAAACAAGGTAATTTAGGTAGCAAAGGGCCAACAATGTAATTGTCTGAGTATGCCTCCGACAATCGAATACCTTCAGTTAACCAGGACTCTGTATTTATATCTCCCTCTTGTTCAGAAAATGTCCTTAATATCATTTGGGCATTTAAAACGTATTTAAAATTACGCACGTCTTGCTGATACTTTGCCGCAATATACTTGAGTTTTAGTGTGTTTTTTTTTCTTGTGCACTTCCTGCATTTGTACAAACTTCTGAATGCCATATTGGGTTTTGGTCGGGGGATTTGCCGCCTCTTTTGATGTACGTCTTTTTTATCGCATTTTATTGAAACGGGGATTGAATGTGTGACCTCTTGATCAGTCAGAATACCCTCTGTCTCTATATAATATACATGGCATATCAAGTTTGGGGCTTCTAGTTATATAGTTCCTGGGAAATCTGTGACAAAAATTTAACATTAGTCAATAGAGAGAGAAATAAGAACGAACACATGAACAAATAAGCAAAAAAGCCCATTGTCTTTTACACGATATAGGTCGGCATCATGGCGTAGTAAACCGAGTTTGAACCGTCTAACTTTTACGAAAAAGTTTGCGAAAAAAATTAACAGTGGCCTAGACAGGGAGAGACAGAAGAATGAGAGAAAAGACGAACAAGTAAGCAGATAATGCCCACTGTCTCCTACACAATACAAGTCATCATAAAATTTGCATTCTCTGCCAAGTTTCAGGATCCTAGCTTTTATGGTTCTTGAGAAATCTTTGACGAAAAATATGGTTTTTGTCGGGAGGGAGGGAATGGCGGACGGACGGATGGACGTCCAACAGACAGACGGACGGACAGAAAGACAGACGACAGGATGGAGGAAGAGATGAAAACCAAATTACTCGAACTTTTTCAAGGTGGGTGGCATAATAAAACGGCGGTATTTAATATTTATCTACACGTATAGATTTAATATCACGTACTGTCGAGATCAGTCGAAATTTCGAGATAGTAAGTCAAAATTTCGAGTTATTTCGCATTTTAAAGACGAAATTTCGAGATACTAAGTCGAAATTTAGAGTTATCATGTTGAATTTTCGAGATATCGAGTTGACATTTCAAGATATTAAGTCGAAATTTCGAGTTATTAGGTCGAAATTTCGGGATACTGAGTCAAAATTTCGAGTTATTATGTCAAATATACGAGATTATAATTCGAAATTTCGAGATAGTAAGTCGAAATTTCGAGATAATAAGTTACTAAATTCAAGTCGAAATTGCGGGTTATTAAGTTGAGATCTCGATTTAGTTAGTCGAAATTTCGAGATAGTAAGTCGAAATTTCGAGTTATTATGTCGAAATTTCGAGACACTAAGTCGAAATAAATTATTATGTCAAGGTTTCGATTTAGTAAGTCGAAAATTCGATTTACTTAGTCGAAATTTCCAGATACCTATAAAAAAGAAACCAGATATTCAACTTCGGTGGAGTTGATGTCGCACCTGCTCCCAACCTGCCCCATAAAAAATAAAAGTTTATTTAAGGCAGAAGAAATGAATATAGGGCTTTGAGAAGAATCCATAGCCTATATATGTGAGGTAAAATACTGACTAAGTTCACGATGTGATAAAATGAACTAAAATTATCCAAGAATTATATCCAAAGCACATGAACATCCTCATATCATGGAGAAAAGTTTCAAAATGGCAAATTAAAAACTGTAAGAGGAGTTGCGGTGACAAAGCGGTATCTCCTGTATATCAATTGAAGGTTAAAAATGACTAAGTTCACTATGTGCAAAAATTGAAAAAAAAAATATTCCGAGAATTATGTCCAACTACATGCACATCTTCATACCATGGTGAAAGCACATGCAAAGTTTCAAAGTATTCGGTATAAAACTGTAAGAGGAGTTGCGATGACAAGAGGTACCTATCGTATATCAATTGAAGCTTCAAAATGATTAAGTTCACAATGCGCAAAAAGTGAAAAAAAAATTCTGAGAGATATGTCGAAACCACATACACATCCTCATACCATGGCAAAAGCACATGCAAAGTTTCAAAATGATCGGTATAAACCTGTAAGAGGAGTTGCGATGACAATGAGATACCTATCATATATCAATTGACGGTTAAAATGACTATGTTCACAATGTGGAAAAAGTGATAAAAATTGATCCGAAGATAAAGTCCAAACCACATGAACATCCTCATACCATAGCAAAAACATACACACAGTTTCAAAATGATCGATATAAAACTGTAAGAGGAGTTGCGATGACAATGAGATACCTATCATATATCAATTGAAGGTTAAAAATGACTAAGTTCACACTGTGTGAAAAGTGACAAAAACTGATCCGAAGATAAAGTCCAAACCACATGCGCATCCTCATACCATGGCAAAAACAAACACAAAGTTTCAAAATAATCGGTATGAAACTGTAGGAGGAGTTGCGATGACAAGACACCCAGTGTAAAATGTTGACGGAAAGACGGACGGACAACCGGACGGACGGACGACCGGACGGACGGACAACCGCACGGACGGAAACTTGCACGCCTATGTCTTCCTGCTAAAGCAGGTGCGACAATAAAAGTATACCTGGCCCTAAATGCTAAATGCTCTTCCGTACCATTCCTTTTAAGTTTGAATGAATTAGACCAAAGATGTAGGAGAAGTTGTCATAGGTTTTTCTATTGAAAACTCTGGTGGCAATTTTGTTCATCAGAGAGGAACCATTTTAGTTATTTTGGAAGCGGCAACATTCCTGTGAAATTTGAATCAAATTGGTCCAAAGATCTTTTACAGCAAATTGTTGACGTTTTTTTAGCTCACCAGAGCCGAAGGCTCCGGGGGAGCTTATATGATAGGCAGTTGTCCGTCGTCGTCCGTCGTCGTCGTCTGTCGTCTGCCGTCAACACTTTCAAACGACATCTCCTCTGAAGCCACTGGGCCGATTGGGCCCAAATTTTATCTGTAGCATCCTTGGGCTGGGGGATTGAAAGTTTGTGTTTTTTTATCAAAATCGGCTCATTAGTTTGGTTGCTATGGCAACTTGTAGTTTCCATAGACTTATAATGGGGAAAATTGAAAAATGGCATTTACTGCCAAGCCTCTGCAGATATTTTGACAAAACTTTCATAGAAATGTTCCATAGGCAATCTACTATCTGCTGTATGATTTTAAGCCTTCTGCTCATTTTTATTGGTTGCCATGGAAACCAAAATGCAAAAAATAGACAAAAAATACTTAAAAAATCATCTCCTCAGAAACCATATGCTCTAGGAGGCTGAGACTTTATGAAAATATTTACCATATTTGCCTTTACAGGTTTTGTGTTTTTTATGAAATTTGGCCTTTTAGTTTTGTTGCTATGGCAACTCAGAGTTTCCATTGACTTATAATGGGGAAAACTGAAAAATGGCATTTACTGCCAAGTCATTGCAGATATTTTTACAAAACTTACATAAACATGTTCCTTGAGTAAACTTCTCTAAGCCATATGCTTTTATGTCAACCTGGGGGTCCCCTAGGTTGTGCCGGGGTCATGCCCCTCCCCCTCCACTTCATAAAATGCCTTATATCTCAGAAACCTTACAGATCCCAACCCCTAAACCATATATATTCTTGTTCCTTATGATAAGATGCATTAAGTGACACCAACCTGGGGGTTCCCCCGGATGTGCCGGGGACATGCCCTGCCCCCTCTATTTCATAAAATGCCATTTATCTCAGAAACCATTCAGATCCCCACCCCAAAACTATATATATTCTTGTTCCTTATGCTAAGATGCATTAAGTGACACCAGCCTTGGGGTCCCCCCCGGGATGTGCCGGGGACTTGCTCCACCCCCTCCACTTCATAAAATGCCATTTATCTCAGAAACCATTGAGATCCCCACCCCTAAACTATATATATTCTTGTTCCTTATGCTAAGATGCATTAAGTGACACCAACCTTGGGGTCCCCCCCCCCCCCGGGATGTGCCGGGGACATGCTCCACCCCCTCCACTTCATAAAATGCCATTTATCTCAGAAACCATTGAGATCCCCACCCCTAAACCATATATATTCTTGTTCCTTATGATAAGACACATTCAGTGATACCAACATTGGGGTCTCTCTGGGGTGTGCTGGGGCCATGCCCCACCCTTCCACTTCATAAATGCCATATATCTCAGAAACCATTCAGATCCCCACCCCTAAACTATATATATTATTGTTTCTTATGATAAGACGCATTAAGTGACACCAATCTGAGGGTCCCCTAGGATGTGGCGGGGCTTAAGCCCCACCCCATCCACTTCGTAAAAGGCTGAATATCTCAGAAACCGTTCAGATCCCCACCCCTAAACCATTAAAATTCTTGTTCCTTATGATAAGACGCATTCAGTGATACCAACCTTAGGGTCTCCCTTGCCGCACGGGGGCTATGCCTGACCCCTCCACTTCATAAAAGGCCCAATATCTCAGAAACCGTTCAGATCCCCACCCCTAAACCATATAAATTCTTGTTCCTTATGTTAAGATGCATTCAGTAATATCAACCTAAGGATCTCCCAGGCCGCACCAGGGCTATGCCCCAACCTTCCACTTCATAAAAGGTGATATATCTCGGAAACCCTTCAGATCCCACCCCAAAACCATGTATATTCTTGTTTCTTATGAAAAGACGCATTCATTGACACCAATCTGGGGGTCCCCTAGGATGTGCCAGGGCTATGCCCCACCCCCTGCACTTAGTAAAAGCCCAATATCTCAGAAACAATTCAGATCCCCACCCCTAAAGCATATAAATTCTTGTTCCTTATGATAAGACGCATTCAATGATACCAATCTAAGGGTCTCCCGGGCCGCACGGGGGCTGTGCCCCACCCTTCCACTTCATAAAAGGTGATACGTCTCGGAAACCATTCAGATCCCCATCCCAAAACCATATATATTCTTGTTTCATATGATAAGACGCATTCATTGAAACCAACCTGGGGGTCCTCTGGGATTTGCCCGGGCCATGCCCAACCCCCTCCACTTCGTAAAAGGCTCAATATCCCGGAAACCATTCAGAACCCCCAACCCTAAACCATATATATTCTTGTTCCTTATGATGAGACACATTCAGTGATACCAACCTAGGGGTCTCTGGGGGTGTGCTGGTGCTATGCCCAACCCTTCCACTTCATAAAATGCAATATATCTCAGAAACTGTTCAGATCCCCACCCCTAAAATATGTATATTTGTGTTCCCTATAATAAGACTCATTCACTCACATCAATGCGTCTATGTGCTAGGGCAACATGCTGATGCCATGGCCCACGCCTCTACTTCATAAAAGGCCATATATCTCAGACACCATTAAGATCCCCACATCATAATCATATATATTCTTGTTTCTTATGATTAGACACATTCAGTCACACAAACTTGGTGGTCCACAGGGGCCATTCCTCTCATCATCATTTCATAAGAGGGCCTCATATCTTGGAAACTGTTCATATCCCCACCCCTAAACAATATATTTTCTTGGTCCTTATTATAAGACACATTCAGTGACAACAATCTTGGCTTTCCTGGGGTCTGCCAGGGCTATGCTCCAACCCCTTCGCAGCTTAAAAGGCCTTATATCTCAGGAACAGTACACATCCCAACCCCTAAACCATATATAGTCATGTGCCTTATGATAAGATGGATTCAGTGATACCATTCAGGGCTCTGTTGGGTCCATGTCTCATCCTTCCTCCTCATAAAAGGCCTAATATTTCAGATACAAAGTCCACATGGGTGCTCATTTTGAAATGGGGGTTTGTTTGGGAGACTTTATAATCAATAAATTAAAACCTGAAACCATACATGGCTGCCAGTGGGCAGTGTCCGCCTGAGTTCTGGTGAGCATTGTGGCCCCTGGGCCTCTTGTTTTTTTTTTTTTTTTTTATCTCTGGTGGCTATTTTGCTCAATAGAGCAAAACGGTTTTAGCTATTTTGTAGGGGGGTCATCTAAGCAAAATTCCAGTGAAGTTTGAATAAAATTCTCTCATGGGTAAACGAGAGGTAGTTGTTTAAAGATTTTTTTTTCTATTTTAGCTCTGGTGGCCATCTTGTTCATCAGAGCGGAAGTAACTTGCTATTTTGGTAGAGTGTCACTTAAGCATCATCCTATAAAGTTTGAATGAAATTGACGTAGGGGTACGGGACAGATGGCGACGGACAACGGACATTGACCGTTCACAATAACTCACAGAGCTCATGGTAAGCTAGATAAAAAACAATTGCAACTGATCAGTTGGATGAGTTGAACAACGTTTCATTACGCAAACACGCCTATACAAATACATTGCCACCTTTATCGCCGAAAAAATGAAAATTTTATGATGAAAAATTGTGATATTTTTCTTATTTCTGCTCAAAATATAGATTGTGGGCACTCGCTAGAACCGCCTCATCGAGGCGGTTCTAACGAGTACCCACAATCTATATTTTAGAGCAGAAATAAGAAAAATAAGGTATACCCCCGGAAACCCCAGTTTTACTATATAAAAGTGGGGTTCAAGGGGGTCAAAATTATATAGGCGTGTTTTCGTGATGTTACCTGCCCTTGTGGTCCAACAAAAAGTCCACTTTGAAGTCCACTTTGCCCTTTACAGACGCCCAATATCAAACACATGAACAAAATCAAATGGGATAGATTTGACGCCATCTGCAATGAAGATCAGACAAGATAGTTAAATGCACGTTGTATGTCTCCTGGGGTGTAGTAATTAAACACGATTCATGCAACGTTTGTGGCCCGTTTAACACATTTTGTACCAGAAACCCCAAAACGGGTAGTTTGGAAACAACGCAGGCCCAGATCAGACGCCACAGAACACAGCGTCTGATCAGGGCCTACATTGTTTGCAAAACGTGTAGCCAATTTCCAAATAGATTTTGAAGAGAAGACAACCTGATACCTCTGAATTTTGAAATGAACTCCTGAAAGATTCCATTCGGTACAACATGGGTTAATAAAAATACAAAAGTATAACTTCCCAACACTTCTCTGTTGTGTCCACGCGTTCGATCTTCTTGATGTCAGCTCTCGAACTTGACACTGTTGATATCAACTTTTTCAGTCAAGTTTTCAGAATGTCGAATCTGTCGAATGAATGTCATTTGACGTGTCACCAGTAATGATTTAGATTCAGTCAAAATTATTGAACAATCTGTCGAAATAGGCAAAATTATTAAACAATCTGCCAAATAGACAAAATTATCATACTCTGTATAATAGATTAAACAAACAAACAAACAAAAAATTTGTCGATTTTTTACCATTTGTCGCTCTTGTCGTTCATTTTCTTTTTTCTTTCTTTTTTCAGCTTAATGCAATCATTCTACTCTGAAGTACATGTAAATGCTATTAACCCTTCTCTTGCTGAATATTCATTTAAGCCACACCCCTTTCTGTCTATCAACCAATCAAATTACTTGATGTAATTTAGTGCTACAAATTCATAAATTGAATGCCAAACAGTGTATATCCTGATCAAATGGCTAGCCATCTGATCTGGATCTACACTGTTAGCAAAGATAGGGGTTGTCGTGAACAGCAAGATAAGGGTTAACCCATTTGGTACCGGAAACTCCAAAACGGTTACCCTGGCAAACAGTGCAGGCCCAGATCAGACGTCGCAGGGCCTACACTATTGACAATAAGTTCAGATATTTTCCAAATATTTTTAAACCTAACCCAACCTGACACGCCTAAATCTCTAATTGGACTCCTGCCATATGTGAGGAGGAAGAGTCCATTTGATACAAAAAGGGTTAAAGAGGATTCTAACGCGCTTACGTATGTAACTATATCGTCAAAAGCTTGTGAAAGTATAGTCGGAAACCGGACATCATCACGTAACGCCGCTATTCTTGGCTGACGTATGAATTTATGCACTGTCAGGTCTTTTTGGTTTGGCAAAAGTTCCAAATTTTAAACTTAACAATAGAATTGGATTTTACGCGCTGATTTGTTTGTGTCCACCATACACTGCTATTCAGAATATGAAACTTGCATAATTCGAGGAGTCGGCTTTCGAAGTTTCTTTTTTTGTGCCTGTTATCACAGAATGTCATATCAACATTGCCGTTATTTCAACTAACAGCTCCGTCGATATGATATTTCGACTCCCAAATTTCTATAAATTGAATTTTATTCCTCACAAGTATTGCCTTTTTAAAGGCTCGTAATTGGAACTTCATTTGTTTGTTTGGGCATTTCACGATGCTACCCGTGTTTCCACCTGTTTACTGGAAAAATTCTCGAGACAGAAATAAGAACAAGCAATTTTGAATCTCCACTCAGTTGTTTTGCATTTCAACTAGCATTTGCGGAATATTGCCTTTCGAAATAAAAACAAACGACCTATTTTTTGCCCAACAGAACATATTTGCCCGAGTCAATATATGCCAGCTACATGTTGCTCGCTAGGCAATATTTCAGTCTGAGATCATCTCAACAGCTATAGAAACATTTGCTTTCTCTGTGAGGTCTTTTCTGCATTGCTTCTTGTGTAGCAAAGCTGTGTTCCAGGTTCGGTCCTCGTTGTTAACACGTATGAGAGTAGATACAGCCAACCTAAGGCCGGTGTATACCCTTAATTCACACATGTACAACTATATTACTCTTACATACGCGCATTCAAAAAGTTTAAGTTTTTTCTTCAATAAAGTAAAATGATTATGTGTTAAACTATTTATTTATTTATTTATTTATTTATTTATTTATTTATTTATTTATTTATATTTCTGAAATGTTCTTCAAGAAAAGCAGATTAGAGCACCTCTTGCTTTTTATATCCAAATTTCAGACCTAGTATTTTACCGTTTACTTCCAACATGAAGCATTTATCAAAGTCAAATGAAATTTTGAAGGTTAGTTGTATGTGGGTGTTTCTTCATAGGGTCTTCCTGTTGACATTCTCTTCTTCCTATACCCAGGCTCAAAAATTAAGATGTTTTGTTTTGTTTTTTATCGTCTCCGTTCAACATTTTGGAGACGCTTCCAATTTTGACGGACTTTTTCAAGACGAAATGAAATCTTTGGAGACGCTTCCAATTTTGCGGGACTTTTACTCGACATTAAGACGAAATGACACGGTGCGACACAATAATATTGTGATTATTATTATTATTATTATAATTATTATTATTATTATTATTATTATTATTATTATTATTATTATTCGACACGACAAATATTATTTGCAACTTTTGCCAAACCAAAGAACAACTCGGGTTATGCAGGGACGGTCCGACTCACACCACGGGTAGGCTAAAACATTTCAATTAAAATTTAACGTCCCCGTCAAGACTATTAAGGTCATTTTGGAGACGTTGCTTCCTATTTTGTGTGACTTTTACCCGGCATTGAGATAAAATGCCCAATGAAACCAACACGGTCTATATGCACGGACTGTCCGGATCGCACCACTTTGCAAGGGTAAGCTTAGACCTTAGCCGTTTACCAGTACTCATGTGTGGTCAGTTTCAGCTCTGAGTGGAAGCACCATGCGGCCAAGTCTATTTTTACAAGCTCCGATAGGCGGGTGCCGAGGCTAACATACCAGTACTCATGTTCTGCTGGTTTCAGCTACCAACCCCGACGTAAGATGGTTAAATACAGTCAGAATAACTTTGCGACCCTGAAAATTTGTTCGAGACATTGATAGAGCGAGGTGTTGAGGCATAATGGGGATAACCCAGATTGCCACATTAACCCATATATGACAATGGAATCTTCCACCTAGTAAGTTTGGAGTGGTCGATTTCCAATTATAGGGGTTTCAGGTTTGTTTTTGTTTGTAGCAAATTTTACAAAAAATGAATGTTCTTTAAGCAAACAGTATATATACCCAGATCAGACGCCGCTTTTTTCGGCGTCTGATCTGGGTCTGCACTGTTTGTCAACGTCCCAGAAAAAGGGCCACTAGGCATATATGGGTTAACGAGATGGATTCCTATACTCTGAATATATGAAATACAGTAAAATTCCGCTATTAAGACCACCTAAAATTAAGATTTTTTTTTTGCTTTAAAAAGCTTATTTTGAAGGGTGCACTTAATTTTTCTTTCCGGTTTCTGCCCACAGTGTCCTCTGGTCAGGGACCACCTTTGGGACTATTCAAAAGTGGTCTTAAAGACCACTTTTGAACAGTCCCAAAGGTGGTCTTAATATAGGAATTTTACTGTACATGGCCAGAGGTATAGATCGTGAAGAAGGATAAGCTTTTTGTTTGACTCTTTTTAATTCTGTTTTACATCGCCTTCCTTATTTTGTTTGACTGGTAAACTTTGCTACATTGGAAGGATAACAAGCAACAATATTATTTCAAATATGTCTGTTAACTTATAATATAACGAATAAGTAATGCTCCAGGAAAGAAAACAAATATTTAGACGACTAATATGTCTGCAGACGGTCGGGCGAAAACTGATGTTTACATACATCCAGATTACCATTATTATAAAGGGATTATTTATTCAAGATTGCATGTCGTTTGACCATTTAACCTTAGAAATAGGAGGCCACGGTGACAATAAGATAAATGGATGCATTTTTAAGGTTCATATTTTAACACTTTGCGTATCATTGCTCTGCAACCAAGGATTTGAACATTTTTGGCGGGCTCAGAGGGAAGGATGGAAGCATCATGAAAACACGCCTATATAAATTTGATCCCTTTGAATTTTATATAGTAGAACTGGGATTTACATGTTCTTATTTCTGCTCTAAGATATAGATTGTGGAAACTCGTGAGAACCGCCTCATCGAGTTTTGAGCAGAAATAAGAAAAATATCACCATTTTTCATTAAAATTTTCATTTTTTCGGCGATAAAGGTTGCACTGTATTTGTATAGGCGTGTTTGCATAATGGGTACTAGGTACTCATTGAAAGCAACTTTTCTTTCTGTCTAGTCTTTCCATGCCTGCAGTGGAAGCTCTAAAAGCTAAAGATTCGATCCCCGGAAGCTGTTATCAGAAGTTGGTTATGAACCAATACCGTTAAAATCCTAAAAATTCGGACACTTTGAGGACTTGCTGTAATTCTCCTCAAATTTTAACACGTTTGTTTCCCTATCCAGCAATGGGTCCAACAACAGTGTAGGCCCTGATCAGACTGCTACTTAGCACGGTTGGCTTAGGCCTATCCCAATGCTTAGGATCATTATGGTAAGCTGTGCATAATCTACCCTGGAAGATAATTGGAGGTAGAAGGTGCTCCCTCATCAACGAAGTCATCATAAATATAAAAAAATTCAAGTGGTCGAAAGAAGACATTGAATGAGTGAGCGAGTGTTCGAGTTTTACGTCCCACCAACAGCTATGGTCATACGGAGACGGGACCTCGGTTTAAAGACTCGTCTGAAAGTCTGGAGAAGCCAAAAGAAGACATTGAGTGAGTAAGTGTTTTGAGTTTTACGCCCCACCAACAGCTAAGGTCATATGGAGACGGGACCTCGGTTTAAAGACTCATCCGAAAGTCTGGAGAAGCCCGGGAGCGATCCTTGGTTTACAAGGCGAGTAGCGTAACCACTGCACCACGGAGGCTTCTAAAGAAGACATTGACGAATATGTAATCGTTGAAAGAATAATACCTTGATAAAGGCTGTCAAAAGCGGAAACGTCGGAGATGGTGGAGAAGGAATGCGAAAAATAAAGAAAAAAAATCATTAATATTGAGACGAAGCCATTTTTCGGCATCTTACGACATAAAAGTCGCAACGCAAGAATTAAACATTGCATAAAAAATTTCCACCCGAACCCGAGCCCCTCCGGCGAAAATCCAATGCTCTAACCACTGAACATTAGAGTCGACTCCCTCACGCAGGTGTTACATTAGCTATGCATTGCCTACCAAGGTAGATAATGGAAGGTAAGGTTATGGACAGTAATTCTACTTATACTTTCAGAATAAAATCAGAATTGTTACTGGTGTTGCTTCAAATGACATTCGTTCACCAGGACCTGCGAAACGGTGAGTTAGTCCAATGCTCTCGCCAAAGAAGTAACTTCTTTGTACCTTCTAAAATTATCGAATCTGGAAGGTGAATCTAATTGCTAATTGGCGGGGGGAAGATGGGTCCTTTGTAAGTGTGGGGTCTGAATTGCCCGAATAATGATTTCTGCAGCTCCTAATTGGGCTGGCAGCACCCTTTAGACCTTTGTACAAGAGTATAAGCCTATTATATCTCCTCTTTTTCTTGAGAGACTCCACTCCTTCAAAATTAAGCTCATATGAGCCGAAGGCTCCGGAGGAGCTTATAAGATGGCATTCTTCGTCGTCCACTCTTTCAAACTAGAATATCCCTGCAGCCCGCAATCAGATGTCTGCCAAATTTATTTGTAGTATGCCTTTGGTGGGGGATTGCTTGCATATGCATTTTAGGAAAATTGTCTCTGAACTTTGGTCGTTATGGCAACTGATAGGTCGAATAGGCTTACTATGTGAGAATGCTTGTGAACAGCATAGCTTGTTCATGTTTGTTGGATCTTCATGAAACTTGCATATAACAATGACATGCATAAAATCTTGGACCAGTTCGAAAATTGGTCAGTTCGGACTAAAATAGCAGAGTAACGACCCTTGATTCTCAAAAAGGCCGTTTTTGACTTTGTGAACAGCGTAGCTTCAACAGTTTTTGTTGGATCTCAGACGAGTTCGAAAATGGGTCAGATCGGACCAATAATGGCTGAGGTACGTCCCCTTGATTCTAAAAATGATCAGTTTTACTTTGTGAGTAGCGTAGCTTCTTGATTTTTGTCGTATCTTAATGAAACTTGAAGATAACAGCGACATGCATAAAATCTCAGACGATGGTGGAGTGACGTCCCATTGATTCTAAAAGAAATGGCCATTTTGACACTGTGAACAGCGTAGCTTCTTCAAGTTTTATTTTGGATCTTCATGAAACTTGCAGATAACAATGACATTTATAAAATCTCGGACGAGTTTGAAAATGGGTCAAATCGAACTAAAAATAGCTGAGTTACGGCCCCTTATTTCTGAAAAATGGCCGTTTACGACCATGTGAACTGCGTTGCTTCTTTTTATCTTAATGAAATTTGCAGATAGCAATTGAACGCATAAAATCTCGAACGAGTTCGAAAATGGATCAGATCGGATAAACAATAGCTGTGTTTCATCCCCTTGATTCTCAAAATGACCATTTTTGACCTTGTGAACAGCAAAGCTTCTTTATTTTTGTTGGATCTTCGTGAAACTTGCAGATAACAATGACACCCATAAAATCACGAACGAGTTCAAAAATGGGTCAGTTAGCCAAATAGTAGCAGAGTTACGTCCCCTTGATTGTTAAAATTGCCAGTATTGATCTTGTCTTCATTTTTGTTGAATCTTCATGAAATTTGCAGATAACAATAACCTGGATAAAATTTCAGACGAGTTTGAAAATGGGGCAGATTGGACCAGAAATAGCGGCCAAGTTATGTCCTCTTGATTGTAAAGACTCTATTTCAGCCTAAGCAATTTTAAACTTTTAGAGTGGTGTCCTTGACAAAATATCGGTCAAGTTCGAGCTATTATGATCAGGCAATGTCATTTGTGTGTTATGCGTGGTGTGTTGTGTATCGTGCTGCGTCAACAATCTGTTTGTAAACTCCTCTTAAACTAGTGTGCCAATTTATTTTTAACTTCAGGGGAGTTCCCTTCCAAAAAGCTAAACTTGTTCCGCTCCGGTGAACAAAATAGCCACCAGAGGTAAATAAAGAAAAAAAATCTTTGAACAACATCTCATTTTCCAGTCAAATTTCTTAGGTGACCACTACGAAAATAGCTTAAACGGTTCTGCTCTGATGAGCAACGTGGTCACCAGAGCTAAAAAAAAAACAATAATTTGCTTTTAATACCAACTTCTGCGAAAGCCTTGGACCAATTTGAGAAATGTTGCCTAGATGACTTCCTACTAAAATGGCTGAACTCGTTCTGCTCCAGTGAACAAGATGGGCGCAAAGAGCTAAAAATAGAAAAACACATCTTTAAACAAGAACTTCTCTTTTACCCCTGGGTTTATTTCAATTACACTTCTCTAGGAATGTTGCTTATGTGACCCTCTACCAAAATAGCATATATGGTTCTGCTTTAATGGACAGGATGGCCGCCAAAGCTAAAAACTAGGTAAATATTAAAAGACAACTCCCTCCTATATCTCTGGGTCAACTTCATTCAAACTTCACAGGAAGTTTGCTTAGGTGACCCTCCATTATAGTAGCTTAAATGGTTCCGCTCTTAAGAGCAAATGGCCGCCGGTGCTACCCCCCCCCCCCCCCCCCCACACACACACACACACAACAGAAAACAAAAAACATTTGCTTTAAATGACAACTTCTAATTCCTTGTACCGATTTGATTCAAACTTCACGGGAATGTTGCCTTGTTGGCTCCATACCAAAATAGCTGAAATCGTTTGGCTCTAGTGAAGAAGATTGCCACCATAGTTCTCGTCAAACTAGAAAAAAAAACTTCTAAACAACAACGCCTCCTATTCCTATACCCCTAGGCTAATTTCAATTAGACTTCATAGGAATGTTACTAAGGTAACCATCTACCAAAAAAGCTAAATTGATTCCACTCTGATGAAAAGATGTCCACCGGCGCTAAAATAGAAATGGTTTTTAACAACACCTGTATACACCATTTTCATTCAAACTGCATAGGAACCAGTGCTTCAGCTGAAGTGCACGACCCGCCGGATGCTTTTAGCTTTATGAGTGTTACCATATATGGGTACGGCGGCCATTTTTGGTCATGTGACCTGGACCTAAAACGGTTCCCCCAATAAATGCGCCTTATCGTAAGGAGCAAAAATATATCTTATACTTTAGTACTGTATTCTGAATCGTTTGCAGGATAAAATGCATTCTCACTTTTCCAATACAAAAGCATATGTGTAAAAGTTTGACCTAGGCACAAAGAAGGTCAAGGTCAACCCAGGGTCATCATTTTAACAATTTATGATGGGCCTACGTCCCAGATGCTATTTATCAACTTTCGTGGAAATCTGCCCAGTGGTTCTGGAGAAGACTATTTTTGAAGGGTTTTTACCATATATGGCTTGGCGGCCATTTTGGGCATGTGACCTGGACCCCATGAGCAAATTTTGGTTTCCCCCATCCCATAGAGGCTCCATATGAAATTTGACTTCAATCGGCCCAACGGTTTCCGAGGAGGAGCAGTTCAAAAATTTTCACATTTTTCGCCTCGGCGAGGCTATAGTAATGGAATGGAATATTTTGCAAGTTCATTGGTTAGATCTCATTGATATCTATCAGTATGCCAAAAATTATTTAAATATTCCAACAAATGCATATGTGTCAAAGTTTGACCTAGGCACAAAGAAGGTCAAGGTCAACCCAGGGTCACCATTTAGCAATTTATGATGGGCCTACGTCCCAGATGCTATTTATCAACTTTCGTGGAAATCTGCCCAGTGGTTCTGGAGAAGACTATTTTTGAAGGGTTTTTACCATATATGGCTTGGCGGCCATTTTGGTCATGTGACCTGGACCCCATGAGCAAATTTTGGTTTCACCCATCCCATAGAGGCTCCATATGAAATTTGACTTCAATCGGCCCAACGGTTTCCGAGGAGAAGCAGTTCGAAAATTTTCACATTTTTCGCCTCGGCGAGGCTATACTACATGGAATGTAATATTTCGCAAGTTCATTGGTTACAGCTCATTGATATCTATCAGTATGCCAAAAATTGTTTAAATATTCCAAGCGGTTAAGTCACTATCACCAATTTTCACAAACGGGTTACGGACGGACAGACAGACAGACCATATATGGCTTGGCGGTCATTTTGGTCATGTGACCTGGACCCCATGAGCAAATTTTGGTTTCCCCCATCCCATAGAGGCTACATATGAAATTTGACTTCAATCGGCCCAACGGTTTCCGAGGAGAAACAGTTAGAAAATTTTCACATTTTTCGCCTCGGCGAGGCTATACTAAATGGAATGTAATATTTCGCAAGTTCATTGGTTAGATCTCATTGATATCTATCAGTGTGCAAAAAATTGTTTAAATATTCCAAGCGGTTAAGTCGCTATCACCAATTTTCACAAACGGGTTACGGACGGACTGACAGACTGACAGAATGACCGATTGACCGAATGACAGAATGACACGGTGATTTTAGGGCACTCTTTGAAATCAACCGACTTCAGTCGGTCGCTTTTTCTGCGGGTCGTGCAATGTTGCTTAGGTAACTGAGGTAATGGCCAAATTTGACCGACTCAGTATAAGAAGATAGATAGGTGGCCCTATACAAATATAGCTTACGCGGTTCTGCTGCGATGAGCAAAATGGCCGCCATAGCTGGAAATAGGAAAACGTCTTCAATTTGCTTTAAATGCGAACTCCTACTAAATCCTTGGGAGATTCAAACTTCACAGGAATGTTGTTAGATGTGTTTCTGCGCAAATAGCTAAAGTAGTCCAGCTCCAATGAACAGGATTGGATGTCCACCAGAGCTTACAATAGAAAAAAATATTTGAACAACAACCCGTATACCCCGGGGCTAATTTCAATCAAACGTCATAGGAATTTTGGCCACCATAACTAGAAATAGAAAACCCTTTAAATGACAACTTCTTCTACATCTTTGTTGCAATTAAATTCCAACATCTCAGGAATGTTGCTTAGGAGACCCTCTATCAAACTAGCTAGAAAGGTTTTGCAGCATGAAAAAGATGGCACCCGGAGCTAAAACTAGAAACCCTTTAAATGACAACTCCTCCTATATCTTTGGTCTAATAACATTCACACTTCATAGGGATGTTGCTTTGATGACCCTCTACAGAAATCGCTATACAGCTCTGCTGGGATGAACAAGGTGGCTGCTAGAGATTAAAATAGAAATACAGGAGACCCTCTATCGGTTATTCGCAAATGAAAAAGATGTCTAAAATCAGAAATACCTTTAACTGATAACTTTGGTTCAATTTTCCGGTAGTCTGCAAACAGTCTTATTTCTGAGTCAATGTCAGTTGAGATATAATTGATGTACAGGGAGAACAATAGTGGACCAAGAACAGTCCCTTGTAGGACCCTAGACAAAACTGGAGCTCACTCCGAAGATTCACCATTGACAACAACGTGCTGTTTTCTCCAGCAAAGGAAGGAATCTATCCATTTGAGAGTCTTCCCCCTTAATTCCATAACCCAAAAACTTAGATTTAAGTAGTTCATGTATCGGGGTGTCAAACGCCTTCTCGAAATCCAGAATAAATGAGTCCACCTGTCCCCCTTTGTCCAAGATTTTTGCCCAGTCATTAATAACTGTGCTCAACTGAGTACCATGACTCGTTCTTGAGGCCTTAAGGCATTCCTTACCAAGACTTCCGAGTAGAAAAAGTTGGGGATATTTAGGAGCATATTTTCTCATCGAAGGGTATTTGTGTGTACTCATTAGAATCGCCTCTACGAGGCGATTCTAATGAGAAGACACAGCATACTTTTATTTTAGAGAAGCAGTATGACGCCTGACCACGCGATGAAATATCCCAGTGGCTTCGACTGCCGCTGTCTGAACAAATTGTCACGGAAGAGTTATCGGACCATTTAGGTTTCACTGCAGCCTAAAATGCAGAAAAGGTGTAACTATGGCAAGCCATTTTTCTATTTATTCTATAAATCAGATGTTTCAACTGAGGTTTTACGTCCCCGTCAACACTATTGAGGTCATTTTGGAGACATTGTTTCCAATTTTGTGGTACTTTTACCCGACATTGAGATGAAACCAATAAGGTTTATATGCAGGGACGGTCCGACTCGCACCACTTTTCCTGGACAGGCTTAAACCTTCTAAGCGGTTTACCAGTACTCATAGCGCTGCGTGCAAGCACCATGCAACCCAGTCTATTTGTCCAAACTCAGATAACTGATTTAATATATACGATAAAACATATCTAATATATAATATATAAGATGTCCAATATAAATGAGATATCAAATATCTGATATACCATATAATATATCTAAATTGGCATATAAGCTATCAAATTTAACATATAAGCTGTCTTAATTGACATATGATGTCTAATATAACACATAATATATGTGCATTAATAAGTAAGACATCTGATTTGTTCAAATATATCAGATATCTAATAAAGTATATGAGCCGGGGTACAACATTTCCTACAGTATACATGTTCCCCCCCCCCCCCCCCAGCGATGAATCAGATCAGTCTGTGCATCCATATACTCTGACCAGAGACTTCTCTTGCTGCATGGAGCACTGGGCCCTTAGCTATCCTTAGAGCGCACAACGGAAAACCTGGAATATTTACAAGCAGTACCCACTATTAATACTTTCCAAGCGACCCTCGTAATATGGTCTAAGGAAGATTTATACTTTGGAAGCAAGGAATACACCAAAGAACTGAAAGCTCTTCTGTCTGTTCAGGAATAAGTGCTGCGAGTGGGACGGTTAGTTTCTGTGGGTGGTAGAGCTTATCATATCAGGTAAAAGTCCCACAAAAATCGGAAGCAACACACTTATTTATTTTAGTTCGATTGCGATGGAAGCTGCAAGCTTATTTAATCGCTCTCGAACACTCATTCCGGATGTTTTCACGCGCGCACGAGAGAGGCAGTGACTAGTACACCACTGCTACCCATTTACACCTGGGTGGAGTGAGGCAGTGTCATTATCTGTCTTGCCCAAAGGACACATAATGAGTCTTTAAACCGAGGTCCCGTCTCCGTATGACCTTAGCTGTTGGTGGGACGTAAAACTGAAACTCACTCGTTCACTCATCTCCAAAAATGACCGAAATAGTGTTGACGTGGACCTAAAACTTAAATACAAACGTTAATATGCCACGCCCGGCCTCCACTAGTTTAATTGGCAAATGCACCAGGAAGTGGATGCAAGTTATATCTCGTACGCCTCGAGACTGAAACATTCGTAAAGTAGAATAACAACACTTGTAGGGGCGGCAACTTTGTCAAAATACAGTAAAATTCCTATATTAAGACCTGAGACTGTTCAAAAGTGGTCTGAAACAGTTTCATGTCTTAATATAGAAATTTTCAGTACTAATGGTGTTTCTTATTTGGAGCGTGGGCCATGTTTGCTGATGTTGGCTCGGTGGGGGACGCCTATAAGTCCGCGGGTTGGCGTCTCTTGCCTGATGCCTCCAGTTGACCTGTCTCACGAGCTACGTCGGTCGGTGTGTGCTCGGAGCGGGGTGTGCTGAGTTTGCCGGGTCTTGTCCATCATCCGTTTCGGTTTCAGAACTTTGGGGTTGAGACACACTGATGACGATTAAATATCAGAAAGGCCTCTGTGTCACTAAATTAGGCATAGTTACGCCTTAATTGGAGACACTGGGTGTAGAAAACACAAAGAACGAATAATTGAAACCGTTTCAGCAGGTTTAGTCTACATTTTAGATGATCTTAATAGCATCAATCTTTGTACAAGTTATTCGTTTAATATATGAAAGAGGCATGTCTTGGTATCCACATGGCTTACTTATAAAAATGTAATTAGCTTTACTCTCGAAGTGAAAATTGTTTTATTAGCGCATCTGGAAGACAGTTCCAGGTAAGCATATGCAATCGCCTGTTGTCGGTCGTCCGTCCGTCTAACTTTTCACATCCTCGACACCTCCTCCAGAACTGTTAGTCAGATTGAGAAGATACTTGGTGGGAGGCATAGAGGCAACATGGAGATTCAGATTTTCTAAAATCGTCGACCATCGCGGCCATCTTGAATTTCTTTAAACCCCGAACCATTAGAGATAGGAATGCACTTCCCGGTTCGATTATTTCGACAGCTGAAGGTGCTGAGGATTGTGTAGATAAGTTTACCGACTAACTTGCCATACCACAGATCCTGATGTATAAATGTCGTTTGACGTGTCATGCCAATAACAATTCTGATTCCGATTCTTCAAAATCTATGCATATTATACTTCATGTCAACGGGGTATAAACGGATAGGTTTACATCTGTTCTGTTTGACATCTGTAACCTATACGTGACAAGTAGAATTTCCTAGCAGTAGCTTTGGGGAAGTCTATTTTCTATATTGTCATCCCAGTCAGCATATATTGACGGGCCAACGTTGGGCCGCAGCAATACGACGTGGTAGCGTCGTATTACTGCCGGTCCCACGTTGGCCTGCTGCCTGGCACTGGCTAGGATACTCTCTTGCAGACATTCTAAGCAGGTCTTCCTGAGCAGAAACCAGTATTAAGCAATGCGTTTAAGTATCTTGCTGAAGGACACAACACTTGGCGCTCGCAGAAATCGGACCGGCTACCTCTCCATCTCGAGTCCGGTGCTTTACCACTGCATCATTGCGCTCCGCAGCGATTGTGTTGGTTATCATGGACTTTTTAATGCGAAGAGTACCCGCCATCTAGGCTTGGTTTATACATAAATTATTCATTACACGTCCGTTGTGAGAGACGGGAGGGACCCTAATCACCGTGTAGCATCGACTCCGGAACTTGTTACTCAAAAGTACCAGATAAATGAGGAAAATGATAATACCGACGGTAGGTAATCGCTTGAGTTGGCGTTATTACGTAGTGGCAGAACTTAAACCCACTTCCCACATTTCCTCAACTTATTTTTCTCTGAAATTCTTGAACAGAAATTTTGGAAAGCTTTGTCATCTGCCATTTAAACACATAAATGAGTCGGCTGGTACGTGGCTGGTACCGCGAAAATTCATGACAGCTTCACAATCTGTGAATTTATTGTAGAAATGGCTGTGACAATATTCAATTCAGTGCTATCAATAGAGTCGAATCCTATTCTGCTTGTAATGTTTTAGTTGTTTTTTCCTCAAAGAATATTGTGACTGAATAAAACAAGCCGAAACGCCCGAAGGCCAGAGTACGGCAACTTGCGTCACTATGTAAAATACTGGACGGCAGTTTGCTAGGAACAGTACGGCGATTTGCTTTGAACAATTATTCATAAAACGCTATGGCGGAGAAGTGTTCTAACTAGTTTCCCAACTATCAATCTTAACCAGTGCTTCAGCTGAAGTGCACGACCCGCCGGATGCTTTTAGCTTTATGAGTGTTACCATATATGGGTATGGCGGCCATTTTGGTCATGTGACCTGGACCTAAAACGGTACCCCAATAAATGCGCCCTATCGTAAGGAGCAAAAATATATCTTATTCTTTAGTACTGTATTCTGAATCGTTTGCAGGATAAAATGCATTCTCACTTTTCCAATACAAAAGCACATGTGTCAAAGTTTGACCTAGGCACAAAGAAGGTCAAGGTCATCCCAGGGTCACCATTTTAGCAATTTATGATGGGATGACCCAGATGCTATTTATCAAGTTTCGTGGAAATCTGCCCAGTGGTTCTGGAGAAGACTATTTTTGAAGGGTTTTTATCATATATGGCTTGGCGGCCATTTTGGTCATGTGACCTGGACCCCATGAGCAAATTTTGGTTTCACCCATCCCATAGAGGCTCCATATGAAATTTGACTTCAATCGGCCAAACGGTTTCCGAGGAGAAGCAGTTCGAAAATTTTCACATTTTTCGCCTCGGCGAGGCTATACTAAATGGAATGTAATATTTCGCAAGTTCATTGGTAAGATCTCGTTGATATCTATCAGTATGCCAAAAATTGTTTAAATATTCCAAGCGGTTAAGTCACTATCACCAATTTTCACAAACGGGTTACGGACGGACAGACAGACCATATATGGCTTGGCTGCCATTTTGGTCATGTGACCTGGACCCAATGAGCAAATTTCGGTTTCCCCCATCCCATAGAGCCTTCATATGAAATTTGATTTCAATCGGCCCAACGGTTTCCGAGGAAAAGCAGTTCGAAAATTTTCACATTTTTCGCCTCGGCGAGGCTATACTAAATGGAATGTGATATTTCGCAATTTCATTGGTTAGATCTTATTGATATCTATTAGTATGCCAAAAATTGTTTAAATATTCCAAGCGGTTAAGTCACTATCACCAATTTTCACAAAAGGGTTACGGACGGACCCAAAGAAGGACAAGGTCAACCCAGGGTCACCATTTTAGCAATTTATGATGGGCCTACGTCCCAGATGCTATTTATCAAGTTTCGTGGAAATCTGCCCGGTGGTTCTGGAAAGGACTATTTTTGACGGGTTTTCACCATATATGGCTTGGCGGCCATTTTGGTCATGTGACCTGAACCCTATGAGCAAATTTTGGTTTCCCTATCCCATAGAGGCTCCATATGAAATTTGACTTCAATCGGCCCAACGGTTTCCGAGGAGAAGCAGTTCGAAAATTTTCACATTTTTCGCCTCGGCGAGGCTATACTTAAAGGAATGTAATATTTTGCAGTTCATTGGTTAGATCTAATTGATATCTATCAGTATGCCAAAAATTGTTTAAATATTCCAAGCGGTTAAGTCACTATCACCAATTTTCACAAACGGGTTACGGACGGACAGACAGACCATATATGGCTTGGCGGCCATTTTGGTCATGTGACCTGGACCCCATGAGCAAATTTTGGTTTCCCCCATCCCATAGAGGCTCCATATGAAATTTGACTTCAATCGGCCCAACGGTTTCCGAGGAGAAGCAGTTCGAAAATTTTCACATTTTTCGCCTCGGCGAGGCTATACTAAATGGAATGTAATATTTCACAAGTTCATTGGTTAGATCTCATCGATATCTATCAGTATGCCAAAAATTGTTTAAATATTCCAAGCGGTTAAGTCACTATCACCAATTTTCACGAACGGGTTACGGACGGACAGACAGACTGACAGAATGACCGAATGACACGGTGATTTTAGGGCACTCTTAGAAATCAACCGACTTCAGTCGGTTGCTTTTTCTGCGGGTCTTGCAATATAAACAAAGGTTTGTTGGCATAATTTGCCTTTCGTCGTTATTTGTATTGTCGGTCTCCTTTTTATAAGTACTTTTAAAGGGACAGAAGTGTTGGGGATATAAGAAATTTGATAATGACAACAGATTGACCTGTTGTTGTCCTGTAGTTCTTTTTTTTTTTTTTTCGACTTTTATCGATTTTCGGTCTTTCTTCCAGTACGTCTAAACCTCCGAGGGGGACATAAGACGGGATCCAGCGAACCAAGTGTGGAAGAGTGTTAGCGGAAACAAAAGGAACGGAAAATTTGTGAAATGAGTTTGTACAGTGGGAAAAGGAAGTGTTAGTATAGTTAAAAGATCAAAACAGAAATTGGTCTTTTAAGGAGAAGCATGAGCCACCAGGCTAACAGCACTGCTAAACTGCACCAGAGTGGGTAGCGTTACAACATAGGAAGGTACATGTAGAGCATTCCAGTGAATATTAGTCCTGGGAAAGAAGGTGTACTTGTAGTAGTCTGTGCGGGTGTAAATCTGTCTGTATGCAAGGGTTGTTGGTCTAGTATTGAGGATGAGGTACTCAGATATGGGTATTGCAACAAGATCATAAGTGATCTTACACATCATGTCGTGACGGTTATTAATGCGGCGTTGTTTGAGGGGGCGGCAATTTAGGTCCTTCAGCATAGCTGTAACACTTGACGTGTAGCTATAGCCATGTGTTGCCCTCCTGGCAGCCCTTCGTTGGACTGCTGTCATTTTGTATATGTCAGTGGCAGTGCGGGGATACCATACAGTGAACGCATACTCTAGTTGCGGCCTGACAAGGGTTTTATATGCAACTGATTTCAGGTCCTTATTATGGAATCCAAGGGTCTGATTTGCTTTTTTAGTTATATTGTCAATGTGGGGGCTCCAGTTTAGATCATCAGAGATGGTGACCCCAAGGTACTTAGCTGCAGAAACACTCTCCAGATGGGTACCATGCAAGAGGTATACAGTTGGGATGGGGTTCTTACGTCGGGTAACATGAAGGGCCTGGCATTTAGAAGGATTAAAGTTTATGTCCCACATCTTTTCTTCATGACATTGTGCCGCCATGAATCAGTATGTTTGACAAGGTTTTGCTTCTCATGTTATCAGATTGTATAACCGGAGAGAAATAAATTCGATTTGATTTGATTTGGACATACCTTATGATCGCAAAATACTCAACTGCCTGGGAGTGCAGATATTGTGACACCCATGTGATTAAGTTTCTTTGTGACCTTACCAGATCATGATTAAATGGTCAACAAATAGATCTTATCTTGGGTTTAGCAAGGCCTTTGGCAAGGTGAATCACCTGAAGCTCCTCCGCAAGGTACAGGTACATGGATTAACTATCCAGTCTATTAAGTCTTTTCTGATTGGGAGAGATCAGGCAGTTGAACTTGAAGGTGAGTCCTCAGATGAGGTTCCAGAGTACCGCAAGGATCAATTTTATGCACATTGTTATTGTTATTATACCTGTCCGACAATGTGTGGTCCCAAGTTTGCCTATTTTCAGATGACATAGCGGTGTACCTGACCACTATTAACCCTGATTATTCACCCCCCCCCCCCCACACACACACACACACACTCTCTCTCTCTCTCTCTCTCTCTCTCTCTCTCTCTCTCTCTCTCTCATCTCTCTCTCTCTCTCTCTCTCTCTCTCTCTCTCTCTCTCTCCTCTCTCTCTCTCTCTCTCTCTCTCTAGAGGGACTTAGACCATCCAACCATAAGAATCTCACTGGGACATGGATTACAACCTAGAATGTTAACCTGGGCAAGAACTCCAACCCTTACACCATATATATTGCATAATCATGTCCCCGAAATTGTTTCATCTGCAAGGTACTTAGGTTTCGATCTATCCACCAACATGAACGTCGACATACATATCGATAGAATCTCTTCAACTGCTAATAAGTCCTTTGTGTAATTTATCTAATATCATAGCAAAATAAAACTGCGTTCGGGAAGCAGCATTCAAGGCAATAGTCCGTCAACATTTGAATACGTCTCCACGATATGGAGCATATGCACACAGTCCTGTGCCAATTAATTCGAAATGATGTAGCGTAGAGCCTTCCACTTGACTCTGAACAATTATTTTACCTACGACATGTAGCCTTATCTTGGCTAGAGATCCTTGCAGCAGAGAAGGTCAGTTGCCTGCCTCATTTATTTATATAGACTTATTCATGGCATAGTTGCAGTATCTCCCTCCCTTTATTTCTAGCAACCAATCGAAACACGCGTCACAGCATGAGCCACCCACTCGCATTACGTTAATTGTTACATGTACTAGTTCTTTCCCTTGACAACTTGGCAATGGAATAGACTTACTCCCAATATTGTTTTGATGCCTGCATTAACTAAGTTCATTGTTGGAGTCCAGCCTCTTGGTCAGAAGTTGCCATGAACACAGCATACCTGGTTTAACCTGTTTTTACCTAAACTATTGTTAACATTTAACACCATCACCTTTCTTCATTTCACTTTCATACTTTTTAGTCTCACCATTCATATTCATTTAACACTAACAACGCGCAGTCCTCCAGCACACAATAAAGCAAAAGTTACTAATTATAGAAGCTTCCCGCTTGCTATTGTCCATTTGACTGTGGCTGGCCTTGTATAAAATCAAGGTACCGGTAATTTATAGCATCGCTATTCCACCTTTTAGCTTTTTATTCTCCCTGTGACGTCTGATCTCTGTGTAAAAAGTAAAGAATAAACTTGGCTCGTGCGCTGTGGATTTGGCAAATTGTGGATACCTAATCAGGCGCCAAATAATGCGGCGTATGGTCAGACCTACACTGCCCGTTTAAAATGCTGGAACTTAAAAGTTAAACTAACAGTTTAAGTCACATTTCAGGACTATTTATCCAGCCTACACTCAGAGATAATCGATTACAACTAGAATGAAAGATATTTTAGCAGTCCTTTCTACTAAAGCGAAAGTGGCCTCCTTTTGTGATCGGAAAAGAAATTTATGAAAGCACTTTTTTCAGGACATATTAAATCAACGTCTTTAATGAGTTGAACACTTTTAGATAAGTAGCCAGTTGGACATTTTGTGGGAAAGTAACATCCTGTTGGCTTTCCGCTATTGATGTTTCCATTAGGGTCTATTTATTTCATGTTTGTGTTTCTTTCCCTTTGGTGTCACTGCTGGGTGCTGTGGGTTAATTGTATCGATTCCTGGAGGTCCGTAACCATGCCAGTCACCATGCAATACGCATGCGCCGACTGGAGTGCTGGCTCCACGTTTTGCATTTCCGGCCTGATTTCCTACTTTCGATTTATTATTTACAACCAACTGACTGACAACCTGTTCACCTGAGAATACTAAGTCTTAGGTTTATCAATGTAATAATTAATTCTCATGATCCACACACACTAGAAATAAGACTGTGTCATATGTTAATTCTTACACATGGTATTTGTAATCATACATCCTCTATCAGCTGAATTGTCTGCTGGAGAGAAAATTGTCAATAAATTCGTCATGGTCCTAGTACGGCAAATGTCACTGTGAAGGTAGGGTATTGTATCCCGTGGTGACTGGAGTGTATGTAATACACCGTCTGTGTCCCCTCCGGGGGTTAAGGCGAAACCGGAAGAAGAAGAAGACTGGGAAGTATGGCAAGCCATTTTACTATTTATTATGGAGAGTGTGTGTGTGTGTGTGTGAATTCGGGTTTAACGTCGCTTTCAACAATTTTTCAGTCATATCACGACGGTGTCTGGTAGCGACAGGGAGCTCAATGCTCACTTTTATAGTGCTGCCTCACTGAAGTATAATGTCCCAGACACATTACATGATACCACACCCAGTCACATTATCCTTACACTGGGTCGACCAGTCCTAGCTCAACCCCGTAAATCTGAGTGCCAAGCGAGGAGCAGCTAGTACCATTCTTAGCGACTTTGGTATGTCGCGGCCCGGGATCGAACCCGTGACCCCCTGTTCCCCGTAGCGGTCACTCTACCAACTCAGCTATCGGGGCCAGTCTATTTATTATGAATTGTAGATATCTTATTTATTATAAAAGATATCATATATTATATTAGATATTTATTATATATGATATCTTACATATATAAGACATCTAATATAATAAAAAAGATATCTTATATAGCATATAAGAATATGATATGTTATATAAGATATATTATATGCTATATTAGATATCTTATATAGGATATAAGATATCTTATATAGGATATAAGATATCTAGTATGATATATAAGATATCTTATTTTCCAAAATATATAAGCTATCTGATATGCTAAATAAGATATCTAATATAGCATATAAGATATCTTATATAACATATCAGATATCATATATTACATAAGATATCTTATGTAATATATCAGATATCTTTTTTAATAAGGGAAATAAGATATATTATATGATATATAATATATCTCATATATTATATAAGATATCTTATATGTTATATTAGATATCTTATTTGATATATTAGATATCTTATTTAGCATATCAGATATATATTCCAGTAAATAAGATATCTTATATCCTATATCAGATATCTTATTTAATATATTAGATATCTTATATAGCGTAACAGATATCTTATATAATATATAAGATATCTTATTTACCTAACTATTTAAGATATGTTATATGAAAAATAAGATATCTAATATATTTTACCAAAAAAATAATGAAGTCTCCCCGAAACTGCCAAGGAATGACTACCCCCCTTTATGCCTAACATTCCAGAAACCCTGGCAAACAGTGCAGGCCCAGATCAGATCAGGGCCTACACTATTAATAAAATGTTCAGCTTTATTCAGATTACACAACCTCTCATCATGTGTCATACCTAATTTTCGAAATGGGCTCCTGTCCTAAATAAGCAGGAAGATTGCATTTGGTAAAAAAAAAAAAAAAAAAAAAAGATAAAAGGGACAAAGAAAAATTGAACTTATTATGCGAAAAGTAGGGGCAGAAACCAGGCTGAATATATGGACAGTCTGGTGAGAGTCTTTGTTTTTTTGTTTTGTCAAAATACATGCAATGAGCAGTGCTTGGCATAACTCAAGTTTGAAGTTAATTTATACTTCCACTATCTTGTAAGGGAAGGTAATTAAATTATACAAACAAAAGCAAGCTGGATTTATTCTCTCTCTCTCTCAAAAAAGAAAGATGTTGTCTTTAATCTGATCGCACGTGTTTGGGAACCCCGTTTTATTTATAAACACATATGTACAATTATTACAGTTTATAATTAATAATTATAATTTCTCCAGTCCTCTGTAGCAGTCTAATGGAGAGGTAGTGACTATTATTTGTCATTTCTTTCCAATTTATATAATATATCTTATATGTTAATTAAGATATCTTATTTATCAAACATATATAAGATATCTTATATGTTAAATTAAATATCTGATATACCAATTAAGATATTTTATATAAATAAGATATCTGATATAATATATCAGATATCTGATATGTTATATTAGATATTTTATATGCTATATAAGATATCTTATTTAGTATATTAGATATCTTATATAGCATATAAGATATCTTATATGTTTTAGTAAACAAGATATCTTATATGTTATATAAGATATCTTATATGTTAAATACGATATCTTATATAACATATAAGATATCTTGTTTACTAAAACATATATCATAGCAGATATCTGAATTGCAGAATTAAATAAGATATCTCATATAGGATATAAGATATCTACTTTAGGATATAAGATATCTTAATTGTTATATCAGATATCTTATATAGGATATAAGATATCTTATATAATTTTTTTTACATTCCATAATAAATTCATAATTTCTTTGCATCAAACAAAGTATCCTTTAACAAATCCTTACCTACCTTCATTTATGAGGTGCCATTTTACTATTTAATTGGAATTCAAGATTTTGTTTGTTTGTATTGGAGTTAAACGGCCCAGTCCTAACTATTTAGGTCATTTTTAAGCCGGTCAGTTTACCATTCCACACTTTTAGTGGGCAAGCTTATACGTAAGCTGTTAACCACATTTCGAAAATACTGCCTATACAAATACATTGTAAAGTTTATCACCACAAAAAGGAAACTTTAAAGATGAAAAATTGATATTTTTCTTATTTCTGCTTAAAATAGAGATTCTGGTTACATGTTAGAACCGCTTCCCCGAGGCGGTTCTAACGAGTACCCACAATCTATATTTTGGAGCAGAAATAAGAAAAAAAAGGTTTACCCCTGCCAACCCAAGTTTTACTATATAAAAGTGGGGTTCAAGAGGGTCAAACGCTTTATAGACGCGCTTCATGATAAGTACAGTGCACATTCTTTCACAGAAACGGACAACTGCCCTTATTGAATCAGCAGAATGGAGAAAATGACTGTAAAATAGATTTCATGATCCATGTCCAGGAAAGAATGTTGCCGACACCGACATGACTCGAACACATGTCCTTCTGATCACCAGTCAGACCTACATCTCACTGAGCTACTGAGGCCAGCTTGAATTTCAAGATATTTGTTAATAAAATTTCTGATATCTATAATAAAATTATTGGATTGCAATAAATATTATTAGATATGTATAAATAATATTAGATATCTATTATCTATTTTATGATATACATAATGCATTTAGGGACATCTATAATTCGAATTATAGATATCTTTTATTCGATGGAAAGATGTTAAATATTTAAGAACATATAATTTCATTTATTGATATCAATAATATAGTTTCTTTTATTCATAATTGAAAATTGTGACATCTATAATTCAGCCTTCTAAATGATATCTATAATTTGATTTTTAGATATCTATATATGCAAAGGAATTATATATGTATATATCTATATATTGAAAAATAGAGAGCTATAATTTAAACATATATTAGATATCATTATTATAGATATTATTTATAGATATCATTATTATAGATATTATTTATAGATATCATTATTATAGATATTATTTATTGATATCTTGCAATAATTATTGATATACTATAGTTTATTACAGATATCTATAAATCAAATTATAATTATCAATAAATCAAATTATAGATATGAACCATTAACATTATTGATATCTATAATTATCTGTATTTTTTGCTATCATAAAATGAAATTCATGATATGTTATATATATTTCTTGATATCAATAGATTTGCTTCCTGATATCAATAATTTCTTTGCATATATAAAATCTAAAAATCAAATTATAGAGATCATTTAAAAGGCTGAATCATAGATATCAAAATTTTCAATAATGGATATCATAAAATACATTTTGGTCATGAATAAATGAAATTATTGATATTTTATAATATTTATCTATATATTGAAAAATAGATAGCTATAATTTAAACATATATTAGGTATTATTATAGATATTATTTATAGATATCATTATTATAGATATTATTTATAGACATCATTATTATAGATATTATTTATGGATATCTTGCAATAATTATTGATATACTATAGTTTATTACAGATATCTATAAATCAAATTATAATTATAAATAAATCAAATTATAGATATGAACAATTAACATTATTGATATCTATAATTATCTGTATTTTTTGCTATCATAAAATGAAATTCATGATATGTTATATATATTTCTTGATATCAATAGATTTGTTTCCTGATATCAATAATTTCTTTGCATATATAAATATCTAAAAATCAAATTATAGAGATCATTTAAAAGGCTGAATCATAGATATCACAATTTTCAATAATGGATATCATAAAATACATTTTGGTCATGAATAAATGAAACTATTGATATTTTATAATGCTCTTTAATATTTGGTATCCATATATCAAAATAAAAGATATCTACTATTGAAATTATTGATAACCATTTACTTACTATGGATATCATGAAAAAAAATATATATAATATCAGTAATGTTAATTATCTATAATTTGATTTATAGATATCTACAAACTGATTTATAGATGTCATTATTACAGATGTTATTTATCGATATCTGACAATTATTATTATTAAATTGTAGTTTATTTCAGATATCTGTTAATCAAATTATAGATATCAATAAATCAAATTATAGAAATGTACAATTAACATTATTAATATTTATAATTATCTGTATGTTTTGCTTTCATAAAACGAAATCCGTGATATGTAATATATATTTCTTGATACCAATAGATTTGTTTCCTGATATCAATAATTTCTTTGCATAAATAAATATCTAAAAATCAAATTATAAAGATCATTTTAAAGGCTGAATCATAGATATCACAATTTTCAATAATGGATATCATAAAATACATTTTTGTCATGAATAAATGAAACTATTGATATTTTATAATGCTCTTTAATATTTGGTATCCATATATCAAAATAAAAGATATCTACTATTGAAATTATTGATAACCATTTACTTACTATGGATATCATGAAAAAAATATATCTAATATCAGTAATGTTAATTATCTATAATTTGATTTATAGATATCTACAAACTGATTTATAGATGTCATTATTACAGATGTTATTTATCGATATCTGACAATTATAATTATTAAACTGTAGTTTATTTCAGATATATGTTAATCAAATTATAGATATCAATAAATCAAATTATAGAAATGTACAATTAACATTATTAATATTTATAATTATCTGTATGTTTTGCTTTCATAAAATGAAATCCGTGATATGTAATATATATTTCTTGATACCAATAGATTTGTTTCCTGATATCAATAATTTCTTTGCATAAATAAATATCTAAAAATCAAATTATAAAGATCATTTTAAAGGCTGAATCATAGATATCACAATTTTCAATAATGGATATCATAAAATACATTTTTGTAATGAATAAATGAAACTATTGATATTTTATAATGCTCTTCAATAGTTGGCATCCATATACCAAAAAAATAGATATCTACTATTGAAATTTCTTGATAACCATTCACTTACTATGAATATCATGAAAAAAAATAAATATCTAATATCAGTATTGTTAATTATCTATAATTTGATTTATAGATATCTACAAACTGATTTATAGATGTCATTATTATAGATGGTATTTATCGATATTTGACAATAATTATTATTAAATTGTAGTTTATTTCAGATATCTATAAATCAAATTATAGATATCAATAAATCAAATTATAGATATGTACAATTAACATTATTAATATCTATAATTATCTGTATGTTTTGCTGTCATAAAATGAAATCCGTGATATGTAATATATATTTCTTCATACCAATAGATTTGTTTCCTGATATCAATAATTTCTTTGCATATATAAATATCTAAAAATCAAATTATAGAGATCATTTAAAAGGCTGAATTATAGATATCACGATTTTCAATAATGGATATCATAAAATATATTATGATCATAAATAAGTGAAACTATTGATATTTTAAAATGCTCTTCAATATTTGTTATCCATATATCAAAATAATAGATATCTAATATTGAAATTATTGACAACCCTTTACGTATTATGAATATCATGAAATAAATAATAAATATCTGAAATCAATAATGTTAATTATCTATTATTTGATTTATAGATATCTACAAATTGATTTATAGGTGTCTATAACAAAGATATAGGATATCAATAAATATTATTACATATCTATAAATAATATTAGATATGTATTATTTATTTCATTATATCCATAATGTGTTAAGGGATATCTGTAGTTCCAATTATAGATATCTTTTATTCGATATAGAGATATCAAATATTGATGAACATTTCAGGATATCAAGAATTACATTTATTGATATCCTTCATATATTTTCTGAAATCCATTATTGAAAACTTTGATAACTATTATCCAGCCTTGAAATGATATCTGTAATTTGATTTTTAGATATCTATATATGTAAAGGAATCATGGATATCATTAGACAAATTTATAGATATCAAGAAATATATATTACATATCATTGATTACATTTTATGATGTCAAATTATTGATAATAATGTTAATCATACATATCTATAATTTGATTTATAGATATCTATAATTTGATATATAAATATCTAAAACACAATTACAGATTTCTCCGAATTGTATTAAATAGTAATATCGCATCATGCCTAATACACTTGTCATGATGACTCATACCGCTGTCATTATGACTCGCATAGCTGTCATGATTACTCATATACCTTTTGTCCTGACTCAAACACGTGCCACTCTCTATCACTTTGACTCGTTTAGCTCTTGCTATGACTCACTTTGACCCATACAGCTGTCACGGTGACTCATACTTCTGTAACCATTACTTATCATGCTGTCACGAGTTGCATACAGCATGGATCATACAGCTGTCACGACTACTTAAACACTTGTCAGCATAACTTATAAAGCTAATGACTAATACTGCTGTCACCATGAATCATACGCCATCATAAATCAAACAGCTGTCATCTTGACTCATACAGCTGTCAGTGATGTATGCATCTGGCATCATGGCTTTTACAGCTGACACCATTACACATAGAGCTGTCACAATGACTTATGTAGCTATAACCGTGACCGGAAGCACAAAGCAGTAAATATTAACATTACCACAGTTATGTTCTAACAATCTAATTAAAAATAGTACTGTTACTCTTCACAAACAATTATATTAAAAAAAAGAGTTCAAATAATAGCTATATGAGTCCAATTGGTAGCTTTATTAGTCATCGTAAAGTAAAACATGTATGAGTCATATTGACAGCTGTTGTAGACATGGTGACAGTTGTAGTAGTCATGGTGGCAGCTGTAGGAATCATGATGTGAGTCATGTTGACAGGTGTATAAGTGATGTTAACACTTTCTGTTCTAATTGGTTTCATATACACATGTAAACTGATTTACTATGTTATTTTTCATATATATTGTGTAAGTCATGTATACTTTGCAATGTATGATTCCACTGATTTGTAATCAGTATTTCATAAATAAATAAAAGAACTATCAACAGGACTCACATAGCAAAAAACCTTCCTTCCGACAGCTTTCACCATGAATCCCAAAGCTATCTCAATGACTCATATAACTGTCATCATGATTCGTGCATCTCTAAGCGTGATTCCTAAAACTATCCCCTTGATGAAAGCAGCTGTCACCATGGCACATACATCTGTCTCCGTGATTCATACAGCCATCGGTTTGTCTCATCCAGCTATAAGCATGACTCATATAGCTGTCACCAGGGGTCAGTGACACCCACAGCTGTCTCCAAGGCTCATACAGCTATCACAATGACCCATATAGCTGTCATAATGTCTCTCATACTGCTGTCACAATGACTCATGCAGTTGTAACAATGGCTCATACAGCTGTCTATATGGCTCATACAACTATCACCATGACTCATTCAACTATCATCATGACTCGTACTGCTGCCACCATGACTGATAAAGCTGTCATCATCACTCATACAGCTATCGCCATGACGTATGCGGACAGCACTTTCATAGCTGTTAGCATGGCTCTTCCAGCTGTCTCTGTGGTTCTTACAGCAATCACCATGACTCATACCGCTGTCACCATTACTAATTCAGCGATTGTCATGACCTATTCAGCTATCACCATGAATACAGCAAACATCTATCTCCATATCTACTGTAGATATTGCGATGACTCATACAGCAATTAGATCACTCACACAGCTGTTACCATAACTCATACAGCCAATAGTCTTTCTGTGCTAATTGGTTGCAAATACACATGCCACTGATTTACTATTTTATTATTTCTTATATATTGTGTATACCATGTATGCTTGGCAGTGTATGATACCACTGATATTGTTTTCAGTATTTCATTTATAAATAACAGAAATATCAATATGACTAACACTGCTAATACCTTCATTCATACAGCTTTCACCGTGACTACGACAGCCATCACAATGACTCATATAACTGTCATCATGATTCATGCATCTCTAAGCGTGATTCCTACAGCTATCACCGTGCTGAAAGCAGCTGTCACCATTGCATATACTTCTGTCTCCGTGACTCTTACAGCCATAAGTATGTCTCATACAGCTGTATGCCAGACTCATATAGCTGTCACCAGGAGTCATTGAGCTTTCACTTTGACACTTACAGCTGTCTCCAAGGCTTATGCAGCTATCATAATAACCCAAACAGCTGTCACAATGACTCATACTGCTGTCATCATGACTGATACAGTTGTAACCATGGCTCAAACAACTATCACCATGACTGATACAACTATCATCATGACTCGTTCTGCTGCCAGCATGACTGATAAAGTCGTCATCGTCACCCATACAGCTATCGCCATGACGATGCTGACAACACTATCATAGTGCTGTAAGCATAACCCATGGAGCTGTCATCATTGATCATACAGCTGTCTCTGTGGTTCTTACAACAATCACCATGACTCATACTGCTGTCGCTATTTCTAAAGTAAAGTAATTATCATGCCCCATTCAGCTGTTACCATGACTAACACAATGTCTCGGGTATCTTAATTTCACATACAGCTGCCACCAATACTTATTCTGTTTTCAACAGTTATAGCTTCTATAGCCATCAGCATGGAATATGCAGCTGTATCCATTGGTCATACATCACCTTAAAGGCTGTCACAATGACTCAAATAGCTTTCTTTACGACTTCTATAGCTCTTACAATCACTACTCCAGGTGTCAGCATGAATCTTACGAAGGTAACCATGACACCTTGTCACCATGACTCATACAGTTACCACCATGACTCGCATCCCTTCCACTAAGACTTATATAGCTTTCATCGTGTCTAATACAGCAATCACTATAACTAATACAGCTGCCACGACAACTCATAGCATAACTCATACGGCAATCACGATAACTCGTACAGCTATCAACACGACACAAACAGCTATTACAATAACTCATAGAGCTATTTCCATGACTCGGATATCTCTCAGCACGACCTTTAAAGCTTTCACCAAGACACCTATAGCTACCACCTTTACTCATTCAGGTGTTATTTTGACTTTTTAGCTATCGTAAACACCTATACGGCTGTAACCATGACTAATACAGCTGTTAACATCACACATACAGCTGTCCCCATGACTCACTAATCTTTCATCATGACTACTGCTACGAGTGTCAGTATAACTACTACAGCTATCAATATGACTAATGCATCTTTAAAAATAGCTCATACGATCGTCATCATGGCTTATATAGCTATCGCCAATGCTTACAGCTTCCACAGTAACTCTTACAACTGTCACCATAATTCATGCAGCTCTAAACGTGATCCCAAAAGCTATCACCATGGCGAATGCAGCTGTCACCACAGCTCATACAGCTATCTCCATGACTCATAGAGCCACCAGTCTGTGCTCATACAGCTTAAAGCATCGTTCATATTGCTATCGGCAGGGTTCATACAGCAAACACTATGTCTAATACAGCTGTAACAATGAGCCAGATGACTACGCCTAAAGCTGTCTTCATGCCTGGATGACTCGAACGGCTGTCACAATCACTCATTCATTGACCACCATGGCCCATATAGCTATCATAATGACTAATACAGCAAGCTCCCGCCCATCGGGACTTTGAGAAATAAATCGGTATGCAAAGTGCTTCCACGCAGAGCTGAAACCGACCGCACATGAGAAGTGGTATGCAGCATAGGTCTAAGCCTGTTCAGGCAAAACGGTGCGAGTCGGACCGTCCATGCATATAAACATTTTGATTTCAAAGGGCGACAGGGCTTGGGATTTCATTTCATCTCAATGTCGGGTAAAAGTCCAACAAAATTGAAAGCAACATTTCGAAAATGACCTAAATAGTGTTGACAGGGACTTTAAACCTCTATTCAAACAAACAAACAAAGAAAGAAAAGACTAACAGAGCTATCTCAATCACTCAAACAGCTGTCACCATGAGGGTTGTAGCTATTACCATCACTCATACAGCAATTAAGATGACTCATACAGCTGCCACCAGGACTCACATAGATATTACCACGACTTCTATAACTATCACCATGAATTATACAGCTACCACCATGATTCATACAGATATATTTATTCGCATACAGCTGTCACCACGACACACAGCGCATTCAATAGCCATATCTCTAAAACTGTCACAAAGAACCATGCAGCTGAAACCAATCGCTCATACAGCTGTCCATATCAACATGACTCACACAGCTTTCCTCACGACTCCTACAGCTGTCACCATGACTTCTTCAGATGTCATCATGTCTCATACAGCGGTCCCCATGACACATACAGCTGCCTTCATGACGCATACAGCTACCAGCACGACTTCTACACGAATCATACGGCGCCCAAAATGACTCGGATATCTTAATTTCATATACAGCTGCCATAAAGACTTATTCCTTTTCAACAGTCGTATCTCCTGTAGCTATAAATTATGCAGCTGTAACCATTGTTCATGTAGCTATCAACATCGCTTATAAGGCTGTCAACATGACTCACACGGCTTTCTTTATGACTTCTACAGCTGACACTATGACTACTTTAGTTGTCACCATGACTCTAACAATGGAACCCATGACACCTATAGCTGTCACCATGACTCAAACAGCTGTCAACGTTGCTGGCATCCCTCTCACTAAGACTGATATAGCTTTTGTCGTGTCTAATTCAGCGATCACTATAATTTTTACAGCTGACACGACGAGTCATATCATGACTTATACAGCCATCACGGTGACTCATACAGCTATCAACACGCCACCACGACACATACACGTATGACCATAACTAAAACAGCTTTTACCATGACTCCGATATCTATTAGCACGCCTTTTAAGCTTTCACCAAGACACATACAGATATCGCAATTACACATTCAGATGTCACATTGACTTGTATAGCTATTGTTATGACCCATTACCAATTCAACTGTTAACATCACACATACCATGACTCACAAACATGTCATCATGGCAACTGCTGCTTTCAGTATGACTACTACAGCTGTCAATAGATCTTTCAAAATGGCTCATATGGCTGCCATCATGGCCTTTACAGCTATCACATGACAACAGCTTTCACCGTGACACTTAGAACTGTTACCATAATTCATGCAGCTCTCATCTTGATCACTACAGCTGTCACCACGATGAATACAGCTGTCATCTTAGTTCATGCAGCTATCTCCGTTACTCATACAGTCATCACTCCGTGCTCATACAGCTATGAGAATCGCTCATATTGCTTTCGTCAGGGGCCATATAGCTTACACAGCTGTAACAATGAACCAAATGACTATGCCTAAAGCTGTCTTCATGCCTCATACAGCTATCAGCATGAATCAAACAGCTGTCACAGTGACTCATTTAGTGACCATTATGACTAATATAGCTATCACTATGACTAATACAGCAAGCCCCGTAAACCTCTATTCAAATAAACAAAGGGAAGACTAATACAGCTATCACAATTACTCGTACATATATCACGTTGAAATTTTGATTCTTGTAGCTATTTCCATAACGCATACAGCTATTAAGATGACTCATACAGCTTTCACCGTGACTCACGCAGCTATCACCACGACTTCTAACTCTATCACCATGATTCATACAGCTACCAACATGACTCATACAGATATTTTAATTTCAAACACAGCTGTCACCAAGACCCATAACACTTTCATCAGCCATATTATCTAATGTAATGTCACTATGATTTGTGCAGCTGCAACCATTGTTCATACAGCTGTCCATATCAACATGACTCACACAGCTATTCTCACGACTCCTACAGCTGTCACAATAACTGCTTCAGATGCCATTATGTCTCACACAGCGGTTGCCATGACACATACAGCTGTCATCATGACGCATACAGCTATCAACATGACTCGCATAAGTCTTCACAGTTGCTCACACAACTGTCAACATGACTAATACAGCTAGCCCCATGTCTTACAATGCTATCATCATGACTCATTGAGCTGTGACCACCATTAAAGCCTCCGCGGGTGTAGTGGTTAAACTACTCGACTTAGAAACCATGTATCTTGGGGGTTCGATTTGAGCAGATAATGTTATCTTAGTGCAGATTATATTTTCCTTTCCTTTATGATCATACGCCTTGCAAACTATATTGCTGTGTATGAAGATACTCAATAAAACCGAGTCTCCGATTTTCGTTCTTTATGTGTTCTTTGTTTCCAAAGGCAACAAGTTTCCATAGACTTCTGATGGGGAAAATTGAAAAATTGTATTTACTGCAAAGCTTTTGCAGATATTTTGACAAAACTTATGTTCCTCGTGTAGTCTAGCATGTGCCAACTGATTTTAGGCATACTGTTCCTTTTTAGCTCGCCTGTACTAAGTACATGGAGAGCTATTGTTGTCATCTCGGTCGTCTGCGTGCGCGTTTGCATTTTTATTTGTGTGATCCTTCCCGTCACACTTCTTAAAGTTATTCAAATGCTTAAAACTCAACAGCCACTCATATTTGGAACTTAAGTACCTGGGAGGGTCTTCTGATGTTTAAAGAGAACCGACCGCTGGGTTTATGCCCCTGAGTGGGCCTAGGGGTCAAAATCTAGAACACCAATGTAATTCTGTGTTAAAGTTTTTGAAATGCTTATATCTCAACAGTCACTCATCACAAAACATTCATACTTACAACTTGGATACCTGGGAGTGTCTTCTGAGATTCCAAGACAACACACCCTGTGTTCATGCCTGGAAATGGGGATGGGGTGGGGCTAGGGGTCAAAATCTAGGACACCTTTGTAATTTGTTGTATACGTTTCCATTATGCTAACAAGTTTTAGACACAATTGGTTATACATCAACCTATCAAGTGACATTTGTTCACGGGTAAAAGGGTGAGGGGGATGATGACCTACATTTCACAGTCCAGTGATTTTGCCTTATACCTTGAAGACTATTTGTAGAAGAAATGTCATACCTGGGATATTAGTTCCATGTGACTCCATGATTGACCTCAAAATATATCTAGGCCACTGTGACCTATATATTTAATGGTTCAGTGATTTTGCCTTTTATCTCGATTACTATTTGATGTAGAAATGTCATACCTGGATTATTAGTTCCAAGTGACCTGCTGATTGACCTCAAAATATATATACATCAGTGTGACCTATATGTCATGGTTCAGTGATTTTGCCTATTATCTTGAGTACTATCTGATGGAGAAATGTCATACCTGGATTATTAGTTCCATGTGACCCGATAATTGACCGCAAAATATATCTAGGTCATGGTGACCTACATTTCATGGTCTAGTGATTTTGCCTATTACTTTTAATATTATTTGATGGATAAATGTCAAACCTGGGTTATTAGTTCCATATGATCCCATTATTGACCGCAAAATATATCTAGGTCAGTGTGACCTATATTTCATGGTTCAGTGATTTTGCCTATTATCTTGAATACTTTTTGATGGAGAAATGTCATACCTGGATTATTAGTTCCATGTGACCCGATAATTGACCGCAAAATATATCAAGGTCAGTGTGACCTATATTTCATGGTTCAGTGATTTTGTCTATTATCTTGAATACAATTTGATGGAGAAATGTCAAGCTTGGATTATTTATTCCAAGTGACCCCATGATTGAGCTTGAATTATATCTAGGTAAGTGTGACCTGTATTTCATGGTTCAGTGATTTTGCCTATTATCTTGAATACGATTTGATCGAGAAATGTCTCACCTGGATTATTAGTTCCATGTGACCAGATGATTGACTTAGAAATATATGTAGGTCACTGTGAGCTATTTTCATGGTTCAATGATTTTGCCTTATATTCAGACACAATTTAATTCTGATATGTAATATCTGGAATTATGTTCCATGTGTCCCAGTTATTGATCTCAGAATATATCTAGGTGAGTGTGACCTATATTTCATGGTTCAGCAATTTTACCTTATATCTTGAAGGCGCGAAACAGGCGAGCTATGCTGTCATGTAACAGCTCTTGTTAGTTTTTGCCAAACCAAAATGCCAAAAAGAATAACTAAAAAAATCATCTCCCCAGAAACTATATGCTCTATGAGGCAGAGGCTCAATGGACATATTCACCATATTTTCCCTTACATTTTTCATGAAATCCTGCTCATTATTTTGGTTGCTATGGCATCTTAGAGGTTACATAGCCTTATAATGGTGAAAATAGAAAAATGGTAGTTACTGCCAAGTCTTGCAGATATTTTGACAAAACTTCCATATTAATATCCTTTATGCTGTCATCTATCTGATTTTAGGCCTAATGATCACTTTTATTTGTTGCTTGGCTGCCATGGAAACCGAAATGCCAGAAAAATACTTAAAAAAAAAAACATCTTCTCAGAAACCATATGGGACTGAGACTTTATGGAAATATTACCAAAATTTGCCATATCATGTTTAATATATTTTATGAAATTCGGCTCTTTAGTTTGGTTGTTATGTCAACTTAGAAGTTCAATAGACTTGTAATGTGGAAAATTGAAAACTGGTACTGACTGCCAAAATATAAGTGAAGGCAATGATCAGGAATAGATGCAATCAACCCACAGCTCCCATCAGAGACACCAAAGGGAAAGAAACACAAACATGAAACAACAGACCCTAATGGAAACATCAACTCAGAAAGCCAAAACGGACAGTTAATTTCTCACAAAATGGCCAACTGGCTATCCAAAACAAAATAATATACGCGACACAAACACTTGAGACAAACCATAACAAAAATAAACTGCGACAGAGGAACCACCTTGGAACGGTCAGTAAAATGAACCCCGCTCCGATGGGGGGGGGGGGGGGGGGCTTGAATCAATTTTTCATGGCAACAATCCTCGCGAATACTTCCGTCGCGATTTAGACAAATACTTTGTTCAGTCCGCATGAAGGCTTTCTAACTCATCAGTGCAACATCCCATACCTATATTGTTAATACGTGAAAGTACATCAAGTACATGCTTTTGATGAAAAGTCATGCTTGAATGGCCCCCGGGATGTGGCCAGTTTAGACCCCAGGGACATGATTGGCACAATTTATGTAGGGGACCACTTGACATTGCTACATGCTTAATATATATGCTCTGCGCCTAGTGGTTTCAGAGAAGAAGAATTGTTAAGCTTTTTTCCATTATAAGTCTATGAGGGCTAAGGGGCCCGGGGAGTGGCCGGTTTAGACCCCAGAGGCATGCATGGCACAATTTATGTAGGGGACCACTTGACATTGCTACATGCTTCATATGTAAGCTCTGGGTCTAGTGGTTTCAGAGAAGTTTTTCCCAATGTAAGTCTATAGGAGCTATATGTTGCCATGCCAACAAGAGTTTCCATCTGATCTGCCCCAAAACATAATGCATCTTTTCCCCCAACCTGATAATGCCTCTCATGAAATTTAATCATGATTGGCCAACTGGCTTTAAAGATATACTTAGTTGAACATGTGAAAGGACGACGGACGACTGATACATGTACGTATCACTCATACAGGGACAGATTCATTTATTACCATGGATCTTATACTATTACCAAAGGACTTAAACAGCTTCCACCATGACTCTTATAGCTATTACCATTAATCATACTGGTATTACTATGACTAATACAGCAATCACCACGACTCACACAGCTAGCACATTGACTCCTAAAGTTATCACCATGACTCATACAGCTGCCATGATTCATACAGCTGTCCCTATGACGTATAAAGCTGCCACAAGACCCATACAGTTGTCACAATGACTCTTAAAGCTGCTGTCATAATTCAAAGGTTGCTGCTATCGCTATGTCTACACTACATCTGTCACCATGACTCCTTCATCGGCCACTCTGGCTCATATCACCATGTCTGGTGCATATGTCACTATGGTTCATAAAGCTATCACCATGGCTCACAGAGTTATCATCATAACGCCTTAAGCTGTCACCATAGCTAATAAACTATCATCCTGATCCACACAGCTTTCATCCTGAAGCATGGCTCATATAGCTTTCCCCATAGGTCATGCAACTATCACTATGACTATCCCTAAGAATCACATAGCCCAGAAAATCCTGTACACTACTACAACCGGCCCCGATAGCTCAGTTGGTAGAGTGTCCGCTCCGGGAAACGGGAGGTCACGGGTTCGATCCCGGGCCGCGACATACCAAAGTCGTTAAAATGGTACTAGCTGCTCCTCGCTTGGCACTCAGATTTACGGGGTAGAGCTAGGACTGGTCGACCCAGTGTCAGGATAATGTGACTGGGGGTGGTATCATGTAATGTGTCTGGGACATGATACTTCAGTGAGGCAGCACTATAAAAAGTGAGCATTGAGCTCCCTGTCGCAACCAGACACCGTCGTGATATGACTGAAAAATTGTTGAAAGCGACGTTAAACCCGAATTCACACACACACTACGATTTTCGGTTCCGTGTTGTAGTCCTTGCTTCCAAAGGATTATCCCTTATATATGCTATTTTACCTTCACCACAGCTGGTGTTAATTGAATATGTGGCGGCCGTAAAACGTCTCCCTGGCCTTCATCATAGTGTGGGTTATATTTTCTAGTCCTTTTGGATCATGGATTCCACTGCGAAAGTTTGAGAATATTTGAGGGTCACTGGCTAGGCCTAATTGCGGAAACTAGCTAGTCTGTCCCAGAAAGACTTGTACACTACGTTGCTATCACTATGTCAACCGCAGCTACCTTCTTGACTCATACAGCTTCCATCATGATTCAGTTAGCTGTCATCATGACTCATGGAACTGTCACCATGAGTCAAACAGCTGTCATCATGATACATACAGCTATCCCCACGAATCATATAGCTATCTCGGATACGCCTGTATTACCTCGGCCCATACAGCAATCACCATAACTTATACAGCTATCAGCACGACTAATACAGCTACCACAACTACTCATGCAGCTGTCAAGATAAATCATCGAGCTCTCACTATAACTCACACAGCTATCACACAGCTTTCACCATGAATCATATTTTAGAATAATTACTCTTATAGCTATCACCATTGTTATACAGCTATCACCATGATCCGTACTGCTGTAATTATGTGTCATACAGCTGTCCCCATGATTCATATACCGTAGCTACCATCATGAATCATATAACTACTCTTACAGCTGTCATCTTGGCTTATACAGATATCAGAGTGACCCATGCAACTGTCAACAAGGCCATTAAACTGTAAAAATTGACTTATACAGCTATTACTATGACCAGTTAGTGTACTACATATATCTAACAATCTTCAAGCCAAATATTCATGTTGGAGAGGTACAGATAAACACCTCGTTTTTCATCACTATAAGAATATAAAAATATGCAAATATATATATAAATATATATGACTATATTGTGATGAATGTTACAAGTTTTAAAATGTCTGCAAAATGTACAGATCTGTCCATGTTCATTAAAGAAGTTGGAGGGGCATATTGCTTCTGCTTCGTTCGTCCGTCTGTCTGTCCGTTTTGATGCGTAACATATCCTAAGAACCGCGTATGCTAGCGTTTTGAAATGTTATATATGGATTCCTCGTGGACAATTAGGTGACGCGATTTTTTTTCTCATCCCCTTTCGAGAGTTATTGCCACTTGATTTTTTTGTGGGGGGGGGGGTGGTTAAAATCTTGTCAGCAAAATATCTCAAAATTCATTGGAGCTAGAACATTGAAAGTTAGTGAATAGATTTGTGGTGATGAGTTATGACCCTTTGTCACTTTGGGTATTTGTACATTGTACCTCTTTATGTTTTGTGATACAAAGCATAACTTAAGAATTGCGTGTGCTAGGGTTTTGAAATTCCATATATGATCTTATCCGGAGAATGACCTTTTCAGGAGTTATTGCCCTTTGAATTTTTTTATAAAATCGTGTCAGCAAAATATCTCAAAGACTATAAGAGCTAGAGCCTTGAAAGTTGGTAAATAGATTGGTTATGATGAGTAGATGACCGGATGAACTTTTGATTAAATTCCGAAAAATACTTCACGAGTTATGGCCTTTTGTCACTTTGGGTATTTGTACATTGTATGTTTTGTGATGCATGACATAACTTAAGAATCGTGTGCCAGTGTAGTTGATAGAGTGCTGGACTACTAATCAGATTGTCGATTATGAATCAGAGGGTTCAAATGTTCAAGAGTTCAAATGCCGGTGGAGGAATGGAAATGTGTTCTCTTTTGTTCTTGTTTTCTTTTTTCTTCATATATACACATTAACAGTTATCATCTCCCTCGCACAGTGAGTGAGTGTTTGGGTTTTACGTCTCACCAACAGCTTAGGTCATACGGGGAAGGGACCTCGGTTTAAAGACTCATCCGAAAGCCCGGGATCGATCCAATCTCTGTCCCTCGCACAACCAAATTAGAAGTGGCGGCAATGATCAGGAATCGATACAATCAACCCACAGCTCCCATCAGAGGCACCAAAGGGAAAGAAACACAAACATGCAACAACATATCCCGATGGAAACATCAATAGCGGAAAGCCAAAAGGACAGTTACTTTCCCTCAACATGGGCAATAGGCTATCCAAAATAAAATAATATAAGCGGCACAAACACCCAAAGACAAACCATAAAAAAAATAAACCGCGACAGAAGAACCGCCTTGGAACGGTCAGCGGAAACGAATTCCACTGGTGGGGGTATTAAATCGATTTTACGTGGCAAGAATCCTCGCCCTTACTCCCGTCGCGATTAAGACATAATGTATTCAGTCCGCAAGAAGACCTTCTAACTTATCAGTGCAACATATCCGTGAACACAAAAATCAAACAACCACAGCGATGAAACAACGATGAGGACTCACAGCAAGAAACAACTGAAATGCTGGAGCAAAAGAAAACCAACAGTTAGATTCTGATGGCCAAGTTGTTAGGGAATGGGGATATTGCATTTATCCATGCATGCACGAGTGTGTGTGTGTGTGTGTGTGTGTGTGTGTGTGTGTGTGTGTGTGTGTGTGCATTTGTGTGCATGTATGCATGCATGTATGTGTGCATGCAAGTCTACATTAGTGTGTGTGCATGCTTGCATGAGTGTGTGTGCATGCATGTGTGCTTGCATGCATGCTTGCGTGTTTGCACACGCATATGCATTCATGTATGTATGTGTGCATGCATGATGGCATACATGTGTTTGTGCGCATGCAAACGTGTGTGTGCATGCATGTGTATGTGCATGCATGCATGTGTGTGAGTGTGCATGCATATGTGCATGTCTGCATGTGTACATGTGTGCATGTTTGCATGACTCGCATCCCTCTAAAAATGTCCATAAGTATCTGTCAATCTTTTATATTTAAATTGAGATGAACTTTTCCTTGTGTTTCAGAATCAACATGGAGGGGAAGAACAACAGTTACAGACGCTAAAAGCAGGAAGAAGTGAATTGAATTATAAATAAAAATTAAATAAAATACTGTCTGCCAACAAAATTCAGGTGTTTTCTTGCTTACTATCAGTTTTTGTTTTGTGTGTGTGTGTTTTTTTTTTTTTTTTTTTTTTTTTACATGCCTGCTTTTAACATGGCACGACTTAGGGACCTATTTTTCTGTCCATTTGTTTGTTCACCCACCAGCCATCAAAATAGATGTGAAGGCAATGATCAGGAATCGATAAATAAAACCACAGCTCCCACTATCTAGAGACACCAACGGGAACGAAACACAAACATGAAACAACTAGACCCTAATTGAAATATCAATTAACACAGAATGGCCAATTGGCTATCCAAAATAAAACAATATAAGCGACACAAATACTCAAAGACAAGCCAAAGAAAATAAAATAAACCGCGACAGAAGAACCGCCTTGGAACGGTCAGCGAAACGAATTCCACTGGGGGTTTAAACTGTGTTTTGTACAAATAATTTTGCAGTGGAACTTTCTTATAGAATTGGGACAGCGAGTTCACAGGACTCATAAGAAAAAAAAATGTAAATAGATCACCAATATGCTGATAACCAGTGCAAGTATAGTGCGCATTCAGCTTTTAGAAACGGACAAGCAGAAGAGGGCGAAATACCATAGAATATAGTCCGTGATCATTCTCACTCGCAAGAAACATCCTCAGTCTAGAGATGATCAATCCCTCGAGCTTGCGCATTCAATTGAGCCACTGGGATACTTTATTGACACAAAGCTGCTGTTGAAATAAATTATGCCTATACTGTTAAAACAAATTAACAAGTCCGGGAAATACATACCCATTTAGACCCCACTTCATACATATGAAAGTAGGGGTTGGCAAGGGTATTCATTTTTACCATATTCTTACCCACACCATAGACGTATATACTCATTAAAATTGCCTCGAACAGTCTGTTCTAATGAGCACTAACAATCTAAATTTGAACCAGAAACAGGAAAAGTGCCACAAACTTCAATAGATGAAGAACAACTGACAGAAAGCAGTGTAAGATGTGTGTGTTATAATGGGTCCCATTGACAGAAGTACTGAATTGAAGAGCTTATACATTTTCCAATGTTTTACAATGTCATTAACATGCTGATTAAAGCATCAAAAATAACATTGATGAAATTATTCGGAAATGTAAGCAGAGAAACTTTTGTTAAATGCATTGCCAAAATATTCGCACAATAAAATGACGTCTGTAAACGTGTTAGAAATGTTAATAAAATCGTACTGAAGGCAATGATCAGGAATCGATACAATTACGGCTTACAGCTTATAAGAAATAAGCCTTCCCAGGATAATGTGGTGCGAGACGAACCGTTTAAAGGCTCAGGGTGAGCTATTGTGATCATTCACCGTCCGTCGACGTCGGCGTCCGTCCGTCCGTTTACAATTTCTTTAAACATCATCTCCTCCTTAACCACTGAACAGATTCTGACCAAACTTGGCAGAAAAGATCCATATGTGGTCCTCTCTCAAAGTTGTTCAAAGAATTCAATTCCATGCTTAACTCTGGTTGCCATGGCAACGAAAAGGGGAAAATAAGAAAAAATCTTTAAAAATCTTCTACTCTGAAACCAGAAGGCATAGGTCTTTGATATTTGGTATGAAGCTTCATCTAGTGGACCTCTACCAAGATTGTTCAAATTATAGCACTGGGGCCAAAATGCCTCCATGCCGTCTTTGATATTTGGTATGAAGCTTCATCTAGTGGACCTCTACCAAGATTGTTCAAATTATAGCACTGGGGCCAAAATGCCTCCATGCCGTGGCCCACTGTTTTTACATAGGCTTATATAAGGAAAACCTTTAAAAATCTTCTTATCTGAAATCCAAAAGCCGCGTCTTTGATATTTGGTATGAAGCTTCATCTAGTGGACCTCTACCAAGATTGTTCAAATTATAGCCCTGGGGCCAAAATGGCCCCGCCTCGGGGCACACTTGTTTTATAAAGGCTGATATAGGGAAAACATATAATATAAAAATCTTCTTGTCTGAAACCAGAAGGCCCAGGTACTGAACCTCTACCAAGATTGTTCAAATTATAGCCCTGGGGCCAAAAACGCCCCCCCCCCCCCCGCGCCAGGGCCCACTGGTTTTATATAGGCTGATATAGGGAAAACATATAAAATCTTTTTGTCTGAATACAGAAGGCCGAGGTCTTTGATATTTGGTATGAAGCTTCATCTAGTGAACCTCTGCCAAGATTGTTCAAATTATAGCCCTGGGGCCAAAAACGCCCCCGCACCGGGGCCCACTCGTTTCACATAGGCTTATATAGGGAAAACATATAAAAATCTTCTTGTCTGAAACTTGAAGGTCCAGGTCTTTGATATTTAGTATGAAGTTTCATCTAGTGAACCTCTACCAAAAATTGTTCAAATTATAGTCCTGTGGCCAAAAACGCCCCCCCCCGCGCCGGGGCCCACTGGTTTTACATATGCTTATATAGAGAAAATTTTTAAAATCTTCTTCTCTGAAATCAGAAGGCCCAGGTCTTTGATATTTGGTATGAAGCTCCATCTAGTGGACCTCTACCTAGATTGTTCAAATTATAGCCCTGGGGCCAAAAACGACCCTGCCCCGTGGCCAACTGGTTTTACATAGGCTTATATAGGGAAAACCTTTAAAAAATCTTCTTCTCTGAAACCAGAAGGCCCAGGTCTTTGATATTTGGTATGAAGCTTCATCAAATGGACCTATACCAAGATTGTTCAAATTATAGCCCTGGGGCAAATAATGCCCCTGCGCCGAGACCCACTTGTTTTACCTGGGCTTATAAGGGAAAACCTTTAAAAATCTTCTTGTCTGAAACCAGAAGGTCCAGGTCTTTGATATTTGGTATGAAGCTTCATCTAGTGAATCTCTACCAAGATTGTTCAAATTAATACCCTGGGGTCAATCATGCCCCCATTCCGGGGCCCACTGGTTTTACATAGGCTAATATTGGGAAAACATATAAAAATCTTCTTCTGTGAAACCAGCTGGTCCAGGTCTTTGATATTTAGTATGAAGCTTCATCTAGTAAACCTCTACCACGATTGTTCAAATTATAGCCCTGGGGCTAAAAATGCCCCCGCGCTGGTGTTCACTGGTTTTACATAAGCTTATATTGGGAAAACCTTTAAAAGTCTTATTGTCTGAGACCAGAAAGCTCAGGTCTTTTGATACTTGATATGAAGCGTCATTTAGTGGACCTCTTCCAAGATTGTTCAAATTATAGCCCTGTGGCCAAAAATGCTCCCGCGCCGGGGCCCACTGGTTTTACATAGGCTAATAGAGGGAAAACCTTTAAAAATCTTCTCGTTTGAAACCAGAAGGCCCAGGTCTTTGAAATTTGGTTTGAAGCTTAATCTAATGGACCTCTACCATGATCGTTCCAATCATAGCATGGGGGCCAAAAATGGCCCCGCCCTTGGGTCCACTGGTTTTACATAGACTTATAAAGAGAAAACTTTTGAATAATCTTATTGTCCAAAACCAGAAGGCCATGCCTTTTATATTCGATGTTTAGCTTCATTCAGTGGACCTCTGCTTAGGTTGTTCAAAATATAGACCTGGGTCAAAAAAAATTGCACCGCCCTGGGGCCTACATGTTAATCTCTTAGCTCATGTGAGCGATATAGGACCATCAATGTCCTCTTGGTTAAACCCTTGCGGTTTCTTTGGGTGGTAGGCCTTGAGATGTCAGTTTATCTCAGTGTCGGGTAAAAGTCCCTCAAAATCTAAAGCAACCTCCAAATATCCAAAATGGTATTGCCTGGGAAGTAAAAACTATTGACAAACAAATCTTAGCTATCACCACAGTTAATATGGCTGTCATCTTAGTAGCACAGCTATCATCAGAGGAAGAACGACTGTCAACTGGGTCATATATGTCTACACGGGTAAGTTTCACAGCTATCACCACAGGTGATGAGGCTGTTACCTGAGTTATACGCATGTCACCACAGGTTGAATTGCCAGGTAGAATGGCTATCACAACTGATGCCGCACACACCTTTTACCATTAATATTTTGGCTTGTATGGCTTTGAACTTATTCTCACAGATATCACCACAGGTAATATGGCGATCACCTAAGTTTCACTGCGATCACCACAGGTAGTATGGCTAACTCTTCAGTTTTACAACTGTCACCACGGGTTGTTAATCAATGACCTCTGTCTCACAAAAGTCACAATAAGTAGTATGGTTAAAGGAGTTTAACAATTATCAACAAAGTCAACATTGGTATCACCCGAATTTTTCAGCTACCACCACAACACCGCAGTTAATATGGCTATCACCTCAGTTTCACAGCTGTCACCACATATATTATAGCAATCACTTCAGTTTCACCGCTGTCACTATAGGTATTATGATTATCACCTTAGTTTCACAGCTATCACCACAATATGGCTACGACCCGACGTTCTCAGCTTTCCTTCACAGCAGGTAATATGGCTATCACCAGAATATTCACATATATCACCAAAGGTTATTTCGCTATCACCTCAGGTTTACATCTGTCACCATAGGTAATAATTATACTAATCAACTATGCTTCACAATTGTCACAACAGGCAGTATGATTATCGGACGAGTTTCAAAGCTATCACTGCAGGTAACATGGATATCACCTCAGTTTGACAGCTGTCACCACAGTTTATATTGTTTTCAACAGAGTTTCACAGCTATCACCTTAGGTAATATGGCTATCACCTCCGTTTCATAGCGGTCATCTCAGGAAATATAGCTGTCGCCTGAGCATCACAACAAGAAATATGACTATCACCTGATTTTCACAGCTATCATCGCAGGTAATACGGTTCTTGCCTGTATTTTACAGCAATCGCCTCTGTTTCATAGCTATTACTAAATTGAGTATGGATATCACCTGAGTTTCTCAGCTGTCACCACAGGTAGTAAGGCTATCATCTGAGCAGGTAATATGGCTTTAACAGCTACCACCACAGGTAATATGGCTGCCACCTCAGTTTCATATCTTTCACCTCAGGCAATATGGCTGTCACCTGTATTTCACAAGAAGTAGTATGACTATCATCTGATTTTTACACATGCCATTATAGGTAATATACATATCACCTCGGTTTAGCAGCTGTCACCACAGGTAATGCAGCACTCACCTCTATCACCGCAGGCTATATATGGCCACACCTGAATAGCAGTTGCCACTATATATAATATGGCTATCACCTCAGTTTCACAGCTGTCAGTCCAGGTAATAAAACAGAAGTGGAGGCAATGATCAGGAATCGATACAAATAACCCACAGCTCCCATCAGAGACACCAAAGAGAAAGAAACACAAACATGTAACAACAGACCCCAATGGAAACATCAACAGCGGAATGCCAAAAGGACATATACTTTCCCACAAAATGGCCAATAGGCTATCCAAAATAAAATAATATGAGCGACGCCAACACCCAAAACAAATCATAACAAAAATAAACCGCGACAGAAGAACGGTATTGGAAAGGTCAGTGGAAACGAATTTCACTTGGGTGTGTGTGTGTGTGTGTGGGGGGGGGGGGCTTAAATCGATTTTACGTGGTCACAATACTCGCCTTTCCGTCGCGATTTAGACAAATAATTTGTTCAGTCCGCATGAAGGCCTCCTAACTCATCAGTGCAACATCTCTGTGAACACAAAAGCTCAAACAACCATAGAGATGAAACAACGGTGAGGACTCGAAAGCAATAAACCAATGAAATGCCGGAGCAAAAGAAAACCAACAGTTAGACTCCGGGGTAAGGCTTTCAAATTAGTCTTATAGATATCGCCACGGGTAATATGGCTATCTCCTGAGTTTCCAGTTTTACAGCTGTCAACACATGTGATGTGACTTTATGCGGACTTTAACAATTATTTGTCTAAACCATAAAAGAACCAAGAACGAGGACTGAGGCCATGTAAAATCGATTTAAGCCCCTGAGTTGAATACTTTTTGCTGACCATTCCAAGGCGGTTCTTGTGTTGTGGTTTATTATTGTTGCAGTGCGTCTTTGCATGTATGTATTGTTTATGTCTTTTTATTTTCGATCGCTGTTTGGCCATTTTTGTGTGAAAGTAAAAGTCCTTTTGGCTATCCGCTTGTGTTGTTTTCATTAGGATTTAATTATTTCAATTTCGAATTATTTCCCATTGTTGTCTCTGTTAGGAGATTAGGGGTAATTGAATCCATTCCTGATCACTGTCTTCACCTCTAGTTTTAAACCCTGTTTCACAGCTATCACCAAAGGTGGTATGACAAACACCTCAGTTTCACAACTGTCACCTCAGGTTATTAAGCAATGACCTCCGTTTCACAAATGTCAGAACAGGTAGTTTGGTTATCACCAGAGTTTCACAGCTTTCAGCAGGTAATATCGCCATTACCTCAGTTTCTTAGCTATCATCACATCACCACAGGTAATATGGCTATCACATCAATTTCACAGCTGTCATAACATAATATATAGCAATCATTTTACCATGTATGGTAGTATGGCTGTCACCTTAGTTTCACAACTATCACCACAAGTAATATGGTATCATCTGAATATCTCAGCTTTCCTTCACAGCAGGTAGTATGGTTATCACCTGACTTTTACATCTATCACCAAAGATCATATCGCTATCACCTCAGACTGACAGCTGTCACCACAAGTAATACAGCAATCCACTATGTTTCACACTTGTCACAACAGGTAGAATGGTTTATCACCTGAGTTTCAGAGCTATCACTACAGGTAACATGGTTGTCACCTTAGTTTGACAGCTGTAACCACAGGTTATATTGCTGTCAACTGAGTTTCACAGCTGTCACCAGAGCTAATATGGATATCACCTCCATTTCACAGCTGTCACCACAGGAAGTATAGCTATCATCTGAGCTTCCCACAAACATAATCACCTGAATTTCAGAGCTATCATTACAGATAATACGGCTGTTATCTTGGTTGACAGCTGTCACAACATGTTATACAACAATCACCTCTGTTTCACAACAGTCACTAAAACTCGTACGGTTAACGCCATGTTTTCCCAGCTGTCACCACAGGTAGTAATGCTATCACATGAGTTCACAGGTTTTTGTTTTCATTGATTGCAGTTTAATGGCCCAGTCAACACTATGTAATTTTTTAGCCTGTCAGTTTACCTATCCACACGTTTCCTGGGCTGTCTTGTACATAAGTGGTTGACCAGTACAGTGTACATTCTTTCGCCAGAAACTGACAACTGCCCTTCTTGAATCAGCGGAAGGGAAAGAATGATGATAGAAACGACATAATGATCAATCTCCACGAAAAAATACTGCCAACCCCGGCAAGTATTGAATCCGCGTACTTCTGATCACCAGGCAGACGCATCACCGCCGGTAATATGGCTATAAACTCAGTTTTACAGCTACCACCACAGTTAATATGGCTGTCACCTCAGTTTCGCATTTTACACCTCAGGTCATATGGTTATCACCTGAGTTTCACAAGAAGCCGTATGACTATCATCTGTAATATGCCTGTCACCTCGGTTTGACAGCTGCCACAGGTAATACAGCAATCAAGTCTGTTTCACAGCTATTCCCATAGCCTGTTTGGCTATCCCCTTAGCTTGACAGCTATCACTACGGGCTATATGGCCATCACCTGAGTAGTATGGTTATCACCAGAGTTAAACAGCCATCGCCAAAGGTAATATCGCCATCACCTCAGTTTCACAGCTGTCACCATATATTATATAGCAATCGTTTAACTATAGGTAGTATGGCTATCATTTTAGTTTCACAGCTATCACAACAAGTAATATGGCTATCACCTGACTTTCTCAGCTTTCCCTCACAAAAGTTAGATTGCTATCACCTTAGTTTGACAGTCGTTACCACAGATAGTATAGCAGTCAACTATGATACATAATTGTCAAACAGTTAGTATGGTTATCACCCGAGTTTCAGATGTATTCCTACAGGTAACAACGATATCCCCTCAGGTTATATTGCTATCATCTGGGTTCCATAGCTATAAATGCATGTAATATGGCTATCACCTCCATTTCACAGCTGTCACCTCAGGAAATATGGCTATCACTTGAGCTTCACAACAAGAAATATGACTATGACTTGAATTTCACAGCTATAATCACAAGTAAAACGGTTATGACATCGGCTGACAGCTGTCACAAGAGGTAATGCAGAAATAACATCTGTTTTACAACTGTCGCTACAACTAGTATGGTTATCACCTGGCTTCATTGCTATCACAGATGGTAATGTGGCTATAACCTCAATTTTACAGCTACCACCACAGGTAATATGGCTGTCACCTCAGCTTCACATATTTCGCCTGAGTTTCACTATGCTTAGTATAACTATCATCTGAATTCCACAACTATCATTATAGGTAAAATGCCTATCGCTTCGGCTTGTCACCACCGGTAGTACAGCTGTCACCTCTGTTCCACAGCTGTTTGCAGAGTTAGTATGGCTATCCCCTTAGTTTCACAGTTATCGCCACAGATAATATGGCCATTACTTGAGTAATAGTTGCCCAAATATGTAATAAAGCTATCAACTAAGTTTCACAGTCTATCACCTGAATTTCACAACTATCTCCAAAGGTATTATGGCTATCACCTTAATTTGACAGCTGTCACCACAGTTTTTCACCTACATTTTATAGCTATCACCACAGGTGATATGGCTATCACCACGGGTAGCATGGCTATCATCGCATATCTGCGAATTTGTTGTGAGTTGTTGTTTAGTGTTTTCTAATTGTCTGATCACCCCCTGTGGGGAAGAGAGGGCTGATTGTTCCATTTCATAAACACTCGTTTTTTTTCTTGTTTTGTGTATGTTTCCTCTTCCTGTCGTGAGTGGGCTGTGTCTTGTGACTGTGGCGCTCCCTGGGTCTTTCTTTTAAATTTTTACAGCTGTCGCTAAAGATAGTATTTAGCACCCAATTTCGTAAAATCATTCTTCGATATAAAAAGATTGGGTACAACATGGATATTATATGACAGACTGCATGCATGGTAGTTAACCCAATCACGGTTGGCAACTTTGCTTCCCTCTTTAATGGCAAGCCGGTGGATCAGGCCTCAGATTCTATGACGGTTCCAACGTAAAGACTTATTGAGAGTTAGAGAGATCTAATTCAAGGTAATGTTGGTTGGTGCCTGATGCTCTGTCTCTGGTCGGGTCCATCGAAGTATAATTGTTGGTTTTCTTTTGCTCCAGCATTTCAGTGGTTTCTTGCTGTCTAGTCCTCACCGTTGTCTCACCTCTGTGTTTCTTTGATTATTTGTGTTCACGGAGATGTTGCACTGATTAGTTAGGAGTCTAACTGTTGGTTTTCTTTTGCTCCAGCATTTCAGTGGTTTCTTGCTGTCGAGTCCTCACCGTTGTCTCACCTCTGTGGTTCTTTGATTTTTGTGTTCACGGAGATGTTGCACTGATGAGTTAGGAGGCCTTCATGCGGACTGAACAAATTATTTGTCTAAATCGCGACGGAAGTAAGGGCGAGGATTGTGGCCACGTAAAATCGATTTAAGCCCCCCGGTGGAAATCTTCCGCTGACCGTTCCAGGGCGGCTCTTCTGTGGCGATTTATTTATGTTGTTGTTTGTTACTTACTGTGTGTATCACTTGTGTCTTTTGGTTTTGGATGGCCATATGGCCATTTTGTGGGAAAGTAACTGTCCTTATGGCCTTCCTTTGTTTAGGTTTCCATTATGGTCTGGTCGCTTAATGTTTGTATTTCTTTCCCTTTGGTGTCTTTTATGGGTGGAGTAAGTTAATTGTATCAATTCCTGATCTTTGTTTTACTTCTACTTTTCATGCGGACTGAACAAATTATTTGTCTAAATCGCGACGGAAGTAAGGGCGAGGATTGTGGCCACGTAAAATCGATTTAAGCCCCCAGTGGAAATCTTTCCACTGACCGTTCCAAGGCGGTTCTTCTGTGGCGATTTATTTATGTTGTTGTTTGTTACTTACTGTGTGTATCACTTGTGTCTTTTTATTTTGGATGCCCATATGGCCATTTTGTGGGAAAGTAACTGTCCTTATGGCCTTCCTTTGTTTAGGTTTCCATTATGGTCTGGTCGCTTAATGTTTGTGTTTCTTTCCCTTTGGTGTCTTTGATGGGTGGAGTAAGTTAATTGTATCGATTCCTGATCTTTGTTTTACTTCTACTTTGCTGTCACCCCAGTTTCACACACAAAACCTATCATCTCAGTTTTCAAAACTGTCGTAAAAGAAAGGTAATACAGTAAACACCTCTTATTTACAGCTGTCACCAGAGGTAGTCACAGCTATCACCACAGGTAATATGGCTGCCACCTGAGGTGCACAGCTGTCATCACAGGTTATATAACAATCACCTCAGTTTCACAGCTGGCAATATAGGTAGTATGGCTATCACATGATTTTCACAGCAATCAAATCAGGTAACATGGCTGTCGCCTTAGTTTTACAGCTTCTACCACAGACTACATCATTTTTAGCTGAGTTTCTCAGCTTTCTTAATTGATAGTTTGATATTCACAGGTAATATGGCTATCACATTACTTTCTCAGCTGTCACCAAAGATGGTATACATATGACATCAGACTTACAGCTGTTACTATAAGATATATAGCTTACATCTGTGTTTCACATCTGTCGTCCATAGGTAATATAGCAATCACCTGTGTTTCATCATTGTCACCAGAGGTAGTATGGCTATTACTTGAGTTTCACAGCTATCACTTCAGCATCACACTTATTACCACAGGTAGTATGGCTATAGCCTCAGTTTCACAGACGTCACCACAGGTAATCTTGCTATAATCTGACATTTACAGTTGTCACCTCGGGTGATATGCTATCACCTCGTATTCACAGCTATCACCACAGGAAAACAGTTTTCACCACATGTAATATAGCATTCACCTGTGTTTCAAAATTGTCACCACCTGCAGAATGGTTATCACCTGGGTTTCACAGCTACCACCACAGGGAATAAAGCTATCACATTAGTTTCACAGCTGGATTTTACATCAGAGTTACAGCTGTCACCACAGAAATATGTCTATCACCTCAGTTTCACAGCTATCGCCAGAGACAGAATAGAAATCACCTGTGTTTCACATTTTTCACCAGAGGTAGTATGGCTATCACTTGAGTTTCACAGCTATCACCTCAGCATTACATTTATCACCAAATGTAGAATGGCTATCGCATCGTTTCACGGCTTTCAACATTGGTAATATGACTACAATCTGAGTTTTACTTTATCACCGCAGGTAAGATGCTATCACCTCGGTGTCACAGGTATCACCATAGGAAGTTTAGCTATCACATCAGTTTCACAGCTGTCATCAATGTTATATAGCAGTGACCTTTGTATCTCCATTATCGCAACAGGTAGAATGTCCATCAACTGAGTGAGTGGGTGTTTGAGTTATACATCCCACCAAAGCTAAGGTCATACGGAGACGAGACCTCGGTTTAAGACACATCCGAAAGTCTGGAGAAGCCCGGGATCGATCCTGCGATCCCTGGTTTACAAGGCGACTATCGTAACCACTACACCACGGAGGCTTCTATCCATCACCCGAGTCTCACAGCTAACAGCACATATGACATGACAATCACTTCACTTTCAAATCTGTTAGCACGATAAATAAATAATCCTCAGATAATAAGGCTATAAGGTGAGTTTCTCATCTATAACCACAGGTAGTATAGCTATCACATCCGTTTTATAGATATCACCACGGGTAATATGGCTATCCCCTAAGATTTTAAAGTGGTCACCACAGATAATGTAGCAGTAATATTAGTTTCACAGCTGTCACCATAGGTGGTATAGCTATTACATGGGCTTCGCAGCAAACAAAACAGGTAAAATGGCTTTCACATTAGTTTCGCAGCTATCACCATAGCTAATATGGCTATCGTATGGCTTTCAGAGCTTTCCCTACTGGTAGTATGGCTATCTCCTCGGTTTCACAGCGGTCGACACAGGTGTTATGGCCATTGTGTGAATTTCACAGCGTTCACCACAGATTATATAGCGTGAGTTAAACAGCAATCATAACAGGTTATATTGTTTCTCCTCAGTTTAGCTGTCACCACAAATAATATGGTTATCACCTGGGTTATATACTATAGGAAATATGGCTATGACATTAGTTTCACATTTGTAATCACAGGAAGTGCGGATATCACATCAGACTTGCAGTTGTCGCAACAGGTCTTTTGGCTTTCACCCCAGTCTAACAGCTTTCAACACAGGAAGTATAGATACACCTTACTTTTACAGCCTTTCACCAAAGGGCATACGGCTATCACCTCATTTTCACAGCTGTCCCAACAGGTTATATAGCAAACATCTCTGTTTCACAACTATCACCTGAATTTCTCAGCTATCACCAAAGGTTATATCGCTATCACCTCAGTTTCACAGCTGGCGGTTAAACATTAAAATTGATCTTTAGTTTAACGCTGCATCTTATATCCAAGCGAAAGTTACCTGACGTCCCTTCTGACGTTTTGAAAATGTTTATAAAACACAACTGTTAGCTGGGTATCACCACAGTTGCACAGCTGTCACCACAAAATAGAAGTGAAGGCAATCACCATGACGATACAATTATCTCACAACCCCCATCCAAGACACCAAAGAGAAAGAAACATAATCATAACATTCACCACAATGAAAACGCCACAATCGGAAAGACCAAAGGACAATTACTTTCCCACAAAATGACTGTCCAAAATAAAAAGATACTGTAACAATAATAAACCACAACAGAAGAATCGCCTTGGAACGGTCAGTATTTTTACTGGAGGGTGAAATCGAGTCTAACTGTTGCTTTTCTTTTTGCTGTCGAGTCATCAGCGTTGTTTCATCTCTGTGCTTGTTTGATTATTTGTGTTCACGGAGATGTTGCACTGATGAGGTAGGAGGCCTTCATGCGGACTGAACAAATTATTTGTCTAAATCGCGACGGAAGTAATGGAGAGGAGTGTAGCCCCGTAAAATTGATTTAAGCCCCCTAAATGGAATTCGTTTCCGCTGACCGTTCCAAGGCGGATCTTCTGTCGCGGTTTATTTTTGCTATGGTTTGTCTTTGGGTGTTTGTGTCGCTTATGTTATTTATTTTGGATAGCCTATTGGCCATTTTGTGGGAAAGTAACTGTCCTTTTGGCTTTCCGCTGTTGGTGTTTCCATTAGGGTCTGTTGTTTCATGCGTGTTAATCCATCCCTTTGGTGTCTCTGATGGGGGCTGTGGGTTGATTGTGTCGATTCCTGATCATTGCCTCCACTTCTATTTTACATGGCTATCGAATGTTTTACAGCTGTTTTTTTTTTCTTCATGAATTATGGTTATCAACACAGTTTAGCAATTATCACCACAGGTTATATGCCTATGTACAGTTTAACAGCTATAACCACATACTATGTGGATGCCACTACAATTTCGCTGCTATTGATTGATTTTGTTGGGGTTTAACGTCATGTCAACCCTTGTGGGTCACTTTGTGTCGTCTCCCAGAAAAAAGGAGAAAAGAGAAAGAAGAAGTAGAGGAGATGAATGAGAGTGGGCAGAGACAGCGCTAAATAAATGAAAGTGAAGAAATGGAAGAAATACCAGCGTTACCTTCTATCCTTAACTGCTGCTAGGCCAGCAAACCTTGCCTAACTGTAAGCCAATATCACTTGGCGCCAAGTTGATGCAACACCTTCGCCTCACCCAACCCCCCCCCCCCCTATTTTGCAGCTATATGTAATCTGTCACGACAAGTTATGTGGCCACTACTACTGAAACATAACTATTACAACAGGTTATGTGACTAACACTTACTTCACAGCTGCCACCACAAGATATTTGGCTATAACACGACATGTTTACTTTACTATCACTACTATGTCCTGCGGTCACCTTAAGAGATATGGCTATTATAACAGTTTCAAGGCAGTCACATCGGGAATATGAAATTAACTCGATTACAAAACTGTTACCACATAGATTAAGGTTATCATTACAGCTTTACAGCACAATCTCAGGTTCAAAATACCATTATTTCTAATCTGTGACTACATGTTTTATTACTATCACTGTAGTTTCTCATATGCAACCACATTTCACTGCTATCGCCATACACTAAATATCTATTACCACAGCTTCATAAGTGTCTCCACATAGTGTAGTGGTTTTGCTACTCGTCTCATACACCAGGGATCGCAGCTTATAAACGTGTCGCCACCGTTTCTGTCATCGAAATATCAACATAGGCTATATAGCTATTTACACAGTTTCAGCGCTGTCGCCGCTGGTTATTTTGATAATCAGCACAGTTTCCATGACTATCACCACAGGTCACATGTGTAATATTACTTTCACAACAGTTTCACGGCTATAACCATAGGTAATAAATAACGACACTATCACAGCGCTCACGACAGATTACTTGGCTATTATAGCAGCTCACAGTTATCCCCGAAGCTATATTGCTATCACAACAGTTTTGCTCTTTCACCACCCGTTATATGGTTATCAAGCCAATATCACAGCTAAAATCACACGGTTATTTAAATTTAAACACAGTCTCATACGTGGCTTTCGCCACAGTATAACAACTATCACCACATGTTTATTAGGTTTCAGCACCTTTTTACAGCAGCTGTCACCATGGGGGTATTTAAATTTCATTACACTTGCACCTTTACCATAGGTTGCGTCGCTATAACCACAAATTCGAAGCTATGACCACAGGTTATATGGATTTCAGCAGAGCTTCACAGCTGCCACCAAAGCTTATGTGGCTATCAGCGCAGTTTTGCAGCTATCACCACATGTAATTTAGATTTTAGCACAGTTTCACAGCTATCATCACAGTTTCACAGTTATCACCGCAAAATATATAGATTTGTTTGTGTTTCTTTCCCTTAGGTGTCTCTAATGGGAGCTGTGTGTTAATTGTATCGATTCCTGGTCAATGCCTTCACTTCTATAAAGTACATTTACATGGATGTCGCAGTCCATAAGTTTATTTGACTATCACCACAGTTTCATAGCTGTCGACGTAGGTTACGTTGGTATCACCACAGTGTTACATCTATCACTACATATTATTTAGATTTCATCATAGTTTGACAACTGTCACCATTGGTTATGTGATAATCCCTGCAGTTCCACGGTTCATTAAGGTTTTAGCACAGTTCCAAAGCTGACATCACAGGTTACATGGCCATCATCACAGTTTCACAGATATCACCACAGAATTTAAAGTTTTCAGCACAGTTTCACAGCTGACACCAAATGCTTTTATAGATTTCAGCACAGTTTCAGAGCTGTTACCAAAGGTAACGCAATGATCAGCACAGAGCAAAGCTTTCCTCACACGTTGTTGAGTTTTTAGCTCAGATTCATAGCTGTCATCACACGTTACGTGGGTGTCATCACCGTTTAACAGCTCTGACTACAGATTATATAGGTTTTAGCAGCACAGATTATATAGGTTTTAGCAGCACAATTATACAGCTGTCACCACCGGTCACACCAATTCCACAGCTTTCCCCACAGATTATATAGATTTCAGCAGTTTCATAGCTGTCACGTGTGCACAGGTAATGTGTATATCGCCAAAGCTTCACAGCTATTACCACGGGTTATTTATAAATTTCAGCGCAGTTCATAGCTGTCACTGCATGTTACGTGGCTATCACCACAGTTTAACAGCTATCACCATAGGTTATCTCGATTTCAGCACAGTTTAACCTCATCATCACAGGTTATTTGGATTTCAGAACAGCTTCACGGTAGTCACCACAGTTACGTGGCTATCGCGGCAGTTTTACAGCTTTCACCACATGTAATTTATTTTTCAGCACAGTTTCACAGCTCCCACCACAAATAATATTGATTTCAGCACACTTTCACAGCTGTCACCACTCGCAAAGGTTATTTGTCTATAACAATAGTTTCACAGCTGTTGTCGCCATAGATTACACGACTTTTACGACAGGGTCACAGCTATCACCACAGGTAAATTATATTTCAGCACAGATTCACAGATGTAATCACCTCACAGTTTCACAGCTCCCATCATAGATAATATAGATTTCAGTACATTTTCACAGCTTTCACAACTCTCAAAGTTTATTTGGCTATAACTATAGTTTCACAACTGTTGTCGCCACATATTATATGTTTTTTTTTGCGACAGTGTCACAGCTATCACCACAGTGAAGAGCTTATTAGAGGAGAGCACAAAATCCCTCTATTAAATACATACGGACAGTTGTTTCCGTGGATTTGTATCTGCTTGTTTAAAAGGCAACCAGTTAACAGTTTCTGCCAAGGGCCATAAGTGTCAGATGCTGAAACCACAAAGTGTTTTATTACCCAGTAATCTGGAGTTTATATCACAGCCAGTGAATCAGACAATGTATTTGAAATGTATTGATGATCAGTTTATATAAAAGTGCTTTAGTGTTATGCAATTAATGGTCAGTTCTTTATTTATATATATGTGTGTTTTGTTTTGTTTTTCAAGGAATGAATCGTATTTTATTAAATGGACTGGCGGTAAGTTTTTACCTGATGCGACTTCAGTTTGAAGTAAACATTGATATAGATAAGAGGGTATTTGATTATACGATTAAAGGATAATTAATTAAAGGATACTTTTCTCCATACTTGGATATTCATTATAATCGTGAAGGCGATTATAAAGAGTGCAGGGGAAACAATGACAGTTATCCCTTTCAACAAATACTCAATGGAAAAAGGAAAATGTCCCTTGTAGGGACAATGTTCCAGATAAGGCCGGTTGCTTTAGTTAATTTTCAAAATGTTTTTACTCCTTAAGTTTTTTTTTTGTTGCTGTATTTTTTGGGCCAAGACATTTCAGCTTTTCCTTTAATTTTGACGACATCCTTAGCTATCAACAAGAATAAAGACTGTGTAAATTCAAGAAAGCATAGCCCATCTGCATCTCGGTTTCAAATGATAAAGCTCGTTAACAGAAATATGACTTCTGACATTAAAGTCTAACGACACTGTAATGATAACTAAAGATCATAATTGAACATTTCTGTTTGAACCTAACCAATCAGATCAGTTTTCCGGAAATGGCAGGCTGAAGAGTTAACATCTCTAGTATTATGTACCACTTGCCACATGCTATTTACATTTCTGCATAGTTTCACAGCTGTCACCACAGGCAACATAATAATCACTGCAGTTTCACAGCTGTCACCACAGGTTTAGTTTCAAGCATAGTTCTCGCCCCCGCCCATAGGGGCTTGAAGAAATATATGGGCTGCACGATGCTTCCACGCAGAGCTGAATCCGGCCCGCACACTAGTACTGGTAAACCGCTTAGAGGATCTAAGCCTGTCCAGGAACCGCGGTGCGAGGCGGACCGTCAATGCTAATAAACCCTATTGGTTTCATTGGCCGACAGGGCTTGAGATGTCATTTCATCTCAGTGTCGGGTAAAAGTCCCACAAAATTGGAAGCGACGTCTCCAAAATGACCTTTACAGTGTTGACGGGGACGTTAAACCTCAAATCAAACAAACAAATCAAGCATAGTTCCATAGCTGTCATCACAGGGTACGTGGTCATCACCACATTTTCACAGCTATCACCACATATTTTGGAGATTACAGCACAGTTTCACAACTGTCATCGCAGATTACGTGGCTATCACACCAGCTGCAGAGCTATAACCACAGTTTCCCATTTATCACCACAGGTTATCTAGATTTCAGTACAGTTTCACAGCTCTAACGCCAGGTTATTTAGCACAGATCACAGCTGTCACCACTGATTACGTGACCATCGCCAGTTCCACAGTTTTTTATTACAATATTTCAGAATCCTGATGCGATAATTGGTCGAAACTAGAAAGTTTGGCCAAAACATGTACTTTCTATGCTTTTCAGTTCTGTTGTTTTGCTCTTCCAAATGATAAACCTTTCATAAAACATATTTGATGTGGCTATAGCAGGCGTTAATGGAGTGTGTGGCGGTCGTAAAATGTCCCCCCGCCTTTCGTCATAATGTAGTTTATATTTTCTTGTTCTTCGGGATCATTGGTTTATAGTGGAATTTTGAAAATATTTCAGGGTCACTGATGAGGCCTTATTGGCCGAAACTAGCTGCTCTGGCATAGTAACCTTTTGCGCTTCATGCTTTTCGGATTTGTTGTTTATTCCTTGCTTTCAAAGGATAACTCTTTTATAGAACATATTTCACAGTAGGTTATTTTGAATTCAACAGTTCCACAGCCGTCACCATAGGCTACGTGACTAGCACTACAGTTTCACAGCTATCACCACAGGTATTCATAATTCAGCATCGTTTCATAGCTGCCACCATAGGTCAAATTGCCATCACCGATGTTTCACAGATATCACCACAGGTTATTTAGTCTTCAGTATAGTTTTATAGCTGTCACAACAGAAAACTCGCAGTCACAACAGGCAACTCGGCATCACAAGAGTTTCACAGCTTTCACAATAAGTTATTTTAATTTCAGCACAGTTTCACAATAAATAACATAGTTGTCATCACAGTTTCACAGCTGTCACCATAAATTATACAGATTTCAGTAGATTTTCACAGCTGTCACACAGATACTTGGCTCTCACCAAACTTTCGCAGGTATCACCACAGGTTATTCCGATTTCATCACAGTTTCACATCTGTCACCACAGGTTATGTGGTTATCACCACAGTTTCGCAGGTATAACCCCAGGTTATTCAGAATTCAGCACAATTTCACATCTGTTACCACAGGTTATGTGGTCCAGCTGTCACCACATATTACGTGGCTATCGCACCAGCTGTAGAGCTATAACCACAATTACCCATCTATCACCACAGGTTATTTAAATTTCTGTAGAGTTTCACAACCCTTGCGCCAGGTTGTTTAGCACATATCACAGCTGTCACCAGGGGTTACGTGACCATCGCCAGTATCACAGTTGTTATATAATATTTCTGAGTCCTGATATGATAATTGGTCGAAACTAGAAAGTTTAGCCAACACGTGTACACTCCATGCTTTTCAGTTCTAATGTGACTATAGCTGGCGTTAAGAGAATGTGTGGCGGCCGTAAATTGTCTCCCCGCCTTTCGTCAAAATGTAGTTTATATTTTCTTGTCCTTCGGGATCATTGGTTTCTTGTGGAATTTTGAAAATAAATTCAGGCCTTATTGACAAAAACTAGCTGCTCTGGCACAGTAAACGTTTGTACTCAAAGCTTTTCGGATCTATTATTAATTCCTTGCTACAAAAGGATAACTCTTATAGAACATACTATTTTGAATTCAGCAGTTTCACAGCTGTCAGGGTACGTGACTATCACCACAGTTTCACAGTTATCACCACTGGTAATTTAAAGTTTAGCGCTGTTTCACAGCTGTCACCATAGAGTAAATAGCCATCATCGCTGTTTCATAGATATCACCACAGGTCATTTAGTTTTTCAGTATAGTTTTATAGCTGTCACGAAAGACAACTCGGCATCACAACAGGTAACTCGGCATCACCACAGTTTCACAGCTTTCTCAATATGTTATTTTGATTTCAGCACAGTTTCACAGCTTCACAACAAATAACATAGCTGTCACCACAGTTTCACAGCATCGTTTCATAGCTGCCACCATAGCTCAAATTGCCATCACCGATGTTTCACAGATATCACCACAGGTTATTTAGTCTTCAGTATAGTTCTATAGCTGTCACAACAGAAAACTCGCAGTCACAACAGACAACTCGGCATCACAAGAGTTTCACAGCTTTCACAATAAGTTATTTTAATTTCAGCACAGTTTCACAATAAATAACATAGTTGTCATCACAGTTTCACAGCATAAATTATACAGATTTCAGTAGATTTTCACAGCTGTCACACAGATACTTGGCTATCACCAAACTTTCGCAGGTATCGCCACAGGTTATTCCGATTTCATCACAGTTTGATCTGTCACCACAGGTTATGTGGTTATCACCACAGTTTGCCATCAATTACTACAGGCTTTTAGATTTTAGTGCAGTTTCACAGCTGTCACCAATGTTATTTAGATTTTAGCACAGGTCACAGCTGTCACCACTGGTTGCCTGGCCATCGCAACAATTTCACTGTTTGTTTTACTATATAAGGATCATGATGAGGCTCATTGGACGAAACTAGTTAGTTTTGCCCAAGAAAACTTGTACACTCCATGCTTTCAGCTCTGTTGTATATTCCTTGCTTCCAAATGATAAGCCTTTCACAGAACATATTTGCTGTGACTATAGCTGGCGTTAATGGAGTGTGTGGCGGCCGTAAACTGTCTCCCCGCCTTTCGTCACAATGTAGTTTATATTTTCTTGTCCTTCGGGATCATTGATGGAATTTTGAAAATATTTCAGGGCCACTGATGAGACCTATTTGGCCGAAACTAGCTGCTCTGGCCCAGAAAACTTGTGCACTCCATGCTTTACGGATCTGTTGTTTATTCCTTGCTTCCAAATGATAACTCTTTTATGGAACATATATCACAGTAAGTTATTTTGAATTCAGCAGTTTCACTGCTGTCACCACAGGCTATGTAACTAGCACCACTTTTTCACAGCTATCATCACAGGTTATTTATAATTCAGCATCGCTTCATAGCTGTCACCATAGGTTAAATGGCCATCATCGCTGTTTCACATATATCACCCCAGGTCATTTAGTTTTCAGTATAGTTTTATAGCTGTCACAGCAGACAACTCGGCATCGCAACAGGTAAATCGGCATCACCACAGTTTCACAGCTTTCTCAATATGTTATTTTGATTTCAACACAGTTTTACAGCTTCACATCAGATAACATAGCTATCACCACAGTTTCACAGCTGTCTCCACAAAGTATACAGCTTTCAGTACATCACCAAACTTTTGCAGGTATCACCACAGGTTATTCAGATTTCAGCACAGTTTCACAGCTGTCACCACATGTTAAGTGGCTATCCCCACAGTATGCCATCAATCACCACGGACCTGTACATTCCATGCTTTTAGGCTCTGTTGCATATTCCTTGCTTCCAAATGATAAGCCTTTCATAGAGCATATTTGCTGTGACTATAGCTGGCGTTAATGGAGTGTGTGGCGGCCGTACACTTTCTCTCCGCCTTTCGTCAAAATGTAGTTTCTATTTTCTTGTCCTTCGGGATCATTGGTGGAATTTTTAAAATATTTCAGTGCCACTGATGAGACCTATTTGCCCGAAACTAGCTGTTCTGGCCCAGAAAACTTGTGCATTCCATGCTTTACGGATTAGTGTTTTTTCCTTGCTTCCAAAGAATAACTCTTTTATTGAACATATTTCACAGTAACTTATTTTGAATTCAGCAGTTTCACTGCTGTCACCACAAGCTACGTGACTAGCACCACTATTTCACAGCTATCATCACAGGTTATTTATAATTCAGCATCGCTTCATAGCTGTCACCATAGGTTAAATGGCCATCATCGCTGTTTCACAGATATCACCACAGGTCATTCAGTTTTCAGTATATTTTTATAGTTGTCACAACAGACAACTTGGCATCACAACAGGTAAATCGGCATCACCACGGTTTCACAGCTTTCTCAATATGTTATTTTGATTTCAACACAGTTTTACAGCTTCACATCAGATAACATAGCTTCCACCACAGTTTCATAGCTGTCACCACAAAATTATACAGATTTCAGTACATTTCCACAGCTGTCACACAGATACTTGGCTATCACCAAACTTTCGCAGGTATCATCACAGGTTATTCCGATTTCGGCACAGTTTCACAGCTGTAACCACAGGTTAAGTGGCTATCACCACAGTTTGCCATCAATCACCACGGACTTGTACATGCCATGCTTTTAGGCTCTGTTGTATATTCCTTGCTTACAAACGATAAACCTTTCATAGAACATATCTGATGTGAATATAGCTGGCGTTAAGAGAGTCTTTGGCTGCCGTAAAATGTCTCTTCGCCTTTCGTCATTATGTTGTCAATAATTTCTTGTCCTTCGCGATCATTGGTTTATTTTGGAGTTTTCAAAATATTTCAGGGTCAATGATGAGGCTGAATTGGCCAAAACCAGCTGCTCTGGTCCAGAAAACTTGTGCACTCCATGCTTTTCTGATCTGTTGTTTATGCCTTGCTTCCAAAGGATAACTCCTTTATAGAACATATTTCACAGTAGGTTATTTGAATTCAGCAGTTTCACAGCTGTCACCACAAGCTACGTAACTAACACCCACTATCATAGCTATCACCACAGATATTCATAATTCTGCCTCATTTCACAGCTGCCACCATAGGTTAAATGGCCATCACCGCTTATTCACATATATCACCACAGGTTATTTAGTTTTGAGTATAGTTTTATAGCTGTCACAACAGACAACTCAGCATCACAACAGGAAACTCGGCATCAGAGCTTTCTCAATGTGTTATTTTGATTTCAGCAGTTTTACAGCTTCACAACAGATAACATAGCTGTCAACATTGTTTCACAGCTATCACCACAAATTATACAGATTTCAGCACAGTTTTACAACTTCACAACAGATAACATAGCTGTCAACACAGTTTTACAGCTTCACATTAGATAACATAGCTGTCACCACAGTTTCACAGCTGTCTCCACAATTTTATGCAGATTTCAGTACATTTTCACAGCTGTCACACAGATACTTGGCCATCACCAAACTTTGGCAGGTATCACCACAGGTTATTCAGATTTCAGCACAGTTTCACAGCTGTCACCACAGGTTAAGTGGCTATCCCCAAAGTTTGCCATCGATCACCACGGACTTGTACATTCCATGCTTTAAGGCTCTGTTGAATATTCCCTGCATACAAATGATAAGCCTTTCATAGAACGTATTTGCTGTGACTATAGCTGGTGTTAATGGAGTGTGTGGCGGCCGTAAACTGTCTCCCCGCCTTTCATCTCAATGTAGTTTAAATTTTCTTGTCCTTAGGGATCATTGGTGGAATTTTGAAAATATTGCAGGGCCACTGATGAGACCTATTTGGCCGAAACTAGCTGCTCTGGCCCAGAAAACTTGTGCACTCCATGCTTTACGGATCTGTTCTTTATTCCTTGCTTCCAAACGATAACTCTTTCATGGAACATATTTCAAAGTAAGTTATTTTGAATCCAGCAGTTTCACTGCTGTCACCACAGGCTATGTGACTAGCACCACTGTTTCAAAGCTATCATCACAGGTAATTTATAATTCAGCATCAATTCATAGCTGTCACCATAGTTTAAATGGCCATCATCGCTGTTTCACAGATATCACCCCAGGTCATTTAGTTTTCAGTATAGTTTTATAGCTGTCACAACAGACAACTCGGCATCACAACAGGTAAATCGGCATCACCACAGTTTCGCAGCTTTCTCAATATGTTATTTTGATTTCAACACAGTTTTACAGCTTCACATCAGATAACATAGCTTCCACCACAGTTTCATAGCTGTCACCACAAATTATACAGATTTCAGTACATTTCCACAGCTGTCACACAGATATTTGGTTATCACCAAACTTTCGCAGGTATCACCACAGGTTATTCCGATTTCAGCACAGTTTCATAGCTGTCACCACAGGTTAAAGTCTTTCGCTGCCGTAAAATGTCTCCCGTCTTTCGTCATAAAGATGTCTATAATTTCTTGTCCTTCGGGATCATTGGTTTATTGTGGAATTTTTAAAATATTTCAGGGCCAATGATGAGGCTGAATTGGCCGAAACCAGCTGCTCTGGTCCAGAAAACTTGTGCACTCCATGCTTTTCTGATCTGTTGTTTATGCCTTGCTTCCAAAGGATAATTCCTTTATAGAACATATTTGACAGTAGGCCACAGCTGTCACCACAAGCTACGTAACTAACACCCACTATCATAGCTATCACCACAGATATTCATAATTCTGCCTCATTTCACAGCTGCCACCATAGGTTAAATGGCCATTACCGCTGTTTCACAGATATCACCACAGGTTATTTAGTTTTCAGTATAGTTTTGTAGCTGTCACAACAGACAACTCAGCATCACAACAGGAAACACGGCATCAGAGCTTTCTAAATGTGTTATTTTGATTTCAGCACAGTTTTACAGCTTCACAACAGATAACATTGCTGTCAACATAGTTTCACAGCTATCAACACAAAGTATACAGATTTCAGCACAGTTTTACAGCTTCACAACAGATAACATAGCTGTCAACACAGTTTTACAGCTTCACATCAGATAACATAGCTGTCACCACAGTTTCACAGCTGTCACCACAAATTATACAGATTTCAGTACATTTTCACAGCTGTCACACAGATGCTTGGCCATCACCAAACTTTGGCAGATTTCAGCACAGTTTCACAGCTGTCACCACAGGTTAAGTGGCTATCCCAACAGTTTGCCATCAATCACCACGGACTTGTACATTCCATACTTTTAGGCTCTGTTGTATATTCCCTGCTTCCAAATGATAAGCCTTTCATAGAACATATTTGCTGTGACTATAGCTGTCGTTAATGGGGTGTGTGGCGGCCGTAAACATGACCACAGGCTATTTATAATTCAGCATCGCTTCATAGCTGTCACCATAAGTTAAATGGCCATCATCGCTGTTTCACAGATATCACCACAGGTCATTTAGTTTTCAGTATAGTTTTATAGCTGTCACAACAGACAACTCGGTATCACAACAGGTAAATCGGCATCACCACAGTCTCACAGCTTTCTTAATATGTTATTTTGATTTCAACACAGTTTTACAGCTTCTCATCAGATAACATAGCTTCAACCACTGTCTCACAGCTGTCACCACAAATTATACAGATTTCAGTACATTTTCACAGCTGTCACACAGATACTTGGTTATCACCAAACTTTCGCAGGTATCACCACAGGTTATTCCGATTCCAGCACAGTTTCACAGCTGTCACCACAGGTGAAGTGGCCATCTCCACAGTTTGCCATCAATCACTACGGACTTGTACATTCCATGCTTTTAGGCTCTGTTGTATATTCCTTGCTTAGAAATGATAAACCTTTCATAGAACATATTTGCTGTGACTATAGCTGACGTTAAGGGAGTCTTTGGCTGCCGGGAAATGCCTCTCCGCCTTTCGTCATAATGTTGTCTATAATTTCTTGTCCTTCGTGATCATTGGTTTTTTGTGGAATTTTTAAAATATTTCAGGGCCAATGATGAGGCTGAATTGGCCGAAACCAGCTGCTCTGGTCCAGAAAACTTGTGCACTCCATGCTTTTCTGATCTGTTGTTTATGCCTTGCTTCCAAAGAATAACTCCTTTATAGAATATATTTCACAGTAGGCTATTTGAATTCAGCAATTTCACAGCTGTCACCACAAGCTACGTAACTAACACCCACTATCATAGCTATCACCACAGGTATTCATAACTCTGCCTCATTTCACAGCTGTCACCATAGGTTGAATGGCCATCACCGCTGTTTCACAGATATCACCACAGGTTATTTAGTTTTCAGTATAGTTATATTTAATTTATAGACGCCATTCTGATTTAATTTCAAAATTCAATATTGGACTTAAATCTCTTCTGCAACAAGGTCTATCGGAACCCGAATTTTATGGTGACTTAGCATATAAATTCAGAAAAATATATAACCGCAATGACTTCAGCACCCAATTTCGTAAAATCATTCTTCGATATAAAAAGATTGGGTACAACATGGATATTATACGACAGACTGCATGCATGGTAGTTAACCCAATCACGGTTGGCAACTTTGCTTCCCTCTTTAATTGCACGCCGGTGGGTCAGGCCTCAGATTCTATGACGGCTCCAACGTAAAGGCTTATTGAGAATTAGAGAGATCTAATTCAAGGTAATGTTGGTTGGTGCCTGATGCTCTGTCTCTGGTCGGGCTCATCGGAGTCTAACTGTTGGTTTTCTTTTGCTCCAGCATTTCAGTGGTTTCTTGCTGTCGAGTCCTCACCGTTGTCTCACCTCTGTGGTTCTTTGATTTTTGTGTTCACGGAGATGTTGCACTGATGAGTTAGGAGGCCTTCATGCGGACTGAACAAATTATTTGTCTAAATCGCGACGGAAGTAAGGGCGAGGATTGTGGCCACGTAAAATCGATTTAAGCCCCCCAGTGGAAATCTTCCACTGACCGTTCCAAGGCGGCTCTTCTGTGGCGATTTATTTATGTTGTTGTTTGTTACTTACTGTGTGTATCACTTGTGTCTTTTGGTTTTGGATGGCCATATGGCCATTTTGTGGGAAAGTAACTGTCCTTATGGCCTTCCTTTGTTTGGGTTTCCATTATGGTCTGGTCGCTTAATGTTTGTATTTCTTTCCCTTTGGTGTCTTCTATGGGTGGAGTAAGTTAATTGTATCAATTCCTGATCTTTGTTTTACTTCTACTTTTTATAGCTGTCACAACAGGCAACTCAGCATCACAACAGGAAACTCGGTATCACAGCTTTCTCGATGTGTTATTTTGATTTCAGCACAGTTTTACAACAGATAACACAGCTGTCAACATAGTTTCACAGCTATCACCACAAATTATACAGATTTCAGTACATTTTCACAGCTGTCACACATATACTTGGCTATCACCAAACTTTGGCAGGTATCTCCACAGGTTATTCAGATTTCAGCACAGTTTCACAGCTGTCACCACAGGTTAAGTGGCTATCCCCACGGTTTGCCATCAATCACCATGGACTTGTACATTCCATGCTTTTAGGCTCTGTTGTATATTCCTTGCTTCCAAATGATAAGCCTTTCATAGAACATATTTGCTGTGACTATAGCTGGCGTTAATGGTGTGTGTGGCGGCCGTAAACTGTCTCCCCGCCTTTCGTCACAATGTAGTTTATATTTTCTTGTCCTTCGGATTCATTGGTGGAATTTTTAAAATATTTCAGACCCACTGATGAGACCTATTTGGCCGAAACTAGCTGCTCTGGCCCAGAAAACTTGTGCACTCCATGCTTTACGGATCTGTTGTTTATTCCTTGCTTCCAAATGATAACTCGTTTATGGAACATATTTCACAGTAAGTTATTTTGAATTCAGCAGTTTCACTGCTGTCACCACAGGCTACGTGACTAGCACCACTGTTTCACAGCTATCATCACAGGTTATTTATAATTCAGCATCACTTCATAGCTGTCACCATAGGTTAAATGGCCATCATCGCTGTTTCACAGATATCACCACAGGTCATTTAGTTTTCAGTATAATTTTATAGCTGTCACAACAGACAACTCGGCATCACAACAGGTAAATCGGCACCACCACAGTTTCGCAGCTTTCTCAATATGTTATTTTGATTTCAACACAGTTTTACAAATTCACATCAGATAACATAGCTTCCGCCACAGTTTCACAGCTGTCACCACAAATTATACAGATTTCAGTACATTTCCACAGCTGTCACACAGATACTTGGTTATCACCAAACTTTCGCAGGTATCACCACAGGTTATTCCGATTTCAGCAGTTTCACAGCTGTCACCACAGGTTAAGTGGTTATCTCCACAGTTTGCCATCAATCGCCACGGACTTGTACATTCCATTCTTTTAGGCTCTGTTGTATATTCCTTGCTTACAAACGATAAACCTTTCATAGAACATATTTGATGTGAATATAGCTGGCGTTAAGGGAGTCTTTGGCTGCCATAAAATGTCTCTCCGCCTTTCGTCACAATGTTGTCTATAATTTTTTGTCCTTCGGGATCATTGGTTTATTGATGAATTTTTAAAATATTTTAGGGCCAATGATGAGGCTGAATTGGCCGAAACCAGCTGCTCTGGTCCAGAAAACTTGTGCACTCCTTGCTTTTCTGATCTGTTGTTTATGCCTTGCTTCCAAAGGATAACTCCTTTATAGAACATATTTCACAGTAGGCTATTTGAATTCAGCAGTTTCACAGCTGTCACCACAAGCTACGTAACTAACACCCACTATCATAGCTATCACCACAGGTATTCATAATTCTGACTCATTTCACAGTTGTCACCACAGGTTAAATGGCCATCACCGCTGTTTCACAGATATCACCACAGGTTATTTAGTTTTCAGTATAGTTTTATAGCTGTCACAACAGACAACTCAGCATAATAACAGGAAACTCGGTATCACAGCTTTCTAAATGTGTTATTTTGATTTCAGCACAGTTTTACTGCTTCAAAACAGATAACATAGCTGTCAACATGGTTTCACAGCTATCACCACTAATTATACAGATTTCAGCACAGTTTTACATCTTCCCAACAGATAACATAGCTGTCAACACAGTTCTACAGCTTCACATCAGATAACATAGCTGTCACCACAGTTTCACAGCTGTCACCACAGTTTCACAGCTGTCACCACAAATTATACAGATTTCAGTACATTTTCACAGCTGTCACACAGATACTTGGCTACCACAAAACTTTGGCAGGTATCACCACAGGTTATTTAGATTTCAGCACAGTTTCACAGCTGTCACCACAGGTTAAGTGGCTATCCCCACAGTGTGCCATCAATCACCACGGACTTGTACATTCCATGCGTTTAGGCTCTGTTGTATATTTCCTGCTTCCAAATGATAAGCCTTTCATAGAACATATTTGCTGTGACTATAGCTGGCGTTAATTGAGTGTGTGGCGGCCGTAAACTGTCTCCCCGCCTATCGTCACAATGTAGTTTATATTTTCTTGTCCTTCGGGATAATTGATGGAATTTTTAAAATATTTCAGACCCACTGATGAGACCTATTTGGCCGAAACTAGCTGCTCTGGCCCAGAAAACTTGTGCACTCCATGCTTTACGGATCTGTTGTTTATTCCTTGCTTCCAAATGATAACTCTTTTATGGAACATATTTCACAGTAAGTTATTTTGAATTCAGCAGTCTTACTGCTGTCATCACAGGCTACGTGACTAGCACCACTGTTTCACAGCTATCATCACAGGTTATTTATAATTCAGCATCGCTTCATAGCTGTCACCATAGGTTAAATGGCCATCATCGCTGTTTCACAGATAACACCACAGGTCATTTAGTTTTCAGAATAGTTTTATAGCTGTCACAGCAGACAACTCGGCATCGCAACAGGTAAATCGGCATCACCACAGTTTCACAGCTTTCTCAATATGTTATTTTGATTTCAACACAGTTTTACAGCTTCACATCAGATAACATAGCTTCCACCACAGTTTCACAGCTGTCACCACAAATTATACAGATTTCAGTACATTTCCACAGCTGTCATAAAGATACTTGGTTATCACCAAACGTTCGCAGGTATCACCAAAGGTTATTCAGATTTCAGCACAGTTTCACAGCTGTCACCACAGGTTAAGTGGCTACCACCACAGTTTGCCATCAATCACCACGGACGTGTACATTCCATGCTTTTAGGCTCTGTTGTATATTCCTTGCTTACAAATGATAAACCTTACATAGAACATATTTGATGTGAATATAGCTGGCGTTAAGGTAGTCTTTGGCTGCCGTAAAATGTCTCTCCGCCTTTCGTCATTATGTTGTCTATAATTTCTTGTCCTTCGGGATCATTGGTTTATTGTGGAATTTTTAAAATATTTCAGGGTCAATGACGAGGCTGAATTGGCCGAAACCAGCTGCTCTGGTCCAGAAAACTTGTGCACTCCATGCTTTTCTGATCTGTTGTTTATGCCTTGCTTCCAAAGAGTAACTCCTTTATAGGACATATTTCACAGTAGGCTATTTGAATTCAGCAGTTTCACAGCTTTCACCACAAGCTACGTAACTAACACCCACTATCATAGCTATCACCACAGGTATTCATAGTTCTTCCTCATTTCACAACTGTCACCATAGGTTAAATGGCCATCATCGCTGTTTCACAGATATCACCACAGCTTATTTAGTTTTCAGTATAGTTTTATAACTCTAACAACAGAGAACTCAGCATCACAACAGGAAACTCGGTACCAAAGCTTTCTCAATGTGTTATTTTGATTTCAGCACAGTTTTACAGCTGCACAACAGATAACATAGCTGTCAACATAGTTTCACAGCTATTACCATAAATTATACAGATTTCAGTACATTTTCACAGCTGTCATACAGATTTTTGGCTATCACCAAACTTTCGCAGGTATCACCTCAGGTTATTCAGATTTCAGCACAGTTTCACAGCAGTCACCACAGGTTAATATGTGGCTATCACCACAGTTTGCCATCAATCACCACGGGCTATTTAGATTTCAATACAGTTTCACATCTGTCACCCTAGATTATTTAGATTTTAGCAAAGGTCAAAACTGTCACCACTGGTCGCCTGGCCATCGCAAATGTTTCACATTTTTTTTTTGTTTGTTTTTTTGTACTATTTCAGGGTCCTGATGAGGGTCATTGGACGAAACAAGTTAGTTTGGCCAAGGAATACATGTATACTTTATGCATTTCATAGAACATATTTGATGTGACTATAGCTGGCATCAAGGGAGTGTGTGGCGGCCGTAAAATGTATCCCCGCCTTTCGTCATAGGTAGTTTATATGTTCTTCTCCTTCGGGATCATTGGTTTATTGTGGAATTTTGAAATTATTTCAGGGCCACTGATGAGGCCTAATTGGCCGAAACTAGCTGTTCTGGGCCAGAAAACTTGTGCACTCCATGCTTTTAGGATCTGTTGTTTATTCCTTGCTTCCAAAGGATAACTCTTTTATAGAACATATTTCCGGTTGGTGTTTTTGAATTCAGCAGTTCCACAGCTGCCACCACATGCTACGTGACTAGCACCACAGTTTCACAGCTTTCACCACAGGTTATTTATAATTCTGCATCGTTTAATAGCTGTCACCATAGATTAAATTGCCATCACCGCTGTTTGACAGATATCACCATAGGTTATTTAGTCTTCAGTATAGTTTTATAACTGTCACAACGGAAAACTCGCAATCACAACAGATAACTCGGCATCACCACAGGTTTACAGCTTTTTTTTATTTCAGCACAGTTTCACCGCTTCACAACAGATAACATAGCTGTCACCACAGTTTCACAGCTGTCACCACAGATTAAAGATTTCAGCACTTTTTCACAGCTGTAACACAGATACTTGGCTCTCACCAAACTTTGGCAGGTATCACCACAGGTTAATCAGATTTCAGCACAATTTCACAGCTGTAACCGAAGATTATGTGGCTATGGTCACCGTCTTATAGCTACCACCACAGGTTATTTATAATTCAGCACCGTTTCACAGCTGTCCAAATGTCCATCACCGCTGTTACACAGATTATCACCGCAGGTTATAGTGTCAACTCGGCATCACAACAGGTAACTCAGCATCACCACAGTTTATCAGCTTTTCCATATGTTCTGTTGATTTCAGCACAATTTCACATTTCGTGTTGTGAAGCTCTAGTGATAGCCATTTTTCCTGAGGTGACAGTGTGAAATTGAGGTGATAGCCATATTACATACATTAATGGCTATGGGACTCAGATGATAGCAATACAACCTGAGGTGATATCGTTGTTACCTGTAGGGACAGCTCTGAAACTCGGGTGATAACCATTCTAACTGTTGTGACAAATATTAATCATAGTTGACTGCTGTATTACCCGTGGTGACGACTGTCAAACTTAGGTGATAGCGATCTTGCTTTTGTGAAGGAAAGCTGAGAAAGTCAGGTGATAGCCATATTACTTGCTGTGATAGCTGAAAACTAAAGTGATAGCCATACTACCTATAGTGACAGCGGTGAAACTGAAATTATTGCTATATAATATGTGTCGACAGCTGTGAAACTAAAGTGATAGCCATATAACCTGTGGTGATGTGATGAAAGCTAAGAAATTGATGTGATGGCGATATTACCTTTGGCGATGGCTGTTAAACTCTGGCGATAACCACACTACCTGGGGTTATAGCCATATTACCTGTGATGACAGCTGTGAAACTTGAAAAATCACGTGATAGCCGTATTACTTGTGGTGATATCTGTGAGACTTATTTGAAAGCCTTACCACCTACGGCGACATTTGTGAAACTGAAACGATAGCCATAATACCGTAGTGGTAACTGCTACTCAGGTAATGACCATATAGCCTCTGGGAATAGCTGTCAAGCTAAGGGGATAGCCAAACAAGCTATGGGAATAGCTGTGAAACAGACTTGACTGCTGTATTACCTGTGGTGGCAGCTGTCCAACTGAGGTGACAGGCATATAACCTGTAATGCTAGCTGTGCAATTCAGATGATAGTCATACTGCTTCTTGTGAAACTCAGATGATAGCCATATTACCTGAGGTGTAAGATGCGAAACTGAGGTGACAGCCTTATAACCTGTGATGGTAGCTGCAAAACGGAGGTTATAGCCATATTACCGGCGGTGATGCGTCTGACTGGCGATCAGAAGTACGCGGGTTCGATGCTTGCCGGGGTTGGCAGTATTCTTTCGTGGAGATTGATTATGAAATCTTTTCTACGGTCATTCTTTCCAGGAAAATTCTGGATAGGTAACCTGACTGGCTCAAAAATGACAAAATAGTGTTGATTTGGCCATTAAACTCCAATCCAAACAAAAAACTGTGAACTCCTGTGATAGCATTAATTACTACCTGTTGTGACAGCGGGGAAAATCAGGTGTTGACCATCCTAGTTGAAGTGACAGTTGTGAAACAGAGGTGATTGTTGTATCACCTGTTGTGGCAGATGTCAACCGAGATGATAGCCGTATTGCCTGTAACGATAGCTCTGAAATTCAGGTGATACTTATTTTTTGTGGGAAGCTCAGATGATAGTCATAGTTCCTGTCGTAAAAGCTGTGAAATGGAGGTAATATCCATATTACCTCTGATGATAGCTGTGAAACTCAGTTGGCAGCAATATAACCTGTGGTTACATCTGTCAAACTGAGGTGACAGCCATGTTACCTGTAGTGATAGCTGTGAAACTCAGGTGATAACCATTCTACCTGTTGTGTCAAGTGTGAAACACAGTGGATTGCTATATTACCTTTGGTGATAGCTATCAGTCTGATGTGATAGCGATACGGCCAGGTGATAACCATACTACCTGCGATAACCACACTACCTGTTCTGAGATTTGTGAAACGGAGGTCATTGCTTAATAATCTGTGGTGACAGCCGTAAAACTGAGGTGTTTGTCATACCACCTATGGTGATAGCTTTGAAATTTGGTTTAAAAATAGAGATGAAGGCAATGATCAGGAACGAATACAATTACCCAAAATCTCCTAACAGAGACACCAATGGGAAAGAAATACGAACATAAAATAGCTAAACCCCAATGAAAACACCACAAGCGGATAGCCAAAATCACAAATAGTTTCACACAAAATGGCCAGACAGCTGTAGAAAATAAAAAGACATAAGCAATACATACATGCGAAGACGCAATATAACAAAAATAAACCACAACAGAAGAACCGCCTTGGAACGGTCAGCAAAAGTCTTCCACTCGGGGGCTTAAATCGATTGTACATGGCTTTGGTTCTTTTATGGTTTAGACAAATAATCGTTTAAGTCCGCATTAGGTCACATCACATGTGATGACAGCTGTGAAACTGGAAACTCAGGTGATGGCCATATTACCTGTGGTGATATCTGTAAGACTAATCTGAAAGCCTTACTACCTGGGGTGACAGCTGTGAAACTGCGGTGATAGCCATATTATATATAGTGGTAACTGTTATTCAGGTGGCGGCCATATATAGCCTGCGGTGATAGAGGTGACTGCTGCACTACCTGTGGTGACAGCTGCCAAACCGAGGTGATATGTATATTACCGTTAATGACAGGTGTAAAATTCAGGTGATAGTCCTACTATTTCTTGTGTAATACAGGTGACAGCCATATTACCCGAGGTGAAAGGTATGAAACTGAGATGACAGCCATATTACCCGTGGTGGCAGCTGTTAAAGCCATATTACCTGCTCAGGTCTAATAGCCTTAATACCTGTGGTGACAGCTGGGAAACTCAGGTGATATCCATACTCAATTTAGTGACAGCTATGAACAGAGGCGATTGCTATATTACCTTTGTTGACAGCTGTAAAACACAGGCGATAAACATATTACCTGCGATGATAACTTTGAAAATCAGGTGATAGTCATATTTCTTGTTGTGAAGCTCAGGCGATAGCCATATTTCCTGAGATGACAGCTATGAAACGGAGGTGATAGCCATATTACCTATGGTGATAGCTGTGAACTCTGGTTAAAACAATGCGAACTGTGGTGACAGCTGTTAAACTTAAGTGAGAGCCATGTTACCTGCAGTGATAGCTTTGAAATTCGTCCGATAACCATACTTCCTGTTGTGAAAAGGTGAAACATAATTGCTATAATTATTACCTATGTCGACAGCTGTAAACTGATGTGATAGCGAAATAACCTTTGGCGATATATATGAATATTCTGGTGATAGCCATACTACCTGCTGTGAAGGAAAGCTGAGAAAGTCAGGTGTTAGTCATATTACTTGTGGTGATAGCTGTGAAACTAAGGTGATAATCATAATACCTCTAGTGACAGCGGTGAATCTGAAGTTATTGCTATAATATACAAGGTGACATTGTGGAACTGAGGTGATAGCCATATTACCTGCCGTGTTGTGGTGATCCCTGAAAAACTCGGGTGATAGCGATATTGACTTTGTTGATAGTTGTGAAACTCTAGGAACCATACTACCCATTGCGACTTTTGTGAGACAGAGGCCATTGATCAATAACATGTGGTGACATTTGTAAAACTGAAGAGTTAGCCATATAACCTGTGGTGATAGCAGTGAAACTTGGGTTCCAGTCATATCACCTGTGGTGATAGCTGTGAAACTCAGTTGATAGCCATATTTCATGCGGTGATATCTGTGAGAATAAGTTCAAAGCCATACAAGCCAAAATATTAATGGTAAAAGCTGTGTACGGCATCAGTTGTGATAGCCATTCTACCTGGCCATTCAACCTGTGGTGACAGCCGTATAACTCAGGGAACAGCCTCATTACCTGTGGTGATAGCTGTGAAACTCACCCGTGTAGACATACATGTATATGACTCAGTTGACAGTCATTATTGCTGTGATGATAGCTGTGCGCTAAGATCATAGCCATATTAACTGTGGCAATAGCTGAGATTTGTTTGTCTTTGGTTTTTACGTCCAAGGCAACACCATTTAGGAGATTTAGGGGTTGCTTTCTGTTTTGAGGGATTTTTACCTGACACTGAGATAAACTGACATCTAAAGGCCTACCGCCCAAAGAAACCGCAAGGGTTTAAAAGACGGTCCGTCTCGCACCACTTTTCCTGGAAAGAACTGAACAAATTATTTGTCTAAATCGCGACGGAAGTAAGGGCGAAGATTGTGGCCACGTAAAATCGATTTAAGCCCCCCGGTGGAAATCTTCCACTGACCGTTCCAAGGCGGCTCTTCTGTGGCGATTTATTTATGTTGTTGTTTGTTGCTTACTGTGTGTATCACTTGTGTCTTTTAATTTTGGATGGCCATACGGCCATTTTGTGGGAAAGTAACTGTCCTTATGGCCTTCCTTTGTTTAGGTTTCCATTATGGTCTGGTCGCTTAATGTTTGTATTTCTTTCCCTTTGGTGTCTTTTTTGGGTGGAGTAAGTTAATTGTATCAATTCCTGATCTTTGTTTTAATTCTCCTTTTTAGATCTTCTAAGCGGTAAGCCGTAATTGCATCGATTCCTGATCATTGCCTTCAGTTCGATTCCATTAGCGTTTCTAATACGTTTACAGACGTCATTTTATTGTGCGAATATTTCGGCAATGTTTCAAAAACGTCATTTTTCAAGGGCGTCTCTTGCCTGATGCCTCCAGTTGACCTGTCTCACGAGCTACGTCGGTCGGTGTGTGCTGGGAGGGGGATGTGCTGTGTTTGCCGGATCTTGTCCATCATCCGTTTCGGTTTCAGAACTTTGGGGTTGAGACACACTGATGAAGATTAAATATCAGAAAGGCCTCTGTGTCACTAAATTAGGTATAATTACGCCTTAATTATCAAACGTTTCTCTGCTTACATTTGCGAATGATTTCATCAATGTTATTATACCCGCTTTTTCAAAGAACAAGAAAAATGCCTAATGGCATAATGGACGGGTTTTTTTTTTCAGTATGGTTAGGATGGTGGTGGCATGGGTGGGGTAGGGTGGGGTGTGCTGCTGTGGGGTAGGGTGGGGTGGGGTGGGGTGGGATGGGATGGGTTAGGAGTCGGGTGGCACGGGGTGGAATTTGTGGTGGGGTGGGGTGTGGGGTGGGATGGGGTGTGATGGGGTTGTGGGGTGGGGTAGGCTTGGGTGGGTGGGATGGGGTGAGGTAGGGTAAGGTGGGGAGTGGTGGGATGGGGTGGGGTTGGGGGTGGAATGGGGGTGGGGTGGGGTTGTGGGGTAGGGTATGCTAGTGTAGGGTGGGGTGGGTAGGGTATGTATGTAAAACTAAGTATGCATGTATGTACAGAACAAATGCAATATCCTAACCCAGTCACAACTTTTTGTGGAGGGGGGGGGGGGTATGATTTGTTTATGTGTTTTAAGAAGAAAAAAATATAAATAAGGTTTTTTTTTCTATTTTAGCTCTGGTGGACACTGATTTTAGCGATTTTGAAAAAGGGTCACCTAATGAACATTTCTGTATGTATGTAAAACTAGGTATGCATGTATGTACAGAACAAATGCAATATCCTAACCCAGTAACAATTTTTTGTGGAGGCGGGGGGGGGGGGGGGGTTGATTTGTTTATGTGTTTTACGAAGAAAAAAATAAAGTTTTTTTCTATTTTTAGCTCTAGTGGCCACTGATTTTAGCAACTTTGAAAAAGGGTCACCTAATGAACATTTCTGTAAAATAATTTTGAAATCGGGCCATTATCCCAGGAGGAGATGTCGTTTAAAGAAATTGTTGACGGACGACGGACATCAACTCACCTTGAGCACTTCGTGCTCAGGTGAGGTAAAAAAGAATGAAGAAAAAAAAAAAGAAAATTCCATGCCTGTGCATGCATGTATGTATTATTACTAGCAATTATCAGGGGAGGAAGATAATAATTGTTCATATGTGTTTATGGAGAAGAAAAGAAAAATAAAGAAAAAAAAGAATGAAAAAAGAAAGAAAAAAAAAGAACAAAAAAAAAAAAATGTCTCCACCGGGGTTTGAACTCACGCCCCTCAGATTCATAGTCAACAATAGGATTCGTAGTCCAGCACTCTATCCACTACACTGGCATTTGAAAAAAGGTTAACCAAAAGGTAAACCTGAAAAACACAAGTTTGAAAAATGACAATTTCCGCCAAAATTTTAGTCTTTTGCGCCATTTATGGATAATACATGAAAGCGGTACCTCCACTTATGCATCAGGCCTGATATTAAAACAATCTGCTACAGAATAGATGAAAAATATCACTTTGAAAAAAGGTTAACCAAAAGGTAAACCTGGGACGACGCCCGCCCGCCCGCCCGCCCGCCCGCCCGCCCGCCCGCAGGACGCCCGCCCGCCCGCCCGCCCGGACATCGCTATTTTAAAGGACGATTTTTTTTTAAAAACCCGTCCAAAAATCGGGTATATTGTTTTCGTACCAGAGTTGAGTGAGCGTCTGTCCGACCGTCTGTCTGTCCGTCCGTCACGTTTCTTGTAAATGGATCTCCTCTGCAACCACTGAAGTTACACTTTCGAAACTTTGCATGTGGATAGTTCATGGTATGTAGATGGCAGTGGGTTACTTTTTGTGACCTTGACCCCAACATGACCCCTGGGTCAAAGGTCAAAAAGTATGACTTTATCATATCTTCTAACCTGTTGGGATTGCACTGCCGAAAATTGATTATTGGATAGTAGAACATATTGGAATACTTTTCGTGTGACCTTGACGACAACATGGCCCCAGGGTCAAAGGTAAAAAATATGACATTGCCATATCTTTAGTGTTATTCACAGAAAAATCGGGTATTTGCGATGGTATACCATCGACTGCGCCATCTAGTTTTGATGCTTTAATCACAATTTTAATGACATTATAAAACATTGGATAATGCATTAGCTCTTCAATTCAGTACTTCTGTCAATGGGGCCCATTGTGAAAACACACACATCTTACACTGCTTTCTGTCAATTTTTCTCCATCTATGGAAGTTTGTGACACTTTTCTTAATTCTGGTTCAAATTTAGATAAATGGTGTTCATTAGAACAGACTCTTCGAAGCAGTTAGAAAAAAAACGACCAGTGGGTCACGTATACCCCAGGCCAGCGCCACCCTCTAATATAGCTTTTGAGCTGGTATGTAATATGAATGAAGAAGTCAAGAAGCTATAAGAATCTATATATGTGCTTGTAAGAGCTAAACCAAACATAAAAATTCTAAATGGACCACCGAGTGAGGGCATCAAAGTTACTGAAGGGTTGGGGGCATCAATGTTACTGAAGCAGCAGGGTGGGATATGCATCAATAAAATCTTTGGACTGCTAAGCAAACTCGATGCAAGTATAAATTGGATTTGTCTTAGAGTTAAGAACATACAGGCATCTATAAACTTTGTCATAAAACTTTAAACAAATGTAAAATTTCTAAGTCTGTGACCTTGAGATCACCTTGGGTGGGGGAAGGACAAACATAACGAAATCTTTGGACTGGTTTGCAACATTGATGCAAGTATCAACTGAATTTGTGTTAGAGTTTAGAACATACAGGCATCTATAAACTTTGTCATAAAACTTTGACCAAATATAATTTTTTAAGTCTTTGACCTTGACCTCAAGGTCACTGTGGGGCTAGGACATGCATCAATGATATCTTTAGACCAGTATGTAACTTCAGTGTAAGTATCAACTAAATCTATCAAAGGGTTCAGAAGATATAATCTCTTAGAAACTTTGACGCAAAACTTTAACCACAATGTTAACGGACGGAAGAAGGATGGACGGACATCGGGCGGACAGATGGACGGACGGACGTTCTCACAAATGGATAGTTATGTGGCTATTTTTGGCAGGATCGATACTTAAGTGGCTACTTTTAGCCACAGAAAAGAAGTAATTTCGGTGTCTAACGGAATAAATCCTATTGACTTACATTGATTCTGTCCATTTACATAGCCACCTAACTATCCATTTGTTGGTGCGGACAGACGGAAAGACGGACGGAAGAACGGCAGGACGAAAGCATTATACCCCATAGCATACCTCGTATACCGGGGGTTTAATGAGTACATAGTACGTCTATGCAATGGATAAGATTATGGTAAAAATGTATGCCCTTGCCAACCCTACTTTCATCTATATGAAGTGGGGTCTAAATGGGTATGCATTTCCCGGACTTGTTAGTTTGTTTTAACAGTAAAGGCATAATATATTTCAACAGCAGCTTTGTGACCATAAAGCATCTCAGTGGCTCAGTTGAATGCGCAAGTTGCTAATGATCAGCTCGTGCGATTGATCCTCTCTAGGCTGAGGATGTTTCTTGCAAGTGATCTTGATCACGAACTATGTTCTATAGCATCTCGACCTCTTCTGCTTATCTAAAGACCGTTGTCAGTTTCTAAAAGACGAATGTGCACTATACTTGCACTGGTTATCAGCATATTGATGATCTATTTACATTTTTCTAATGAGTCCTGTGAACTCGCTATGTCCCAATCTATAAGTTCCACTGCAAAATTATTTGTACAAAACACAGTTTTCCTAAGTATTTCGAAATAATGGTGAGTCTTGGGACTTGCAAAATTTAATTTGTAAGTCCCTCGGAGAAATTATGAGTTGTTTGTTTGATTTGAGGTTTAACGTCCCCGTCAACACTGTAAAGATAATTTTGGAGACGTTGCTTCCAATTTTGTGGGTTTATTTGTCGATTCCTGATCATTGCCTTCACATCTATTTGTGTGCTGGTGGATGAACAAACAAATGGAGAGAAAAATAGGTCCTTAAGTCGTGCCATGTTAAAAGTAGGCATGACCAAAAAAAAACAAACTGAAAGTAAGCAAGAAAACAACTGAATTTCGTTGCCAGACAATATTTCATTTATTTCTTAATTATAATTCATTTCAATGCTTCCAGCCTTTAGCGTCTTTTACTGTCCTTCTTCCCCTCGATGTTGATTCTGAAACACAAGGAAAATTCCATCACAATTTAAATATAAAAGACTGACAGATACTAATGGTCATTTTTGAGAGGGATGCGAGTCATGCAAACGTGCACACATGTACACATGCACATATGTATGCATGCACAAACACATGCACACAAACATGCATGCATGCACAAACACATATGCATGCACACACACGCTTGCATGCGCACACACAAATGCATGCATGCACTCTTGCATGCACACATACATACAGCATGTACATGAGTGTGCACACACGCAAGCATGCATACAAGCACACATGCATGCACACATACACTCATGCAAGCATGCATACACACACTCATGCAAGCATGCACACATACATGCATGTATGCACACGCACACACAGGTATGCATGTATAAATGCAATATCCCCACCCCTAACAGCTTGGTTGTGCGAGGGAGATGATAACTGTTTATGTGTGTTTATGAAGAAAAAAAGAAAAGAAAAGAAAAAAAAAAAAACAAATTTCCATTCCTCCACCGGAGTTTGAACTCACGACCCTCTGATTCATAATCGACAATCTGATTCGTAGTCCAGCACTCTATCGACTCCACTGGCACACGTTTCTTACGGTATGCTATGCATCACAAAACATACAATGTACAAATACCCAAAGTGACAAAAGGCCATAACTCATGAATTATTTTTCGGAATTTAGTCAAAAGTTCATCAGGTCATCTACTCATCACAACCAATCTATTTACTAACTTTCAAGGCTCTAGCTCTTATAGTTTTTGAGATATTTTGCTGACAAGATTTTTATAAAAAAAATCAAAGGGCAATAACACTTGAAAATGGCATAATCCGGATAAGGAGAAAAAAACACGTGTCTGCTAATTTTACATGAGAAGATTATATATGAAATTTCAAAACCCTAGCATACACGGTTCTTAAGTTATGCTATGCATCACAAAATATTTAGAGGTGCAATGTACAAATGTCCAAAGTGACAACGGATCATAACTCATCACCACAAATCTATTCACCAACTTTCAAGGCTCTAGCTTCAATGGATTTTGAGATATTTTGCTGACAAAATTTTATCAAAATAAAAATCAAGGCAATAACTCTTGAAAGGGGCATAATCCGAATGAGAAAAAAAAATCGTGTCTCCTAATTTTCCATGAGGAATCCATATATTACATTTCAAAGCCCTAGCATACATGGTTCTTAAGTTATGCTATGTATCACAAAGCATACAATGTACAAATACCCAAAGTAACAAAGGGTCATTACTCATGAAGTATTTTTCGGAATTTAGTCAAAAGTTAATGAAGTCATCTAATCATCACCACCAAATTATTCACAAATTTTCAAGGCTCTAACTCTTCTAGGTTTTGAGATATTCTGCTGAAAAGATTTTATCAAAATGAAAAATTCAAACTCTTGATAGGGATGAGAAAATAATACGTGTCACCTAATTTTCTATGAGGTATCCATATATGAAATTTCAAAACCCTAGCATATAGGTTCTTAGGTTATGTTATACATAAAAAGCGTAACGGACGGACGGACAGACGGACGAACGAAGTTGGGGGCATAATGAACATGGACAGATCTATACATTTTACAGAAATTTTAAAATTTGTAACATTCATCACAATAGAGCTAAAGTTATACCTATATACTTGCATATTTTTATATTCTAAAAGTGACGAAAAACTACTATGTGTTTATCTATACCTCTCAAACATGCATATTTGGCTTGAAGATTGTTAGATACATGTAGTACACTAGCTGGTCATAATAATGTAGAAGGCGAGGCAATGATCAGGAATCGATACCATTAACCTACAACTCCCATCAGAGACACCAAAGGGAAAGAAACGCAAACATGAAACAACAGACCCTAATGGAAACATCAATAGCGGATAGCCAAAAGGACAGTAACTTTCCCACAAAATAGCCAATAGGCTATCCAAAATAAAATGATATAAGCGACACAATCACCCAAAGACAAACCATAACGAAAATAAACCACGACAGAAGAACCGCCTTGAATAAGTAATGTTTACAGATTCATGGCCTTGTTGACAGTTGCATGGGCAATGCTGATATCTGTATGAGCCAAGATGGCAGCTATAAGAGTAGTTATATGATTCATGATGGTAGCGACGGTATATGAATCGTGGGGACAGCTGTATGACACACAATTACAGCAGTACGAATCATGGCGATAGCTGTATAACAAATGGTGATAGCTATAAGAGTAATTATAAGAGTAAGACTAAAATATGATTCATGGTGAAAGCTGTATGAGTCATGGTGATGGCTTTTTGAGTTATAGTGAGAGTTTGAAGATTAATCATAACAGCTGCATGAGTATTTGTGGTAACTGCATGAGTCATGTTGATAGCTGTATGTGCAAAGGTAATACAGGCGTAATCGTGATAGCAATATGATTCGTGGGGATAGCTGAATGAGTCATGATGACAGCTAAATGAATCATGATGATAGTTGTATGAGTTATGAAGGCAGCTAAGGGTGACATCTTGATAGCCATTTGATACATGGTAATAACTGTATGATGTTCTATATAATGGGCAATCCTTTGGAAGCAAGGGCTCCAATACGGACAGACTAGCTAGTTCCCACAATTAGGCCTAGCCAGTGACCCTCAACTATTCTCAAATTTTCGCAGTGGAATCAATGATCCAAAATGACTTGAAAATATAACCCACGCTATGATCAAGGGCAGGGAGACGTTTGACGGCCGCCACACATTCCCTAAATAAAAGCTGTGGTGAAGTCATATATAATAATCCTTTGGAAGCAAGGACTACAACACGGAACAGAAAATCATAGTGTACAGGGTTATCTGGGCTATGTGATTCTTGTGATAGTCATTGTGACAACTGTATTGGTCTTGTGACAGCTTTATACGTCATAGGGACAGCTGTATGAATCATAGTGGCAGCTTTATGAGTCATGGTGATAACTTTAGGAGTCAATGTGCTAGCTGTGTGAGTTGTGGTGATGGCTGTTTAAGCCATATTAACACCAGTATGAGTAATGGGAATAGCTATAGGAGTAATGTTGGAAGCTGTTTAAGTCCTGGTAATAGCTACCAGAGCCATGACAATAAATGAATGTGTCCCTGTGGTAGTGATACATACATGTACCAGTCGTAGTGATTGCTGTAGTCGTCGCGGTGGCAGCGGTTTAAGTCATGGTGACAGCTCTGTGTGTGTGTGTGCGTGCGTGCTGGGGCATGTTTCGTCCCACCAACATCTAAGATCATATAGAAACGGGACCTCGGTTTAAAGATTTATCCGAAAGTCTGCAGAATAAAAAGCTGAAAGGTTGCCTTTGGAAATAAAGAACACATACAAGAACGAAAATCGGATACTCGGTTTTATTGAGTCTCTTCATACACAGCAATATAGTTTGCAAGGCTGCATACGCCTCCTACCACCGGCTTAAGCGATATTCGATTTTCAAACGCAATGATCCCAGAGGCTAAGAAAATATAATCTGCACTATGATGAAGGACGGGGAGACTTTTTTACGGCCGCCACACGGCACTTAACACCAGCTGCAGTGAGGTAAGGGTTGCCTTTGGAAACAAATCAAATAAAAGAACGAAAATCGGAGACTCGGTTTTATTGAGTACCTTCAGAAACAGCAATATAGTTTGCAAGGCGTATGATCCCAAAGGAAAAGGAAATATAATCTGCACTAAGAAAATATGATCTGCCCAAATCGAACCCAAGATACCTGGTTTCTAAGACGAGTAGCTTAACCGCTACACCCTGCGGAGGCTTTAATGGTGGTGACAGCTGAATGAGTCATGGTGATAACATTGTAAGTCATGGGGCTAGCTGTATTAGTCATGGGGACAGTTGTGTGAGCAATGGTGAGAGCTATGCGAGTCATGCTGATAGCTGTATGCGTCATGATGACAGCTGTTTGTGTCATGGCGACCGCTGTGTGAGACATGATGACACCTGAACTAGTCATGGTGACAGTTGTAGGAGTCGTTAGGACAGCAGCTGTGTGCATCATGTTGATATGGACAGCTGTATGACCAATGGTTACAGCTGCACGAATCATAGTGACAGTACATGAGATAAAATGGCTGATGAAAGTGTTATGGGTCTTGGTGATAGCTGTATTTGAAATTAAGATATCGTTATAGTCATGCTGGTAACTGTATGAATCATGGTGATGGTTGGAGAAGTCGTGGTGGTAGCTGCGTGAGTCACGGTTACAGCTGTATGAGTCATCTTAATAGCAGTATGAGGTATGGTAATAGCTACAAGAATCATGGTGATAGATGTATGCGTGACTGCGATAGCTGTATTAGTCTTTCCTTTGTTGATCTGAATAGAGGTTTACGCGGCTTGCTGTATTAGTCATGGTGATAGCTATATTGATCATGGTGGTCACAAAATGAGTCATTGTGACAGCTGTTTGATTCATGCTGATAGCTGTATGAGGCGTGAAGACAGCTTTAGGCATACTCATGTTATTCAATCATGTTATTCATTGCATCAGGCATAGTGTAAGCTTTATGGCACCTGACGAAATATAAGCGATGCTTATAGCTGTATGAGCACGGAGTGATGGCTGTATGAGTAACGGAGATAGCTACATGAACCAAGATGACAGTTGTATTCATAATGGTGATAGCTGTAGTGATAACGGTTAGAGCTGCATGAATTATGGTGACAGTTGTAAGCGTCACGGTGAAATCTGTTGTCATGGCGATAGCTGTGTAAGCCATGCTGACAGCCGTATGAGCCATTTTGAAAGGTGTATTAATTATATTGACAGCTGTAGTAGTCATACTGAAGACAGCATTTGCCATGATGACAGATGTGTGAGTCATGGTATGATTGATGTTAACAGCTGAATTGGAAATGGTGACAGCTGTATTGGTCATGGCAATAGCTTTAAAAGTCAAGGTGACATCTCAATGTTTAATAGCGGTATATGTATGTGTCTTAGTGAAAGATTAAAAAGGCGTGCTGATAGATATCAGAGTCATGGTAAAAGCTGTATGAGTTACGGTAATAGCTGTATGTGTCGTGGTGGCAGCTGTATGAGTCATGTTGACAGCTGTATGAGTCATCGTGATGGCTGTATTAGTCATTATATGACTCGTCGTGGCAGCTGTATTAGTTATAGTGATCGCTGTATTAGACACGATAAAAGCTATATTAGTGTTGGTGAGAGGGATGCGAGCAATGGTGATAGCTGTATGAGTCATGGTGACAGCTATAAGTGTCATGGGTACCATTGTAAGAGTCATGGTGACACCTGAAGTAATCATGGTGACAGCTGTAGAAGTCGTAAAGAAAGCCGTGTGAGTCATGTTGACAGGCTTATAAGCGATGTTGATTGCTACATGAACAATGGTTACAGCTGCATAATTTATGCTAATAGCTACAGGAGATATGACTGTTGAAAACGAAATAAGTTTTGATGGCAGCTATATATGAAATTAAGATATCCGAGTCATTTTGGGCGCCGTATGATTCGTCTAGAAGTCGTGCTGATAGCTGTATGAGTCATGATAACAGCTGTATGTGTCATGGCGACCGCTGTATGAGACATGATGACATCTGAAGAAGTCATGGTGGCAGCTGTAGGAGTCATGAGGAAAGCTATGTGAGTCATATTGATATGGACAGCTGTATGAGCAATGGTTCATAGTGACAATACTGGAGATATGGCTGATGAAAGCGCTATGGGTCGTGGTGACAGTTGTATGTGAATTAAGATATCTGTATGAATCGTGGTGGTAGCTGTATGATTCATGGTGATAGTTATAGATGTCGTGGTGATAGCTGTGTGAGTCCTAGGGACAGCTGTATGAGTCATCTTAATACGAGGGTAGGCTGGGAAGTTCTGAGCCTGACCAAGAAGCAGGCATCGAACAGCCATGAAATTTTGTATTCATTAAATCCAAACCTTTATTTCTTGATTTGACTCAAATGAGTTCAAGTTTACCTGCAATAACGTAGAAATTCTAGACTTTGAAAATTGATACTAACACGTTTTTGAGAAAATGGACAAAATCTGGCATCGTGGTGTCATCAAGTACCTCCATAAAAAGGGGTTAGCTCCTAAGGACATTCATACCAATATGGTTGCTACATTAGGGAATGATGCTCCTTCGTATGCAACCGTAAAAAGGTGGGCAGGAAATTTTAAGATGGGCAAGGGCAGCCTTGAAGATGATGACCGGTGTGGATGACCCACGACGGCAACAACTGAGGAAACCATCAGCCAAGACCACACGGCCGTGATGGATGATAGGCGTTTAACTGTGAATCAGTAAGCTAACACTGTTGGCATCTCCCGTGAACGAGTAGAGAACATTCTACACAGTGAGTTAGGAATGTCGAAGGTTTCCGCCAGATGGGTGCCACGGCTTTTGACGCCTGACCAGACTGAACCTGTCACAAGCCAACTTGGCTATTTTTGAAGCAGACCAAGATGGTTTTCTTGACCGTTTTGTCACTCAGGATGAGTGTTGGGTTCATCACTTTGAGTCAAAGACCAAAAGACAATCCATGCAATGGAAGCACCCTGGCTCACCCCCTCCAAAGAAGGCAAAGGTCGTCTCCTCTGCAGGGAAGGTATTGACATCAGTGTTCTGGGATGCCAAGCGTATAATATTCATAGATTACATTCAAAAGGGCAGACCAATTAATGGGGAGTATTATGCAGATCTGCTAAAACAAATGCGAAAAGCAATTAAGGCTAAACGACCCGGAAAATTGACAAAAGGGTTCTTGTTCCATCAGGACAATGCGCCTGCTCAGAAATCGGTTGTCGCTATGGCTGCTGTGCATGACTGTGGCTTCACACTTGTCGATCACCCTCCGTATTCACCTGATCTAGCTCCATCAGATTATTTCCTGTTTCCAAACATGAAAACGCACTTGGCTGGGCAGTATTATCGGTCAGACGAGGAGGTGATAGCTACTGTGGAGGAGTTTTTCAGGGACCAAGATGAGACCTTCTATACCACTGGGATCCAAGGACTCCAGCATCGCTGGAGGAAGTGTGTGGACAGGAAGGGAGACTATGTTGAAAAATAAGGCACTTTCAGCATGGACAAACCATTGGATCTTGGTCAGGCTCAGAACTTTTTAGCCTACCCTCGTAGCTGTATGAGTTACGGTAATAGCTACAACCCTCATGGTGATAGCTGTATGAGTGATTGTGATAGCTGTATTGGTTTTTTGTTTGTTTGTTTGAATAGAGGTTTAACGTCCCCTTCAACACTATTTAGGTCATTTTCGAGACGTTGCTTTCAATTTTGTGGGCCTTTACCCGACATTGAGATGAAATGAAATCGCATGCCCTGCCGCTCTATGAAACCAAAAGGTTTATATGCATGAACGGTCCGACTCGCACCACTTTGCCTGAACAGGCTTAGACCAATGCTGTATACTAGTACTCGAGTGCGGTCGGTTTCAGCTATGCGTGGAAACACTTTGCATCTTAATTTAATTCTCCAAGTCCCGATGGGCTGGAGCTTGCTGTATTGGTGATGGTGATAGCTATATGGCTCATGGTGGTCACTGAATGAGTGATTGTGACAGCTGTTCGAGTCATCCTGATAGCTGTATGAGGCATGAAGACAGCTTTAGACGTAGTCATCTGGTTCATTGTTACAGCTGTATTAGACATAGTGTTTGCAGTATGAACCCTGTCGACAGCAATATGTGCGAAGCTTTAAGCTGTATGAGCACAGAGTGATGGCTGTATGAGTCACGGAGATAGCTGTACGAGCTGTGGTGACAGCTGTATTCGTCATGGTGATAGCTGTCGGGATCACGATTAGAGCTGCATGAATTTTGGTGACAGTTGTAAGAGTCTCTGTGAAAGCTGTAAGCATTGGCGATAGCTGTTTAAGCCATACTGACGGTCGTATAAGCCATTTTTAAGGATGCATTAGTCATATTGATAGCTGTAGTAGTTATACTGACAACAGCAGTAGTCATGATGATAGATTAGTGAGTCATGGTGACAGCTGTATGAGTAGTGTTAACAGCTGTATTGGTCATGGTTACAGTCGCTTAGGTCATGACGATAGCTATAAAAGTCAAGGTAACACCTGAATGAGTAAAGGTGGTAGCTATATGTGTCTTGGTGAAAGCTTTAAAAGTCGTGCTGATAGATATCCGAGTCATGGTAATAGCTGCATGAGTTATGGTAATAGCTGTTTGTGTCGTGTTGACACCTGTATGAGTTATCGTGATGGCTGTATTAGTCATGATATGGATCGTCGTGGCAGCTGTATTAGTTATTGTGATCGCTGTATTAGACATGATGAAAGCTATATAAGTCCTAGTGGAAGGGATGCGAGTCATGGTGGTAGCTCTATGAGTCATGGTGACAAGGTGTTATGGTAATCTTCGTAAGATTCATGCTCACACCTGAAGTAGTGATTGTGAGAGCTATAGAAGTCGTAAAGAAAGCTGTGTGAGTCATGTTGACAGCCTTATAGGTGATGGTGACAGCTGTATGAACAATGGTTAGAGCTGTAAAATCCATGCTGATAGTTATAGGAGATATGACTGTTGAAAAAGGAATAAGTCTTGGTGGCAGCTGTATATGAAATTAAGATATCCAAGACATTGTGGGCGCTGTATGATTCATGGTGATGGCTATAGAAGTCGTGGTGATAACTGTATGAGTTATGGTGACAGTTGTGTGAGTGTCCTAATTGCTGTATGAGTCATTGCAATAGCTACAGAAGACATAGTGTATGAGAGACTTTGTGACAGCTGTATGGGACATTGTGATAGCTGTATGAGCTTTGGAGACAGCTGTAGGTGTCAAGTGAAGGCTCAATGACCAATGGCGGCAGCTATATGAGTCATGCATATAGCTGTATGAGACATACTTATGGCTGTAAGAGTCACGGAGACAGATGTATGTGCAAGGGTGACAGCTGCTTTCGTCACGGTGATAGCTGTAGGAATCACGCTTAGAGATACATGAATCATGATGACAGTTATATGAGCCATTGTGATAGCTTTGGGATTCATGGTGAATTCGGTAGGAATGAAGGTATTAACTGTGTGAGTCATCTTGATAATTCTATTATTTATAAATGAAATACTGAATGCAATATCAGTGGTATCACACACTGCAAAGCATACATGGCATACACTATATATATGAAATAATAGCATAGTAAATCAGTGACATGTGTATGTGCAACCAATTAGCACAGAAAGACTATTTAAACTACAATGGGCCAAAGTAGCATAAAGTTGTAAATATTATATGTAAATATTACCACAGTTAGTTCTAACATTTCAATTGAAATAGTACTGTTGCTCTTCTGGGACATTTATATTTGACAAACATATACTGAGAGGCAAAAGTAAGTATACAGGTTACTGAACGCTGATTTGCGTTCCAATGTCTCCCTCTCTACATACATATGTGGCATCATAAATAAGAACAACCACTTCTGCGTGATTTGCAGCAGTTTCCGTTAAAATTGATTAAAGGATAATGAAATTTCGTCACTTGAAATGGACAGGGGGCTCTCATCCAATATTTTGTCTTGAGTAGTTTCCCTTTAAACATGTGTTTCGAATAAGTGTTATTCAATAAATGATTTTTTTCTGCAACAGATTCAAAGAAGGGGAACTGATTGGCAAGAATATATCCCATATTTAAATTAAACACAAGGTAAAATGCAACATTTTTGTCAAAGAAAATGTCATTTTCGCCTTTTACGTTCTTCCTTTGATTAAATGCTTTATGTTACTTTGGGATTTGTTTGTACTGGTGATTAACTTTTCTTTGAGTAATTTTCGAGGCATCACTATGGAGTAAGTATAAAAATGCCGAGGAAAACAAAAATTATGTGAAAGTTTCAAATGAATATCGTACACGATTTGAAAAAAAGACTCATTTCATTCACTATGATTTTAATTGAAAGGGAGATAATCCGGAACAGGCAGAAATTACAATTGAGTTTGAAGCTGTTTGTTTGGGTTTAATGGCAAAGTAATGATGGCGTCTTATCGATGAACGTTCGTACATGACTTGTGCGATGCGCATAAGTTTGAATGTCATGTACAACACGAGACTTTGTTGGAAATATTGATTATCAATTAAGGGCAATAACTCCATCATGGATGACTGCAACAGGAAAAGAATTGGACTTCCACAAACTTAGACGTTTGGGAAAAACGGACATAGGCATATTTTATGACAGACAGCAATATAAGACCCGGTATTCCAAATCAAAAACTGTTTACTTTTTATTGCCTCTGAGTATATTTAAAATAATACCTATATGAATCCTAGTGATAGATTTATTAGTCATCGTCATACATGTATGAGTCATACTGACAGCTGTTGCAGTCATGGTGACAGTTGTAGTAGTCATGGTGGCAGCTGTAGGAGTCATGATGATAGCTGTGTGAGTCATGATGACAGGTGTAAAAGTGATATTAACAGCTATATTGGTCATGATGACAGCTGTATAGGTCATGGCGGTAGTTATAGGTGTCATGTTAACAGCTGTACAAGTCATGACAGTAGCAAAAAGAGCCTTGGTAAAAGCTACAGAAGTCGTGCTGATAGATATAGGCGTCATGGTGACAGATATATGGTTATAGCTATGTAGGTCATGGTGACAACTGCATGAGTCAGCTGTATGAGCCATCATGATAGCTGTATAAGTAATGTTATGAGTCTTCGTTAGAGCTGTATTAGTCGATGTGATAGCTGTATTAGTCACGGTTATAGCTATATGATAAGTAATTGTGAAAGCTTTTTGAGTCATTGTGTCAACTGTATAAGCCATGGTCCAAGCTGAATGCATCGTCGTGACAGCCGTATGAGCTAAGATGACTGCTGTTTGATTTACGGTGTTGTATAATGGTAGTAGTCATTAGCTTCATGGGTTTTGCTGACAACTGTTTGAGGCGTCGTCACAGCTGTAGGAGCCATGCCGTCTGCTACTCGTGACAACATGATGAGTCATGGTTACAGAAGTACGAGTCATCGTGACAGCTGTATTGGTCAGTGTGACAGTTGTGTGAGTCATGGCATGGGTAAACGAGTCAAAGTGACAGGGAGTGATATGTGATAGAGTCATGATGACAGGTGTATGAGTCATAATGATAGTTGTGTGTGCTAGTGATAGCCGTATGAGTCATCATGACATGTGTATGGGGCGAGGTGATACCTGTATATTTCACGGTGACAGCTAAATCAGTCATGGTGATAGCTGTATGCATCATGGTAGTGGTAGTCATGGTCATGGCTGTATATGAGTCGTGATTTGTGACAGATGTATTAGCCATCATGTCATGCAGCTGTATGAATCATCGCGACAGCTGTTCGAGCCATGATACATGCCGATAGCTGTATGAAGCATGTTGATATCTGTACATGAGTCATGGTTAAAGCTGTACGGATCATGGTGACTGCTGTGTGTGCCATGTTAACTGTTCTATGAGTTATGGTGACAGCTGAAAGGCATCGTGACAGTCCTATGAGTCGTCGTGACAGGTATATGAACAATGGTTACAGTCGCATAATTCATGCTGAGAGCTATAGGATATACATGTATGACTGTTGCAAACGGAATATATCTTGGTGGCAGTTGTATTTGAAATTAAGATATCCGAGTCATTGTGGGCGCTGTATGATTCCTGGTGATAGCTGTAGATGTCGTCCTGATAGCTGAATGAATTATGGTGACAGCTGTGTGAGTGATCAAATTGCTGTATGAGTCAATGCAATAGCTACAGGATACATGGTGGTAGATGTTTGCTGTATTCATGGTGATAGCTGAATAGGCCATGGCAATCGCTGTATAAGTATTAAATGGTGGCAGCAATATGAGTCGTGGTGATTGCTGTAAGAACCACAGAAACAGCTGGAAAAGCCATGATAATAGCTATATGAGTTATGCTGGCAGCACTATGATAGTGTTGTCAGCATACGTCATGGCGATAGCTGTTTGAGTGATGATGACGGCTTAATCAGTCACGCTGGCAGCAGTTCGAGTCATGATGATAGTTGTATGAGTCATGGAGACAGTTGTATGAGCCATGGTTACAACTGTATTAGTCATATTTGCAGCTCTATGGGTCATTGCGACAGCTGTATGGACCTTGGAGACAGCTGTAGGTGTCACGGTGAATGCTCAATGACCCATGACGACAGCTATATGTATGAGTCATGCTTATAGCCGTACGAGACATACTGATGGTTGTATGAATCACGGAGACAGATGTATGTGCCGTGGTGACAGCTGCTTCCCTCAAGGTGATAGTTGTAGGAATCACGCTTAGAGATGCGTGAATCATGGTGACAGTTATATGAGCCATTGTGATAGCTGTGAGATTCATTGTTAAAGCTGTAGGAATGGAGGTATTAGCTGTGTGAGTCATGTTGATAGTTTTATCATTTATCAATGAAATACTGATTTACGGTGTGGTATAATTCATCTCTGTAGTTTTTTTATTTGTATGTTCTCGGAGATGTTACACTGATGAGTTAGGAAGCCTTCATGGTGACTAAACAAAATTAGTGTATACCGCGACAGAGGTAAGGGCGAGGATTATGGCCATGTAAAATCGGTTAAAGCCCCCCCCCCCCCCCACCCCCAGTGGAATTCTTTCCACTGATCGTTCCAAGGCGGTTCTTCTGTGGCGGTTTATTTATGTTGTTGTTTGTTACATACTGTGTGTATCACTTGTGTCTTTTTATTTTAGATGGCCATTTGGCCATTTTGTGGGAAAGTAACTGTCCTTATGGCCTTCCTTAGTTTAGGTTTCCACTTTTGTCTGGTCGCTTCATGTTTGTGTTTCTTTCCCTTTGTTGTCTTTGGTGGGTGGAGTAAGTTAATTGTATCGATTCCTGATCTTTGTTTTACTTCTACTTTACAATATCAGTGGTACCATACATTGCAAAGCATATATGACACACACACAATATATATGAAAAATAACAGGACTCTTGCATTATCAGGGGTAGTCCTAGGAAGATAAATGAATATGGGGTGCTGAATTACTATTTAATACAATTGGGAGATATCTATAATTTTACTCTTGGTATCTATATATCAAATTATAATTAACATTATTATCAATATTTTGGTATCATAAAATGTAATCATTGATATGTAATATATATTTCTTGATGTCTATAAATTTGTTTAATGATATCCATTATTCCTTTACATATAACGATATCTAAAATCCAATTATAGATACCATTTAAAGGCTGGATAATAGATATCACAGATTTGAATAATGGATATCAAAAATATATATTATGGATATCAATAAATGTAATTATTGATATCCTGATATGTTCATCCATATTTGATATCTATATATTGAAAAAAGATATCTATAACTTGAATTATAGATATCCCTTAACTCATTATGGATAAAATGAAATAAATAATACATATCTAATATTATTTATAGATATATAATAATATTTGTTGATATCCTATATTTTTATTACAGACATCTATATATCAATTTGTAGATATTTATAAATCAAATTATAGATATCTATAAATAAAATTATAGACATTTATAATTAAAATTATTGATATTGGATATTTATTATTTATTTCATGATATCTATAATATGTAAAGGGTTATCAATAATTCCAATTGTAAATATCTTTTACTTGATATATAGATACCAAAGATTGAAGAGCATTTGAGGATAACAATATTTTCATTTATTGATGTCAATAATGTATTTTATGATATCCATTATTGAAAATTGTGAAATCCATAATTCAGCCTTTTAAATGATTTCTATAATTTGATTTTAGATATTTATATATGCAAAGAAGTAATTGATATCATAAAACAAATATATTAATATCAAGAAATATATATAACATATCTTGGATTTCATTTTATGATATCAAAAAATAAAGATAATTATAGATATCAATAATGTTAATTGTACATATCTGTAATTTGTTTAAATGATATTTATAATTTGATTTATAGATATCTGTAATTAAATATAATAGGATATCAATAATTTTTATTAACTATCTATAAATAATATTAGATATCTATTATTTATTTTATGATATTTGAAAAATGTTTAAGGATATCTATAATTCAAATTATAGATATCTATTATTCTATATATAGATAGCAAATATAGAAGAACATTTTAGGATATCATAAATATCATTTATTGATATCCATAAAATATTTTCTGACATTCATATCTAAAAATAATATTAGATATCTATTATATATTTTATGATATCTAAAATATGTTAAGACATATCTATAATTCAGTTATAGATATCTTTTATTCGATATATAGATATCAAATATTGAAGAACATTTTAGGATATCGATAATTACATTTATTGATATTGAAAATATATTTTCTGCTATCAATTACTGAAAATTGTGATATCTATAATTCAGCCTTTGAAATGATAACTATAATTGGATTTTTTTTTTGGATATCTATATATGCAATGGAATAATTGATATCATAAAATAAATTGATAGATATCAAGAAATATATTTTACATATCATTGGTTACCTTTTCTATGATATCAAAAAATATCGATAATTACAGATATAAAAAATGTTACTCTTAGTTATCTATAATTTGACTAAAAGATATCTTGGTAGGTCAGTCAGATGCAGGTCTGACTGGTGATCAGAAGGACACGTGTTTGATTCCTGTTGGAGTCGGCAACATTCCTTCCTATCTTTTCTATTTTCATTTTCTCCCTTCTGCTGATTCAAGAAGGGCAGTTGTCAGTTTCTGTGAAAGAATGTGCACTGTATTAGTTAACCGCTAACGTATAAGCTTGCCCAGGAAAAGTGTGGATAAGTTGACTGACCGATTCAAAAATGTCCTAAATGGGGATGCCTGGGCCTTTAAACTCCAATACAAGCAAATAACTAAATCTTGAAATTCAATTAAATAGTAAAACAGCACCTCATAAATGAAGGTAGGTAAGAATTGGTTGAAGGATACTTTGTTTGTCGCAAAGAGCTTATGAATGCAACATTGCTACACAATGGCAAGCCATTTTACTTTTTATTATGGAATGTAGATATCTTATTTATTAAATAAGATATCTTATTTATTATATAAGATATCTCATATAGGATATAAGATACCTTATATCCTAAAGTAGATATCTTATATCCTATATGATATATCTTATTTAATTCAGCAATGCAGATATCTGATATGATATATAAGTTATCTTATATCTTAAATAAGATATCTTATATAACATAGATATCTTATATAAATAAGATATCTGATTGTCTTAATTACTAAAACATATAAGATATCTTATATGCTATATAAGATATCTAATATACTAAATAAGATATCTAATATAGCATATAAGATATCTTATATAACATATAACATATCAGATATCTTATATATTATATAAGATATCTTATTTATATTGGTATATAAGATATCTTAATTGGTATATCAGATATCTTATTCCACATATAAGATATCTTATAAAGCGTATAAGATATCTTATTTAACATATGATATATAAAGCGTATAAGATATCTTATTTAACATATGATATCTTATATACGTTTGATAAATAAGATATCTTAATCAACATATAAGACATCTATGTAAATTCGAAAGAAATAACAAATAATAGTCGCTCCCTCTCGTACCTATATGCACAAAAGACTGCTACACAGACAGAGAACTGGAGAAAATTGATTATAAATGCATTCTTGAAGTGTGGGTTTCCCAAACAGGTGCGATACATTTTTTTTTTTTTTTTTTTTTTAAGTGAGAGAGAGAGAGAGAGAGGGGGAGAGAGATATACATGTATATAGATAATAAATCCAGCTTGCTTTTGTTTGTATAATTTAATAATCCTCCCTTACAAAAATTCTTCAGATAGTAGAAGTCTTAATTGAACTTCAAACTCTTGAGTTATGCCAAGCGCTGCTCGCTGCATGTATTTTGAAAAAAAAAAACAAAAAAAAAAAGCTTCTCACCAGACTGTGCATATATTCAGCATGGTTTCTGCCTCTACTTTTCGCATAATTAGTTCAATATTTCTTTGTCCCTTTTATCCCTTTTTACCAAATGGAATCATCCTCCTTATATATGGCAGGAGTCCATTTTGAATATTAGGTATGACAGGTTGTGTAATCTGAAAATTGTTGAACGTTTTGCAAATAGTGTAGGCCCTGATCTGATCTGGGCCTGCACTGTTTGCAAGGGGTTCTGGCACAAAATGGGTAATGGAATGTTAGGCATAAATGGGAGTAGTCATTTCCAGATATGCTTTTGGCAGTTTGGGGTAGACTTCATTATGTTTTTTGGTAAAATATATTAGATATCTTATTTGTCAAATAAGATATCTTATATATTTAGGTGAATAAGATATCTTATATTTTGTTTGTTTGATTTGAGGTTTAACGTCCCCGTCAACACTGTAAAGGTCATTTTGGTGACGTTGCTTCCAATTTTGTGGGATTTTTACCCGACATTGAGATGAAATGACATCTCAAGCCCTGTCGCCATATGAAACCAATAGAGTTTATTAGTATGGACAGTCCCGCCTCACACCGCGGTTCCTGGACAGGCTTAGATCCTCGAAGCGGTTTACCAGTACTAGTGTGCGGGCCGGATTCAGCTCTGCGTGGAAGCATCATGCAGCCCATATATTTCTTCAAGCCCCTATGGGCGGGGGCGAAAGATATCTTATATATTATATATCTTATATGTTGTATAAGATATCTAATATATCAAATAAGATATCTGATATAGGATTTAAGATATCTTATTCACTGGAATATATAAGATATCTGATATGCTAAATAAGATATCTAATATACCAAATAAGATATCTAATATAACATATAAGATATCTTATATAATACCGGCCCCGATAGCTCAGTTGGTAGAGTGTCCGCTCCGGGGAACGGGAGGTCTCGGGTTCGATCCCGGGCCGCGACATACCAAAGGCGTTAAAAATGGTACTAGCTGCTCCTCGCTTGGCACTCAGATTTACGGGGTAGAGCTAGGACTGGTCGGTCCAGTGTCAGGATAATGTGACTGGGTGTGGTATCATGTAATGTGTCTGGGACATGATACTTCAGTGAGGCAGCACTATAAACGTGAGCATTGAGCTCCCTGTCGCAACCAGACACCGTCATGATATGACTGAAAAATTGTTGAAAGCGACGTTAAACCCGAATTCACACACACACACACACACATCTTATATAATATATCAGATATCTTATGTATCATATAAGATATCCTATTTCCATCTTTAAATAATATACCTTGAATAATAAATAAGATCTTATATAATAAATAAGATATCTTATACAATATATAAGATATCTGATATGCTACAAAAGATATCTCATATGCTATATTAGCTATCTTATTTAGTATATAAGCTATCGTATACATTTTGTAAATAAGATATCTTATATCCTTTATTAGATATCTCATATCCTATATAAGATATCTAATATAATAAATAAGATATCTAATAAAGCATACACGATATCTTATATGACATATCAGATATCTTATATATAAAGATATCTTATATATTATATAAGATATCTTAAATGCTATATAAGATATCTTATATAATAAATAAGATATAAAGATGTCTCATATATTATATAAGATATCTTATATGCTATATAAGATATCTTATATAATAATTAAGATATCTAATATAATATATATCTTCTATGATAAATTAGATATCTACATTCCATAATAAATAGTAAAAAGGCTTGCCATACTTCCCAGTCACCACGGCAGCCCCCGCCCATACGGGCTTGAAGAAATATATGGGCTGCATGATGCTTCCAGGCAGAGCTGAATCCTGCCCGCACACTAGTACTGGTAAACCGCTTAGAGGATCTAAGCCTGTCCAGGAACCGCAGTGCGAGGCGGACTGTCCATGCTAATAAACCCTATTGGTTTCATTATGTGACACGACTTGAGATGTCATTTCATCTCAATGTCGACTAAAAGTCCAACAAAATTGAAAGCAACGTCTCCAAAATGACCTTTACAGTGTTGACTGGGAAGTTAAACCTCAAATAAAACAAAAACCAGTCACCACGGAGCTTCCCAGTCACATTTGCCGCACTAGTACCATGACGAATTTATGGACAATTTTCTCTCCAGCGGACAATTCAATTGACAGAGGATGTATAAATACAAATTATGGCCCCAATTAAACCATATGCAAGAATTAACATATGACACAATCTTATTCTAGTGTGTGAGGATTCAGATAATTAATTATTATCCAAATATTCTCATGTGAACAAATTACTCGGTGTCAATAAAGGCCGTCAGTAAATCGAAAGTAGGAAATCAGGCCGGAAATGCAAAACGTGGAGCCAGTACTCCAGTCGGCGCATGCGTATTGCATGGTGACTTGCATGGTTACTGATTCCAATAACCATCTCCGTACATACCTCATTCCTGATCATTGCCTCCACTTCTATTTTGTTGTCTGTGTCGTTACTAAACTGTACAAATGTGAAATAGATAGAATATTCAAGATGAAAAATGCAACATGCGTGCACTTTCGTGACCGCCAATTTCGAAAAGAATAATAATAATTATAAAACCATTATCCATGACACAGAATGCGATTTCAAAAGACTTACGGAAGACAATCATGAAAACAAACATTCCTATACAATTTTGACCCAATTAAACCCCAATTTCAATGATTACTTAAAACTGGGGGGGGGGGGGGGGGGGGGGGGGGGTAGGGGTGTACTTTATTTCTCGCATTTAGGGGGGGGGGGGGGGAGGGGGTGTACATTATTTTTCGCATTTCTGCCCCAAAACTAGTGCCCACAGTCTGAACTGAAATATGTAAAATATCAGGATTTTGATCTGAAAAATTTTAGTTTTTTGGTGGGAAAAATGTTCAATGCATTTGATTAGGCATGTTTTGAGCATAAACATATTTTATTGCCTTTGTACATGATAACAAGTACAAACAATGGGGTTGCGCTACAAGTTCTACCAACATTAGCTACAGCCCTTCCCCTAAAGCTTGGCATGCAGAACAACCAACACGGCAATTAAATATAATGTTGAAACATAAAATAGAAGATTTAATACTGAATAAATAAATAAAAAAAAAAACAAAGATGAAATAAATAAATAAAATAAATAAATAAAAAAAAATAAATAAATAATGCCAATGGTGATTGTGCCTCTCCGTCACCTCCCCACTATCCGACGCACCGCTACGTCCAAGGTCTGCTAATTATGGTCTTTCGTCCTGAAAAAAAGTAAATAATTATTCTGATTGAGCATGAAAGAACAATATCTCAATTAAATCGTCCTGTATCTTCAATAAACTTATGGACAGCCTCAAATAAAAGCATATTATCATCCTCTGACAAATTTGAATTTCCACAAAGAAGTAACTGTAAATTTAATGGGTGTAATGGCCTTGTTGCATGGAACATAACTATCCTTTGGTCATGAAACAGGCCACATTTAAACAGAAAGTGTTCTGCATCCTCCATTTCTTCTGAACACTCACATATAGGGCTGTCTCGAAGATGATTACAGAAAGGTCATTGTTAAGATTACTACATCGATTTCGTATTCGTCAGTGAAGTACAGATAGCTTTCGACTACCCTTAGGATAACGGATAGGAACTGTTATGCCTGAACAAAGGTGCTTTTTAACTTGATAACAGAAGGCATTATAAGTTTCCGAATTTCGATACTGCATTGGTAACTCATTCCATGCCGAAATGGAGGAAGGAATACATGAACGACTGAATATTGTTGTACGCTGAGGAACAGTGACTATATTGTCTCTGTTACGTGGTGGATAGCGTGTGGTTTCACCAACACTTGGAGGTATTATATCAGATATATATGAAGGCACCATATTTTGTGTAACTCTATACATAAATTTTATTTTTGATTCCTTCTACGCAAAGAAAGAGAGTCCCATCCACATTCCTTATAAAGCCTTTCAATCGATACAGATCTTGTAAGACCGGTTACACTCCGGGCAGCCTCATTCTGTAATTTTCTAGAGAATTTGCCTGTTCCATAGTACAGTTGTCCCAGACTACAGATGAGTATTCTAAGATTGGCCTAACATATGATATATAAACCTGATTTAAAGCTACTCTGCTGAAAGTATATTTTAATTTACGCATAATCCCAATTACCTTTGATGCTGAAGTTAAATACTGTCTATATGATTCTGCCATTTACCGTTTTCAGTGAGGGTTATACCTAGATGTTTGTGTTGATCCACAAAATTAATATCGATACCGTCAAAAGTCAATCTCGGAACTGCATCTACTTTCAAAAGTGAAAATAACATGGCTACAGTTTTATTTGGATTAAAATTGACCAGCCATTGTTTGGCCCATGCCGAAACAATAGCCAAATCGTGATTTAGTATCCCCTCAATATCATTTAGATTTGCAGCTGACAAGAAAAGAGAACTGTCATCTGCGAACAGGCGAGTTAAACTCAATAACTGGTCTGCTATATCATTCACATATACTAAAAATAATAATGGTCCAAGTACAGAACCTTGGGGTACACCAGCTAAAACCTCCTTATAATCTGAGCATATTGAATTTAAGACCACGCATTGCTTTCTGTTAAATAAGTAGTCAGCAAGCCAGTCAAGTAAGCTTCCATCAATCCCATTTTGCTTTAATTTGAATAATAGACCTTTATGCCATACCCCATCAAAAGCTTTAGAAATGTCAAAAAACACCATGCAGGAATATTGTTTATTTTCACATGTTTGACATATGTGGTGATATATATCTACAAGTTGAAATGTTGTTGAGTGACCCGGAACAAAACCTGACTGATATTTGTACAGTAAATTGTTTAAGTGAAGGTGATTATACATATGTTTAAACACAATACGTTCCATAATTTTACCAACTGAGCTGGAGAGTGAAACGGGCCTGTAATTAGCAGGCATGTTTTATTAATGCAAACAAGCGAACAAATAATGGCCGCAATAATGAATAAAAATAACTGGAGTATAGTACGCATGCACCGGGATCTTCGTATGAATAAATAAAAATAAAAAATGAGTTCCTTTAAGAGCAATGAAAGCATTCATAAGAAAGAAGATGGGTCATACTACGTAGTTTCGGCTAATAAAGCCTCATCAGTGACCCTGTAATGATTCGGCAAAGAAAGCCAGAGGAAACATACTGCAATTTTGCAAATTTCGAATAGGCAGTCGATACAAAGACTGATATAAATCAAATTGGGGTCCAAAAAATTAAAAACCTGTCTAGAATATGAGTCTAAACCAATAATTTATTTCTGATTTCTCAGAATATTCACGCTGATCTCAAAGGACCAAAAGTAAAATATAAACTGCACTATGGTTGATGTACGGGGAGACGTTTTACGGCCGCCACACGGCACAACACCAGCTGCAGTGAAGGCAAATAAAAATCAAAAATTAGTTCCTTTAAGAGCAATGAAAACATTCATAAGAAAGAAGATGGGTCATACTACGTAGTTTCGGCTAATAAAGCCTCATCAGTGACCCTGTAATGATCTGACAAAGAAAGCCAGAGGAAACATACTGCAATTTTGCAAATTTCGAATAGGCAGTCGATACAAAGACTGATATAAATCAAATTGGGGTCCAAAAAATTAAAATCCTGTCTAGAATATGAGTCTAAACCAATAATTTATTTCTGATTTCTCAGAATATTCACGCTGATCTCAAAGGACCGAAAGTAAAATATAAACTACACTATGTTTGATGTACGGGGAGACGTTTTACGGCCGCCACACGGCACAACACCAGCTGCAGTGAAGGCAAATAAAAATCAAAAATGAGTTCCTTTAAGAGCAATGAAAACATTCATAAGAAAGAAGATGGGTCTTACTACGTAGTTTCGGTTAATAAAGCCTCATCAGTTACCCTGTAATGATCCGGCAAAGAAAGCCAGAGGAAACATACTGCAATTTTGCAAATTTCGAATAGGCAATCGATACAAAGACTGATATAAATCAAATTTGGGTCCAAAATATTAAAAACCTGTCTAGAATATGAGTCTAAACCAATAATTTATTTCTGATTTCTCAGAATATTCACGCTGATCTCAAAGGACCAAAAGTCTCTTTTGCAAAATAAATAAACACATCTAAAAGATAAAAAATAACTATCAAAAGAACGAAGCAGAAACTATTTCAGCTCATTAAAAAGGCACTTGATTTCGTAGAAAAAAAATAAATAAACATCATTTAACGAAAGTAAAGTTCCTTTGAAAGGGGACAGATTTTGTTTCTACAATATTTCCTAACTATCTACAGTAATGAAACAAAACGAGAGCAATGACAAAGAATTCTCAAGAGGAAATGTGGCTCTGGTGTCTATTTCACATCTCCATCTGTTGCAGGCACAGACAGATTGGTTTATGATCAGTACTAGCATTTGAAACAATCACTGGCTGTGTGATGAAACCAAATATGATAATATCCATGACTGTTCGTTCCTAACGATGTTAAAATGTTGTCAGTAATTTCTCAAAGTGGAAATTTTGTGATACAAGTTGCCGTACTGTTAATTCAGCATTTTCCCCAAGTTGCCGTACTTTAAAATACAAGTCGCCGTACTCTTTTGTTTTATGTTTTTTTGAAAGAAAACTGCAGTATAACGCGAGCGATTCAATTAAAACTTATACACAATAACTTTTCTAACCTTCTGAATATTCCGGCATGGAAAACAGAAGGCCAGTGGTCTTTAATCAAAGCAAAAACGAGTACTTTCCACGAAAAAGATGATTTGTTCTTGGTACCAGTTGTCAAGATTTCAGTCTGTTTAGCGATTTCCAGTGAGTTGTTATCAGAATCATGAAAGCAGGCAAGAGGTAGATATCTCTCCGACACATATCCATTTTGCTTTAAATGGCAGAATCCTGTAGAAACCTGTAAACAGCTTTTTACCTACCTTACTGTGTGCCATGCTTGCGATAAATATTGATTTCGCTGGTACTTTTGGTGCTACACGGTGCTAATATATTATTATCTGTTTATCCGTCCGCCCAACCGTAAAGTTTTCGGGGCCTCTCCATATCTCCTAAGCCCCTAAAAGAATTTCTTGAAATATGGTTTAAATGTTCAGCATAACGATAATATGTGCAGAAACCATTTCAAATCAAGTTCAACGTCAGACTTTAAGACAAACGTCCAAATTTTCGTGTCCGCTCCATATCTCTCAAAACCCCTGAACGGATTATCTTGTTCAAATGGTATTTTTGTGCCCTGGGTAGGTGGGTCAAATGTTGAGCTTTTCATGGTGAATATACATTTCAACGATGTCAAGGTCAAATAACAAAAAATAATGTCAGTATTTTATGTTCGACTCATATCTTCTAAACCCCTGGTAATTTTTGTTTTAAGAAAATCTAAGCAAATGTTCTTCTTGGTAGGACAGTGTACAGAACTAACATTCCACTGATATCAGAAAAATGTCACGGTAAGGCTTAAAGGTCAAAATTTAAATGGTAAGTTTTGTTCACCTCATATCTACAAAATTCCATTGAAGAATTTTCTTGAAACCTGGTATTCAGCTTAACAGGACTGTATTACAGTGATGTCAAGTCAATTTCAAGGTCAGCCGAAGGCCGAAGTTTGAATGGTATTTTTATGCACCCGCCTTCTCCTAAGCTTTTTTTAAAAGTTGATACTTGTATCAAGTTTCTATGTCAACGGAATTCTAGTTCCGGTACTGGACCCACATACAGCGCTTCCGCTTCTTCAAACATCCACTTAATAAAAATAGTCTTTAAAACCAAACATGACAGTACTGTGCCGAGGATTGAACTTCGGAAAAGTTCTTAATACTTAACATGCTAATTAACTTTAACGGGCCTCCGTGGCCTAGTGGTTTAGAGCGCTGACTCTTGATCATTAGTCTCTCACCGCTGTGGTTCGAGCCTCACATGTGAGACGCCAAGTTCTGCAACGGAAGGTCAGGTGGTCTTTCTCCGGGAACTCCGGTTTTCGCCCACCTCTGATTAACGATCGGCTCGATATGAGTGAAATAATCTTGAAAGGGCCGTAAAACCAACCCCCCCCCCCCCCCAACTAAAAAAAAATGCTAATTAACTATACAATTAAACTGGCACAGAAGACGAGTTCTTAAAAGAAAGCAATACTCCAGGACTATTTTCCTACGCGCTATCCTTTTCTCTACTGCACAGGACTCTTCTAGTTTTAAATATATTCTTATAGATTGGTTCATTGACATGATGGAAAACAGTGTACATGTAGATTCTGGCGCGACTGCTCGCCACGTGCCGTCTTATCTAGATCTACAAGGTTTGCATAGACACAATGTATTTCCAACCCGGCGTCTGCCCCGGTCTACAGGGTTAAAAGGGTTAGTTCGCTTCTTTCCAACTATACATCCCTTTACTGACCGCCATCGAACACAGTTATTCACCTGTTTTACAAAATATGTGTTGTAAGCTGTGACTTTTAAATCAAGTTCCTTACTTTAAGGAAATAGCGAAGACACCGATCAGACGCTACATTCTGTGGCCTCCAATCAGTCTTAACTGTTTTCGAATGTCCCAGTATTGGAACAAGGCATTAATGGGTTAATATTTAGCTTCGTTGGAATAAACGTTTGTTTGTATTGGAGTTTTACGGCCCAGTCAACACTATTTAGGTCATTTTTGAGCCGGTCAGTTTACCTATCAACACTTTCCTGGGCAGGCTTCTATCACACTTTTCTTTTTCTGACGCGCGCAGCTGCACATAATCCTCGCGAGAGGGTGCTGCAGGATATATAGATAGATAGATAGGCTTATACGTAAGCGGTTAACCAGTACAGTGCACATTCTTTCGCCAGAAACTGACAACTGCCCTTCTTGAATCAGCGGAAGAGAGAGAATGACCGTAGAAAAGATTTCATGATCAATCTCCACGAAAGAATGTTGCCGACCCCGGCGGGAGTCGAACCCGCGTCCTCCTGATCACCAGTCAGACGCGCAATAAACGTATTTTTTTTTATAATTATTATTTATTTTCAACTTCACAACTTACTATACATGAACAACATTTTCATAACAAATACACGTACTATATAAAGTCTAGCTTGTGAAAAGACATCAAATAAACGTATTTTTATTCAGAGTCGGATCAGGGTTAAATGTCTAAATCAAATGGTTTTAAAATGATATTTTTTCGTCAAGTTATTATCCTAACTATGTCCCCACACCCACATGAACATAGCTCCCAGCGGCCACACAACGTGTGTGCATCGTCGTATCAATGCGATGCTAAGAGGTCATGTACCCGCTAGGAGAACTCTATAAGATTTTTAGCAGATAGGAAAATCACAATAGTAATTTAGAAATACGAGATGTGGTTTTACCACGAAAAAAATTAACAGGCACGTGTATACGGAACCCGGGAAGGGACATAATTTTTTTAATATGTTGTGTGAACAAGATATTAAGTTGTGCGAACAAGATAATATGTTGTGCAGCAAAGATATATTCTTCTGCGAACAATAAAATTTATGTTGTGCGGACAACATATTATCTTCTGCGGACAAGATAATACCTTATTTGCACAACTTAATACCTTGTGCGGACAAGATATTATCTTGTTCGCACAACATATTATCTTGTTTGCACAACATAGAGCTTGGAAAGTTGTGCGAACAAGATATTATCTTGTGCGGACAAGATATTATCTTGTTCGCACAACCTATTATCTTGTGCGGACAAGATATTGAGTTGTGCGAACAATATAATATCTTGTCCGGATAAGATATTATCTTGTGCGCACAAGATATTGTCTTGTCCGCACCAGATCTATGTTTTGCGGACAAGTTATTATCTTGTGAGGACAAGATAATATCTTGTTCGCACAATATCTTGTGCGCACAAGATAATATGTTGTGCGAACAAGTCCGCACAAGATAAAATTTTGTCCGCACAAGATAATATGTTGTCCGAACAAGATAATATCTTGTCCGCTCAAGATATTATCTTGTTCGCACAACATAATGAAAATAAAATATCATGTCCCTTCCCGGGTTCCGTACGTGTATCTTTCTTCTTTTTTTTTCTTCGTGAGGTGGTTGGATAGGGCAAAGATGACGAGTATCTTGTGTCACTGGGTCCATTATGAAAATACGCCTATATAAATGCATTGTAAACTTTACTGCCGAAAAAAAAATTAAGATGAAAATGTGTGATATTTTGCTTATTTCTACATCAATACCTGTATTGATGGGTCCGAGTTTCTGCTCAAAATATAGATTGGGGGTATTCGTTAGAACCGCCTCATCGAGGCGGTTCTAAGGAGTTCCCACAGTCTATATCTTATAGATTGTGGGTATTCGTTAGAACCGAGGTGGTTCTAACGAGTACACACAACAACGAGGCGGTTCTAACGAGTACCCACAATATATTAGAAATACGAAAAATAAGGTTAATCCATGTAAACCCCAGTTTTTCTATATAAGAGTGGGGTTCAAGGGGGGACAAAATTATATAGGCGTGTTTTCGTGATGCATCCAGCTGATACTGGCTTTCAGCTTAGCAAGGCCTACTGTCCTTGCAGCAGATAACGGTAGACGGGGATTCTGTCTCTACACTTCCATTCATTTTCTTCTTTCTCCTCTGTCCCTCACTTTCATCTCATCTACTATGCTCTGTAGTGGCTCCATTATGCGGCTCTTACACTGTCACGACTTTGACCACGATTGTCCACGACTATCCAAGACCAATGGGGACCATGGAAATCGTGGCAAATCGGGGCATACACTGTTCCGATTTCATTACCCTACGAATACTCGCGACATTGCTACGACACTTCTACGAACAATCACGATTGCTGTACGATAATGGAGCCGATTTACAACGATCCTCCACGATCGACCACGATGGCTTACGATCCTCTAGGATTCTTCTACGACTGCACCACGATTGCTTCAAAATGTCAGACGATCATACACGATTTCTCACGATCCTTGCAAGACTGCTCTACGATCAAGGCCGAATTGGCACGATGATCAAAGACTCAGTACGATCATGGAGGATTCGATACGATTTACTCACGATTAACCAAGACTTCTCCCGATTCGTCAGGATTTATAACGATCTTGGTATATAAAAATGTTCGTCGGGATAAATCGTGCTAGCGTCGTCATAAATCGTAGTGCATTCCTGGTGAATCTTGCATTGTCGGAATCGTAGAGGCGTCGTAGATGATCTTGTCTCGTCGTAGCTCAATCGTGGTAGAATTCAGTCACGATTATGCACGATTGGTCACGATTACCACGACGGCGGTTCACGACTGAGCTACGATTTAAAAAATAATGCAAACTCGTCACGAATGTTTTGAACATTTCTAAAACAGTCGTGGTCACTCCCGAACTATCACGATCAACCACGATTCCTCAAGATCTCTGCCGACTTCTCTACGACGTTGTTCACGATTTACCACGATTTAAAAAATCGTGGTGAGTCGTGGCCAAAATCGTGACAGTGTAAGAGCCCCTTTACGCCTAACCTAGTTGAGTAAGAAGTTTTTGTGCTCAGCTCAACTGAGCAAGAAATACAAAATACTGTTAAATGAGGCTAAGTTCAGCAGTGGCAGTTTGCCATGCTCATAATATTTAAATGTCAACCAGTTAGCATTTGTAATTTGAACCCGAAAACGCTTTGTAACCGTGTTTGGTTTGATGAAAAAGTCATGGATGTAAATTATTATAGTAATGTGCTCATTGGGAATATGAACAAAAGTTCAAAAGATTTAATTATTGATAAAAAGTTTGCTTCTCATACGTTAACATCCTTGTGTGCTAGATTTGCGCCTTTCGTATCTTCAGAGCTAGTATAGTAAAATTCCTTTATTAAGACCACCTTTGGGACTGTTCAAAAGTGGTCTTGAAGACCACTTTTGAACAGTCCCAAAGGTAGTCTCTGACCAAAGGACAATGTATGTAGAAAGAACAAAGAAAGAATAACTGCAACCTACTAACTAGGCTTTTTAAAGCAGAATTAGTATTAATTTTAGGTGGTCTTAATAGCAGAATTTCACTTTAGTTTTCAGATGATATATGTTTGTGTTGAGGTTTTACGTCCCCGTAAACAATTTTTAGGTAATTTTGGAGTCGTTGCGTCAGATTTTGTGGGGCTTTTACCCGACATTAAGATGAAAGGACTTCTCAAGCCCCACCACCCAAAAAAAAAAACACTTTGGTTTAAGGATCGGTCCGACTCGCACCACTTTTCCTGGGCAGGCTTAGACCTTCTAAGCGGTTTACCAGTTTTCAAGTTCGGTCGGCTTCAGATCTGCGTGGACGCACCATGCAGCCCAATTTATTTCTCCAAGCCCAGATGGGCGGGGGCCGAAGGAACATATAATCCATCCATGAAATGGTATCATTTGCTCTTCAAATAATGCGAAGCATCTATTTAAGAGATTTCGATTTTCCAAACACACAATTATCCCTCTATTTATGGTTTTGATGTTTTGATCATCTATATTTCAATATTAGGTCTCCCTTATAAATGGATTCAACTCAGAAAGTCAGCCCCGACCTTCGGGGCTTGAAGAAATAGATGGACTGCATGATGCTTCCACGTAGAGCTGAAACCGACACGAACACGAGTACTGGTAAACCGCTTAGAGGATCTAAGCCTGCCTAGGCAAAGCGGTGCGAGTCGGCCCCGTCTATGCTTATAAACCCTATTGGTTTCATTGGGCGACAGGGCTTGAGATGTCATTTCATCTCAATGTCGGGTAAAAGTCCCACAAAATTGGACGTAACGTCTCCAAAATGACCTATACAGTGCTGACAGGGACGTTAAACCTCAAATCAAACAAACAAACAAACAATCATCTCAGAAAGAGTTTGTTCCTGAAATGCAGATGTCTTCATTGAAGAGAAGATAGATCCCTTTTTGGTACGGCTGTGGGAAGCGAACGGAAAGTCCCATTCACGAGATCCCCGGTTCTACAAAAGACAATGTCCCGGCGTATTGGATTCTACTCTTTCATCCATCATCTGAGCTTGGCTCCGCGAAAACGCGTCTCCCAACATATGCGCCCAGAGACGGCTTCAGTCACAAATTGGTCAGTATACAACATTCCTTGTCTGCCTGAAAAAGATTCATATCAATGACCATCCATATACGCGGCGAAGACGCTGATCAAACGGCGCATGCACTGTCTGATCAGAGTCATCGCTGTGCGTACATGTCGCTTGTCGCGGACGGTCTAATTATGGCCTTCCTTCCTTTACCGTCCGTTTGATTTCATTACAGAAGCGATAATCTGATTTGACAGAAAAACAAATTACAGGCAGACACAATAATGGGAGGGTGTCTTATTTAGCAGGAATTATTCGAAGATCGAAAGCCATACATTAAGGCAATTGGTGGCTTGGGCCGAAATATCGGCTATTCTGCACAATTGTACATTATTTTGGCATGATATGTTGTAAATAAGGAGTTTTGAGATAGTTGTATATTGCATACACTCTCAATAGAGTAAAAGTCCTATTTTAAGGCCACCTTTGGGCTTCGGACCAGAGGACACTGTATGCAGAAAACGTAGATAAACGTAACCCTAAATACTCTTTTAAAAGCGGCCCCGCCCATCGGGGCTTGAAGAAATAGATGGGTTGCATGAAGCTTCCACGCAGATCTGAAACCGACCCACACACGAGTACTGGTAAACCGCTCAGAGGATCTAAGTCTGCCCAGGCAAAGCGGTGCGAGTCGGCCCGTCCATGCTTATAAACCCTATTGGTTTCATTGGGCGGCAGGTCTTGAGATGTCATTTCATCTCAGTTTTGGGTAAAAGTCCCACAAAATTGGAAGCAACGTCTCCAAATGATCTTTACAGTGTTGACGGTGACGTTAAACCTCAAACCAAACGAAACTCTTTTTAGAGCAGAATTAGTCGTATTTTATCTGGACTGGTGTCAAGTTAATAAGTTCAAGAAATGAATACCCTTGTAAATTCCACTTTATAGATTCGCTTAAAAATTGGAGTTTACAAGGCCATGCGTTTTTTCCCTATTTTCCCCAAATAGAGATTGTTGGTACTCGGTACAACTACCTGAATGAGGCGACTCTAAAGAGCACACACAGTCAATGATTGCCGCAGAAAAAAATGAAACAGCATAATGCTTATTTTGCGAGCCTTGAGGAGCAAGCTTTTTTATGGTAGATAAGTATATCTGACATGCGCACTGGATATAGAAATTATTATAACACCCTTGTTATCCTGCACTCATAATCCTATCCATCTGTGCACTTTCTACTTGCAACGCGTGCTCAGTGTAGAAATCGACGAAAAATCTCCTATTGACCTTGTGACCTTGTTTTTCACCCAAACTGACCCGGTATCAAACTTGATCTAGATTTCGTAGAGGATAACATTCTGAGCAAGTTTCATCAAAATTGGGTCAAAACTGTGACCTACAGTGTTAACAAGGTGTTCATGAGATTTGACCGGATGCCATAGTTTTGACCCCAAGTAACCCAGTATCAAACTTGATCTAGATTCATAGAGGCAATTATTCTGAGAAGTTTCATCAATATGGGTAAGAACTGTTACCTCTAGAGTGTTAACAAGCTTTTCATTTGATTTGACCTGGTGGTCTAATTTTTAACCCCAATTGATCCCGTATCAAAACTGACCTAGATTTCAAAGAGGCAAACATTCTGAGCAAGTTTCATCTAAATTGGAACAAAACTGTGACCTCCCGTGTTTGACCTGGTGACCTAGTTTTGACACAAAGTGATCCAGAATCGCACTTGACCTAGATTTCATAGAGGCAAAGATTCTGAGCAAGTTTCATTGGGATTGGGTCAAAACTGTGATCTCTAGAGTGTTAAAAAACTAATTGCTGACGACGGACGACGAAGGACGACGACGGACACAGGGTGATAACAATAGCTCAGGCACGCTAAAAACACCTGATATGCAAGAAAAATTAGCCTTTATTTGTATGAATACGGTGCAGTCTTTTCCAAGTCTCAGGATGCCTGACCCATCCGGACCTCTGCTTAGACCATTTAGTACCAGAAACCCCAAAACGGGTACCCTGGCAAACAGTGCAGGCCCAGATGAGACGCAGCAGAACGCGGCGTCTGATCAGGGCCTCCACTGTTTGCTAAAAGTTCCGTCATTTTCCAAATAAATGAAATCCAACCTGACACCCCTAACTTTTTAAATGAACCGCTGCTATTTATAAAGAGGAAGATTCCATTTGGTACAAAAATGGTTAACCCAATCGGCCCGACCGTCGCTTACGTTGACTACGTCTATATGGAATCCATACTCTTGAAAGATTCATATATCCCTGAGTGTAGGCTGAACAGGGATTTCTGCGGCGTCTGATCTGGGTCTTCACTGTTTGCAAAACCCAACACACGAGTTCAGTCCAGGGCGATTCTACAGGTAACCCTCTTTTCACAACTCTGACATCACACGATAAGAATAGTGAGGCTATAAATGACTGCATCAGTGATAGTTACGTTAATATTGTGAACGTAAAGCTACTGAACTTAGTAATTTGGGTCGACTGACAAACAATCGACCCAGGAAAGAAGCAACATCTAGAATAAACGTTTTTTCTTCTGGAAAAGGCTACTCATTTGCTTCCTAAATTCTTTCTTTTAAAAATAATCCTATGATAAAGGAAAATAAAACTTTATAGTAAAATGATGTCTCTTTGGTTCAGATATTTTTCATACAACTTGGTACCCAGATGGGTAAACGTTGGCTGATCTTTCGGCTGCGGCAACGTCAGAAAATTCACACATTAACAAGTACATGTAAAGAATACCCTCCAGACTTGTAAACCCAACTTTACTGAGCATTAACAAGTCTATGTATTATTCTCATTTTTGCATAGATTGCGGATACTAAATGCCTCACTGAGACATAGATTGTGGGTACGTACTGCCTCTCCTTTACAGCCATAAAAAGCTTAAAATATCACATGTATGTGTCATCCGCATATTTAAACAGGATTGTTTGAGTTTCGTGTATAATTATTCATCAGATATATGACATGTAATTGCACAAGGTGAGTCACTAAAGTGTACAAATATCAAAAGCACTTAAATTAAAGAAACATAAGGTATATGTAAAACAAATAAATATAACAGTTATAACCAAGTTTAACAAATACAGTAAAATACCGCTATTAAGACCACCTAAAATTAAGACGCATTCTGCTTCAAAAAGTTTATTTAGTATAGGCTGCAGTTATTCTCTCGTGTTTTCTGCATACAGTGTCCTCTGGTCAGAGACCACGTTTGGCACTGTTCTAAAGTGGTCTGAAAACCACTTTTGAATAGTCCAAAGCTGGTCTGAAAATAGGGATTTTACTGTATATTCATAGGCAGGTCCCGAAAATGTGACATTGGCACACAGTGCAGACTTAGATCAGGCACCGCAGAATCTGATCAGGGTTTACATTCTTTCTTTCGCTAAGATTCTTTTTTAGAAAAGAATACTGAACGCACACCTAAATCTGTATATGGACCAGTTGAAAGGTTAGTAGTGGAGCCTAATCATCACAACAACAACATTTCAATGGCTCGAACACCTTAGGGCTAGACTCTCGTTATCTCATACTCTGATATCTCAAGCAACGGCTTAAGTCAAACTATTTTCTTTGCACTGCTATGTTAGTTTTGCTCTATCTTCCTTAGATTTCAACTTTTATCTTAAACTCCTGTTTTCGCAAACCAAATATTCCAGTCCCTAGGAGTTTGAGATAACGAGAGTCGACCGTATGTTCGAGATAGTGATAGTTTGTGCCACTGATCGCCAGGGCAAGATCCATAATAGAAATTAATTAGGTATATATGGTAGCTAAAATTAAGATAAATTCTGCTTTCAGAAGTTCTTTTCTTTGTGTTTTCTACACTCAGATTCCTTTACAGTGGGACCACCTTTGGGACTGTTCAAAGTGGTCTTAAAGACCAGTCCAAAAGGTGGTCTTAATATAGGGATTTAAGTGTTTTTTTCATCTTCTATAAATTAAAGGCTTGTTGTATGTACTCATTAGAATCGCCTCATCGAGGCGATTCTAATGAGTGTACACAACATAATATGAAAAGAAAAAAAAAAGAAGCGAACTGTCCCTGGGCAGCATTGCTATTGGACATAACCATGGTGAACTAGCCATCAGTGTTCGAGACATCGAGGTTTCACTGTATATTCCTTTGAATTGAGCTTTTACGTCCCCGTCAACGCTATTTATGTGATTTTGGAGCCAATTTTGGCTCAAGCCCTACCATCCAAACATGCAGGGACGTTCCTACTCGCACCGCCTTGCCTGGGCAGACTTAAGCCCGTCTAATCGGTTTACTAGTACTCATGTGCGGTCGGTTTAAGTTCTGCGTGGATGCATCATGCAGCCCATCTATTTCTTCAGGGGCCAACAGGGGCCGTAGGATTCGATTTCGGATTAATCCTGACTTTCGGATAAGTCTTCATGTGCCCTTTGAAAACAAGAAAGCAAGACAGACAGGAAGGACCCAGATCCAATAAGTTCGACCCTCCAGAAACCTAGTAAACTACATTCTAAGTTCGATGGCTCGAACCCCTTTGGGACCAGGACAATTGTTCGAGACAGCGGTAGTTCGAGCCATAGAGGGTTACTATTGGTGCCATACCAGAAAGCATAATGAAGGTAATTGTTGGATATCTTTTCGGTGTTCCACATTACAAATTCATGCTGCGTGCACCCACTGGAATCGCCTCGTCGAGGCGATCCCAACCAGTATACACAACACACATTTGCAGAATAAAAGATAAAAGAATAATATCTCCCTATGTTACCCCATATCGTATTTGGTTGAATTTCCTGCGGACACAAGAACATGTTCGACTCATCCATGGTAAACGAGCCATCAGGGTTCGAGCCATTGAACTTTTACTGTATATGCCAGCATTCATTAACCCTTTTAGCTCCAAATGGAATCTTCCTGCTTATATTTAGCAGGAGTCCATTTCTAAATATAGGGTTGTCAGGTTGTTTTCTTCAACATTTATTTTGAAAATGCCTGAACTTTTAACAAACGGTGGAGGCCCTGATCAGACGCCGCGTTCTGCGGCGTCTGATCTGGGCCTTCACTGTATGCCAGGGTACCCGTTTCGGGGTTTCTGGTACAAAATGGTTCAAGCAGAATCTGCAGTGAAACGCCAAAAACTCGAACACCGATAGCTCGTCTACAATGCAAGAGACGAACCCATTCTTGTGTCTCAAGATTCCCATTACTCCAGATAAGAATCAAAGCACTGAGAGTACTGGTGGGTCGATTGTCGAGTGTAGGCTTGAGGGAGACTTTAAATCTCAAATCAAACAAACTCTGACCTCAATGCGGCTACTTTCTATAAATAACCGTCACCTGGTTTTCCTACAAATCCGTGATACAGTGAAAACCTAATACGCTTTGTAACTTTGGGTATATTGACAAACAATCGACCCAAAAAGTGATGGGTATTTTTGGAGATGTTTTCTCTTATCTTAAAAAATATATTGTGTGTCCTCATTAGAATCGCCTCCAGGAGGCGTTTCTAATGAGTACACACAACATACCGTTGCCGTATATAACCATCACGAAAACACCCTATATAATTCTGACCCCCCTTGAACCCCACTTTTATATAGTAAAGATGGGGTTTACAGGGATAAGCCTTATTTTTCTTATTTCTGCTCCAAAATATAGATTGTGGGTACTCGATGAGGCGGTTCTAACGTGTACCCTTAATCTATATTTTGAGCAGAAATAAGAAAAAAATATCACAATTTTTCACCTTAAAATTTTCGTTTTCTCGGCGGTAAAATGTACTATGTATTTGTATAGACGTGTTTCGTAATGATCTAAAACTGTATCTAAATTATCCCCACTAAGCCTTTTGGCATGACCCTATTAGTAACCCTGTCAATAACACATTTTTATGGTCCCATAGGAGTGTATATGGTCATTGTAGACTGTTCTCGGCTTGTACCACCACAAGCACTTAACAACAAATGAGCCAGCTTGTGCGAAAAGAATAATCACCGCATACGCTTAGGCAGAACAGACTCGCCAGAGCCTTTGCTGTTCGCAGGCATGCAGTGGAGTCATTGAGATGGCCTCATATAAGAAGCTATGCGTCCAGTCACGATGATGGCTGCGCAAGCACGTTTAACCCCATATATGCCTAGCGGCCCTTTTCTGGAACATTGGCAAAAAGTGCAGACCCAGATCAGACGCCGCAGAACACGGCGTCTGATCTGGATCTACACTGTTTGCATAAATAGCATTCATTTTTGTAAAATTTGCTAAAGGCAAGAACAAACCTGACACCCCTATAATTGGAAATGGACCACTCCAAACTTACTAGGTGGAAGATTCCATTGTCATATATGGGTTAAAGAACATAAATGAGAATGCCAAGAGCCCTCTTTCTCATGTGCCAGCTTCAACTGCCGAGATAGTAACGTAAATCACTGTTAAAATATATGTCAAATATGTATGTCCGTATATCGGCATAGTAATGGCAGACTGACTGTTCGAAAGCACGCATCTAAACTTCAGTTAATTAAGCCACAACATTCATTTAAAAGTAATATATAGTATAATGGTAACCTATATCACAGAATATACATGTTACTTTTGTCAGAATTAAGTCAAAATACAGTAACGCATATCACAGTTCAATGTCTTTGGATAATGGTCGGGTCATGGAGAAATGTTCCTGAATTTCGGCACTCTGCAAGAACTAATCACTCATATCCATAAAAAGGGAATTTAAGCATTTTCACTCACGCGTTTCTATCTCCCTTAAAGATTAAGCTGATACTACAGATCAGAATCATAAAATGTTCAAGATAACCAAAGCCACAAGAAGAGAAATCCCAGCGCGCACATGATGTCTAAGCAACGTTTCATCAACGTGACGTTGCATCGATTTTGATACGACTTTGCATTCACGTTGAATGCCCAGATAAGATAATCCCAAGTTTGAAGAACACGGAAACGTCTACCAACCATTATTCATCTGGTGCCACAGATTCGCCTGTTGTTGTGCTAAGGCTTGTTGCTGCATCATCAATTGATTCTGTGACTGTATGTACCTCTGCGTCTCCATCTGTCTCTGTTGAGCTGCCCTCTGTTGTGTCGCCCTGTCCGCCGCTTCTCTCTGCCGCTGCTGCGGATTCCTGTGACTTCTGATAAGGAATACCGGCTCATCATCACTATCGCTGCTGTCACTAATGACAATCTTCATTCTAGGTTTAGGTTTAACTTTCTTTACTTCTTCGGCTTTCTTCTTCTTTTCTGCTTCCGCTTTCTTAGACTGCTCCATCTGTTTCTTGACAATGTCTTTCTGTTGCTTCTCGAATTGTTTCATTTGCTTCTCCTGTTCTTTCAGAGACTTTTTCATCATTTTCGTTTGCATTTCCATGACATCTAAGTTGCCTTCACCACTATCAAATGTTGGAATTTCTACAGGGTTGTAGTTAAATTCTTCACCGCCAACCATCCTTCCGCCTTGTAACACTTCCGGAACTCCTGCCTGGTAGCCACCGAACCCACCAGAGTTATCAACAAACCCTGGACCAGCGCCACCCAAACTTTCAAATCCACCGGCTTGATAACCAAAGTCGCCGCCACCACATTCGCCTTCCATTTTTATAACAGTTTTCTGAAACAAAAGGTAAACCATGACATCGATAGTGTTTACTGGGCCGACCAAGCCAAAACCGCGCGGGGTCGTTTTGGATAACACCCGTGTGACATTCTTTCGTGACAAAACCTTTTCTGATAAAAAATTTTGACGACACTTCTTGTTTCTGAAGCAAATACTGACGGAATTTTCCTCGGCATTTCCGCTCCAAAGATGCCCACAATATGTGTCTTTGGGCAAGAATAAAAAAAATGTTTTATACCCTTGTAAACCGTTTTTTTTTCTCTATATCAAGTTAGATTTTCACGGGATTGTGCCGGCCTCGATAGCTCATTTGAAGCGCGCCCGACTGGTGATCAGGAGGTCGCGGGTTCGGCAACATTGTTTCGTAGAGACTGATCATGAAATCTTTTCTGCGGCCATTCCCTGTCTTCCACTGATTTCAAGAAAGGCAGTTGTCAGTATTCCGGCAGAAGTACGTATGTGCACTGTACTGGATAACTGCTTATGTATAAGCCTGCCCATGCAGGAAAAGTGGTTAGATAAATTATGTCAGACATAGTATTGACTGGGCCATTTAACATGGATTATAAACGAGATGATTAAATAATTCTGCTTCTATAATGGAAAGATGGCTAAGTTGACTATTTTAGTTGTAATTATTTAATTCATGAATTAACGAACATTCGAGTATATTGTATAAACATAAGAAAATTTCGTTGATTTTTACCTTATAGGAAAATACACACCTGTATCCACATAGGACATTCACATTATGAAAAGTTGGTCAACACACAGTTAGGCTGGGTCCCTGCATCCTATATGACAATAGTCTGTTCAGGAAGTAAACAACGACGAAACGTGCTCTTAAACACAAAAGATAAATAAATAGTGATCTCATCGTGTCAATTGTTTATAGGATAGGTGAGGACACATGTACTCACAATGTAATGTTATTATGCTCAAGATTTATTTCATACCTCGTGGAGGCGGTTCCAATATTGTGGAATTTTACCCGATAATAATAATAATAATAATATTGTGGCGTGTGGAGCGTGATAGCTCTGTGGTTAATGCACTTGCCTCTGATGCTAGGGTTTCCCGGTTCGATCACCGGCGGCGGTGATAAGGCGGCGGTGATAATTTCGGTGCCCGAACACGCAGGTGCGGACGTTTTCAGCTCTGCGTGCACTATCATGCAGGCCAATCTATTTCTACAAGCCCGGTGGGCGAGAGCCACTATGTTTGGATATAAACAACGACTTTTCATCCGGCAGAAAAATGCCACGTTTAGAGTTACGAAAATCACACACACACACACTGCTAAAATGCAAGTATCAGTAATTACGGACGCACGACGCTATTAAAATTAGTTTTGGTGCGATGGTCTAACAATTGCACCTGAGCGGACATTTAAACCGAAATTTGGCCCCTCCTGCAAACGGCTTCATTACATAGCCTCCAAGTTTCTCCGTGTGAAAGTATTGTTCATTATCAAAGCACTTTCGAAAGTCTCACAAATAAAATTCCAATTAAACTGAATCTTATAACTTGTACGTTCTATCAATTAACATCATGAACGCGCATGTCCTCCTGTTTAGTATTCAGTAGTTGTAACTTTTACAGAAGAATTCCAATTGGAATGAAAGGCCGCGGACTTCCCACTTTATTGCAAGTTGGTATCGACCACCTAACGACACTGTCGAAAACTTCCAGTTATTTAAAGATCAGCTTGATCGCATTAAGTCTCAGAATAAGGGTAAAAAACTTCCTGCAGTACATGTCTTAGGTGACTTCAACTTCAGAGAGATTGTCTGGCCAGATAGACTCAGCAAACAAGGCACGATGCTGAGTCCGTCAGAGGGACAGGTGTTGGTCGACATCATGAATGATCATGGCTTGGAACAGGTTGTTGACTTCCCTACTCGAGATAGAAACACTTTGGATTTGATTCTTACAACTTTGCCAGGACAGTTTGGGGATATTCAATCCCCGGACAAACTAAGTGATCATGATATTGTCTCTGGATTTTTGAAAATCTTCATACCACCTATAAAGAAACCTCGTAGAAAGGTGCACTTATATCAAAAGGGTGACTATGAAACTATGAGGAAGGATGCCCTAAAATTTGCAAGAGAGAAATACTTTAACGGTCATTCAGATGCTCGGTCTGTCCAGGAGAACTTTGATTTGATAAAGTCTTTCATTCAAGCTTCGTCCGAAAATCATATCCCCTCCAAAACTAGCAGGTCTGTATCTTCAATTCCTTGGATCACACCAGAAATAAGAAGAAAAATTCGGAGGAGAAATAAGATTCATGCTAAGGCAAAAAAGTCGGGAAGTGGTAAACTCAGAGCAAAATTTGAAAACTTGAGACGAGAAATTAAAAATGACATCAAAAATCAGCATGATCAGTATGTAAATAACTTGGTAGGTGATGTAAAGGCGAATCCCAGAGACTTCTACAGATATATCAATAGCCAGAAGAAAGATAGGCAAGGTATCCCACCCCTTAATAAAAGAGGAGGGAACGGGGTCGCTGAATCGGACTCTGAAAGGGCAGAGGAATTGGTTGGTCGATTCAATGATGCATTTAATAAAACTGAGTTCAACGAGGTTCCATTGACTGGAAGATCGGCCCCTTTCATGGAAAATAGTGTTGTATCCTCTGCGGGAGTGATCAAGTTACTTAAAGGCTTGAACCCTTCTAAAGCTTTAGGGCCTGATGAGCTTCATCCTAGAGTTCTGAAGGAACTAGCAAACGAGTTAGGTCCAGTTTTTGCTCATCTTTTCCAACAATCTCTCGATACGGGTGAAATTCCAAAAGAATGGCTCCTAGCCAACATCTGTCCACTTTTCAAAAAAGGGGACAGGGCTCTTGCTCGTAGTTATCGCCCGGTGTCACTGACCTGTGTTCTATGTAAATTGCTTGGACACATAGTCTGCTCAAACATCATGGCCCACTTGGATGAACATAAACTTTTGTCAGACAGACAACATGCATTTAGGAAAAGGCATAGTTGCGAAACTCAGTTGAGCACGGTTATTAATGATTGGGCAAAAATCCTGGACAAAGGGGGGCAGGTGGACACATTTATTCTGGACTTTGAGAAGGCTTTTGACACCCCTCCTCATGAACTACTTAAATCCAAATTATTTGGTTATGGAATTGGTGGGAAGACTCTTAAATGGATAGATTCCTTCCTTTGCTACAGAAAACAGCGTGTTGTTGTTAATGGTGAATCTTCAGTATGGGCGCCAGTTTTGTCTGGAGTCCCACAAGGGACTGTTCTTGGTCCTCTATTGTTCTCCCTGTACATCAATGATATTTCCACTGACATTTACTCAGAAATAAGACTGTTCGCAGATGACTGTGTTTGTTACCGGGAAATTAGAGATACAGATGACTCACTGAAACTTCAGGCTGACATAGATAGATTAGGATGTTGGGCCAGAAAATGGGGCATGAGATTTCAACCAGTTAAATGCAATATTATGCAGATAACAAGGAAGAGAACTAATAAAGTTGAGGCTTCTTACACCTTAGAGGGAACGGTCCTCGAAAATGTGAATTCCATTAAATACCTTGGTGTGACAATCACTCACGATTTGAGATGGAATACACACATTAGCAATATGTGTACAAAGGCGAATAGAACACTTGGTTTCCTGAGGCGAAATCTTCATCAGTGTCCTCAGGATGTGAAAGAGACAGCATACAGGGGACTTGTTCGCCCAATCTTGGAATATGGTAGTTGCATCTGGGACCCAAGCGGAGTGGTCCTTAATGAAGAAATTGAAAACGTTTAGAATAGAGCTGCTAGATTTGTAACTGGAAATTATTGCTTTGAAACTGGGAGCATGACTGGAATTCTAGGAAAATTAAGATGGGAGTCTCTCAAGAAAAGGAGAAGAGGCAGTAGGCTCATACTCTTATACAAAGGTCTAAAGGGTGCTGCCAGCATTCCAACAGATGACCTTGTTCCCCCGGCTAGGCACTGTAGAAAACACCATTCAATGACGTTTCAGACCCTTACTGCAAGAACGGATATTTATAAAGAATCGTTTTCCCCCCGAACCATTAGAGATTGGAATGCCCTTCCCGACTCTATTATTTTGACGGCTGAAGGTGCTGAGGATTGTGTAGCTAAGTTTACATCTATGGTTAGAGCTAGGGACTAACTTCCCATATCACAGGTCCTGATGTATGTCATTTGACGTGTCACCAGTAACAATTCTGATTCTGATTCTGGAAGAATACAAGGCACGCCAAGTGCAAAACCTGTGACAACCGGAACGAGACGATTCGCGTCATAGTCATTTCGCCCCAAACGGTCTCAAAAACGGGAACGGAAGCTAATTACCCGATCCGGAAAAGCCCTTCCATCAACCAAGACTCTTTTGGTTTAAACGTATTTAATAAGAATCCTTCATAGATCAGTATTTTATGCTCAGTACAATTAACCCATTTTGAACCGGGAATTCAAAAACTGGTAAACAGCGCTGACCATGATCAGATACCACAGAACGCAGCGTCTCATGAGGGCCTACAGTGCATGTTTACGAATGGTTCAGGCATTTTCCAGATAAATTTTGAAGAAGCCACAACCTGGAATTGAAATGGACTTGTGCTTTACTGATATAAGGCTGATGATTCCGTTCAGTATAAGATGGGTTAAAATTAAGCGGGGTCGGCCGATTATGTAATTCTATGTATCATCTAACGGAATCTCCCAGCTTATCGGTTTGAAGTGATACATGTCCTATAATTGTCCTATAATTGGGAGTCAGTTTTGTATTGTTAGCAGTAATATGCACTTTCAGCAAACAGTTTAGACCCAGATCAGACGCCGAGCGTTGCGGCGTCTGATCTGGGTCTGCAATATTTGCAAATTGTCCCCCAAAGACGCTAGGCATATATGGGTTAATGGGGGTGTTTATATCAATAACGATGATTAATGTTATTTGGTTTTTCAGGGACCCATCACGAAAACGCGCCTATATAATTTTGATCCCCTTAAACTCCACTTTTATATAGTAAAAATGGGGTTTACAGTGTTTACATTATTTTTCCGTTTTCTTCTCAAAAACATATATTATGGGTACTCGTTAGAACCGCTTTGCCAAGGCGGTTCTTACGTGTACCCACAATCTATATTTTGAGCAGAAATAAGGAAACTATTACAATTTTCCATCAGAAAATTTTCAGCTTTTGGTGGTAAAATTTTCAAAATATTTAGTTAGGCATTTTTTCGTAATGTAATGATTAAGAGTCTGCGCCCTACACTAGGCCACGGAGGCCGTGTGAAGATATCATAACCATACAGCCGGCCTAGGTAGCTGAGTCGGGTGCGCGTCTGACTGATGATCAGTAGGACGCGGGTTCGATGCTGTCGTGGCAGGCAACGTTCTTTCGTGGAGACTGATCATGAAATTCTTTTCTACGGTAATTCTTTCACTTCCACTGATTCAAGAAAGGCAGTTGTCCGTTTCTGGCGAAAGAATGTGCACTATTCTGGTTAACCGCTTACGTATAAGCCTGTCCAGGAATAAGAGTGGACAGGTAAACTGATGAGCTTAAGACTGACCTAAATAGTGATGACCAGGCCGTTAAACTCCAATATAAATTTATTCAGCTGGAATACATGCAAGTAACGATAAAGAAATATAAACTATTTTTTCGAAAATCGAAAATAATAAAAAGGAAGAAGAATATCAAAGAAAACACCTATATATCAGGTGTTATAAATGCCTTCTGTAAAGGTTTATGCTCTGAAAACAGAAAATGAAATTCGCCTGAGGAATAACAAGATGTGTTTGTGAAACACTGATGCCCCCCCCCCCCCCGGACAGCGCATGTTAAATATGAAAGCAGTATCACTAAGCAATCAAAAGGTATGGCCAATGTTCAAGTCTTAAAAAAGTAGGTCAAGGTTACAAGGTAAAAAATTATGGGATTGTTGAAAAGGTCTTGTGACATAGTATGCACATGTGAAATATGAAAGCCCTATCACTTACTAATTGAAAGTTATGGCCAATGTTAAATTTAAAAAAAAAGGTCAAACATCACGGTAACGAGGTAAAACTAGAGTGATGACAATGTTTCTCTAAAAATAGCCATAGTGACCTTGACCGCGAAAGTAGATCTTGCTCAAGATATTATCATAAGCATCTTTTGTGTGAAGTTATATTAAAATCTGTTAATAAATGTAAGCGGTAGAGCGATGACAAAGTTTTTCTAAAAATAGCCACAGTGACCTTGACCATGAGGTCATGACCTTGAAAGTCAAAGCAACTCGAGATGTCATCATAAGAAACATTTGTGTAAAGTTCTATTAAAATCCATCAATAAATGTAGGTGCTAGAGCGATGGCAAAGTTTTTCTAAAAATAGCCACAGTGACCTTGATCTTGAAAGTCAAAATCGCTCGAGATATTGTCATAAGGAACATTTATGTGAAATTATATTGAAAGTGGTGAAAAAATGTAAGCGCTAGAGCAATGACAAAGTTTTTCTAAAAATAGCCACAGTGACCTTGACCTTGAAAGTCGAACTTGCTCGAGGTATTGTCATAAGGAACATTTATGTGAAATTATATTGAAATCAGTGAAGAAATGTAGTCGCTAGAGCGATGACAAAGTTTTTTTCTAAAAATATCCACAGTGACCTTGACCTTGAAAGTCGAAATCGCTTGAGATATTGTCATAAGGAACATTTGTGTGAAGTTATATTGAAATCGGTGAAGAAATGTAAGCGCTAGAGCGATGACAAAGTTTTTCTAAAAATAGCCACAGTGACCTTGACCTTGAAAGTCGAACTCGCTAGAGATATTGTCATAAGGAACATTTGTGTGAAGTTCTATTGAAATAGGTGAAGAAATGTAGTCGCTAGAGCGATGACGAAGTTTTTTCTAAAAATAGCCACAGTGACCTTGACCTTGAAAGTCGAAATCGCTTGAGATTTTGTCATAATGAACATTTGTGTGAAGTTATATTGAAATCGGTGAAGAAATGTAGGCGCTAGAGCGATGACAAAGTTTTTCTAAAAGTAGCCACAGTGACCTTGACCTTGAAAGTGGAACTCACTAGAGATATTGTCATAAGGAACATTTGTGTGAAATTATATTGAAATTGGTGAAAAAATGTAAGCGCTAGAGCAATGACAAAGTTTTTCTAAAAATAGCCACAGTGGCCTTGACCTTGAAAGTGGAACTCGTTTTAGGTATTGTCATAAGGAACATTTGTGTGAAGTTATATTGAAATCAGTGAAGAAATGTAGTCGCTAGAGCGATGATAAAGTTTTTCTAAAAATAGCCACAGTGACCTTGACCTTGAAAGTCCACATCGCTCGAGATATTGTCATAAGGAACATTTGTGTGAAGTTATATTGAAATCGGTGAAGAAATGTAAGCGCTAGAGCGATGACAAAGTTTTTATAAAAATAGCCACAGTGACCATTACCTTGAAAGTGGAATGAGTTAGAGATATTGTCATAAGGAACATTTGTGTGAAGTTATATTGAAATCATTGAAGAAATGTAAGCGCTAGAGTGATGACAAAGTTTTTCTAAAAATAGCCACCGTGACCTTGACCTTGAGGCCATGACCTTGAAAGTCGAATTTGCTCAAGGTATTTTTATAAGGAACATTTGTGTGAAGTTATATTGAAATTGGTGAAAAAATGTAGGCGCTAGTGCGATGACAAAGTTTTACTAAAAATAGACACATTGACCTTGACCTTGAGGTCATGACCTTGAAAGTCGAACTCGCTCGAGATATTGTCATAAGGAACATTTGTGTGAATTCATATTGAAATCAGTAAAGAAATGTAGGCGCTAGAGCGATGACAAAGTTTTTCTAAAAATAGCCACAGTGACCTTGACCTTGAGGGGGGGGGGTTGTCTGGATGGACAAAAATTATGGTACCACTAGAAAGGTCTTGTGACAAGGAGTGCACGTGTGAAATATGAAAGCCCTACTACTTACCAATCGAAAGTTATGGCCAATGTTAAAGTTTATAAAAGTAGGTCAAATGTCAAGGTCAAGGTCACGAGGTCAAAAATTATGGTACGACTAGAAAGGTCTTGTGACAAGGAGTGCACATGTGAAATATGAAAGCCCTACTACTTACCAATCGAAAGTTATGGCCAATGTTAAAGTTTTTAAAAAGTAGGTCAAACATCACGGTCAAGGTCACAAGGTCAAAAGTTATGGTACCACTAGAAAGGTCTTGTGACAAGGAATGCACATGTGAAATATGAAAGCCCTATCACTTACCAATCGAAAGTTATGGTCAATGTTATGTTTTTAAAAAATTTGTAAAAGATAGGTCAAAGGTCAAGTTCAAGGTCACGAGATCAAAAATTATGGTACCACTGGAAAGGTCTTGTGATAAGGTATACACATGTGAAATATGAAAGCTCTATCTATTTCCATTAAAAAATTATGCCCATTGTTAAGGTTTTTGTAGACAGACAAACGGAAAAATTGTGTAAAAAATAGGTCAAAGGTCAAGTTCAAGGTCACGAGATCAAAAATTATGGTACCACTGGAAAGGTCTTGTGATAAGGTATACACATGTGAAATATGAAAGCTCTATCAATTACCATTCAAAAGTTATGCCCAATGTTAAGGTTTTTGTAGACAGACAACCAGACAAACAGACAGACAGACCAAAAACTATATGCCCCCGAATCTCTTAGATTCCGGGGGGCATAAAAAAAAATCGTGTGTACAATTTTTCTAGCTCAGCTTAAGTAGTTTCGACAGATTAGGTCTCAAAAGTGACCATCCAATATTGAACATCCAAAGTTTTTCATGCCTAACATTTGCAGGATCCCGATGAAGCTCTCTGAAAATCTTACGATGGACCAGGCAAATGCTATTGCAATGAAATAAACATGCATGATCGTCATTCTTGCATTTACTGAGACAACTTGTGACGGAAACGCCCCACAACTCCATATCACCTCTTCAGATGCGAGCGTAAAACTAACATGGCGTGGCGGCTACTTCAAGACGTTGTTAATACGATGGCGTCTGTTCCGCAATGACGTCAACATAAAACATAACAAGATGTGTTTGTGAAACACTGATGCCCCCGGACAGCGCATGTTAAATATGAAAGCAGTATCACTAAGCAATCAAAAGGTATGGCCAATGTTCAAGTCTTACAAAAGTAGGTCAAGGTCAAAAGGTAAAAAATTATGGGATTGTTGAAAAGGTCTTGTGACATAGTATGCACATATGAAATATGAAAGCCCTATCACTTACCAATTGAAAGATATGGCCAATGTTAAATTAAAAAAAAAAAGTCAAACATCAAGGTAACAAGGTAAAACTAGAGTGATGACAATGTTTCTCTAAAAATAGCCATAGTGACCTTGACCGCGAAAGTAGATCTTGCTCAAGATATTATCATAAGCATCTTTTGTGTGAAGTTATATTAAAATCTGTTAATAAATGTAAGCGATGACAAAGTTTTTCTAAAAATAGCCACAGCGACCTTGACCTTGAGGTCATGACCTTGAAAGTCAAAGCAACTCGAGATGTCATCATAAGAAACATTTGTGTGAAGTTCTATTAAAATCAATCAATAAATGCAGATGCTAGAGCGATGGCAAAATTTTTCAAAAAATAGCCACAGTGACCTTGACCTTGAAAGTCAAAATTGCTCGAGATATTGTCATAAGGAACATTTATGTGAAATTATATTGAAATTTTTGGTGAAAAAATGTAAGTGCTAGAGCAATGACAAAGTTTTTCTAAAAATAGCCCCAGTGACCTTGACCTTGAAAGTGGAACTCGTTCGAGGTATTGTCATAAGGAACATTTGTGTGAAGTTATATTGAAATCTGTGAAGAAATGTAGTCGCTAGAGCGATGACAAAGTTTTTCTAAAAATAGCCACAGTGACCTTGACCTTGAAAGTCCAAATCGCTCGAGATATTGTCATAAGGAACATTTGTGTGAAGTTATAATGAAATTGGTGAAGAAATGTAGGCGCTAGAGCGATAACAAAGTTTTTCTAAAAATAGCCACAGTGACCTTGACCTTGAGGTCATGACCTTGAAAGTCGAACTCGCTCGAGATATTGTCATAAGGAACATTTGTGTGAAGTTATATTGAAATCAGTAAAGAAATGTTGGCGCTAGAGCGATGACAAAGTTTTTCTAAAAAATAGCCACAGTGACCTTGACCTTGAGGGGGGGGGTGTGTCTGGATGGACAAAAATTATGGTACCACTAGAAAGGTCTTGTGACACGGAGTGCATGTGTGAAATATGAAAGCCCTACTACTTACCAATCGAAAGTTATGGCCAATGTTAAAGTTTATAAAAGTAGGTCAAATGTCAAGGTCAAGGTCACGAGGTCAAAAATTATGGTACCACTAGAAAGGTCTTGTGACAAGGAGTGCACATGTGAAATATGAAAGCCCTACCACTTACCAATCGAAAGTTATGGCCAATGTTAAAGTTTTTAAAAAGTAGGTCAAACATCACGGTCAAGGTCACAAGGTCAAAAATTATGGTACCAATAGAAAGGTCTTGTGACAAGGAATGCACATGTGAAATATGAAAGCCCTATCACTTACCAATCGAAAGTTATGGCCAATGTTAATGTTTTTAAAAATTTTGAAAAAAATAGGTCAAAGGTCAAGTTCAAGGTCACGAGATCAAAAATTATGGTACCACTGGAAAGGTCTTGTGATAAGGTATACACATGTGAAATATGAAAGCTCTATCTATTACCATACAAAAGTTATGCCCAATGTTAAAGTTTTTGCAGACGGACAAACGGACAAACAGACAAACAGACAAACGGACAAACAGACGGACAGACCAAAAACTATATGCCCCCCAGAATCTTAGATTCCGGGGGCATAAAAATGCTACGTTCATGGCGACGCCGTTACATCGCTCTAACGTAACGTAAACAAAGCAAAGTCAATTTCTTTGATATCCGAAGTTCAAAACTCATATTCAAGCAGGACGTTAATTTTATATTTTCAACATGGATTTTGTTGCTTGAACACGCCTTCTGGCCCGGAAGAGCTTCAAAATGCTCACAGGAGTTTATGCTTTTAAAAAGTAGAAGTAAAACAAAGATCAGGAATCTATACAATTAACTTACTCCACCCATCAAAGACACCAAAGGGAAAGAAACACAAATATTAAGCGACCAGACCATAATGGAAACCTAAACAAAGGAATGCCATAAGGACAGTTACTTTCACACAAAATGACCATATGGCCATCCAAAATAAAAAGACCTGATTTAAACTACCGACCTGGAACTAACGACGTCGTTAGTTACGTATCGTTAAAACTTTATTCATTTATTATGGCTAATTATGCTAATATTTTTGCTGAATAAATGTGAGCAACTTTTGCATTCGCAAAAGCTGCTCACATTTTTTAGCAAAGATTCCAATATAAATATTGAACTTGCTTGAATAGTTAACAAAATGACCACTGACGAGCTCGTTAAGCTAACGATGCTTTGAACAACTGATTTAAACTACCGACCAGACGCTAAATCCAAAAATCACAGACAATCGCACTATCAGCACTCTCAGTGCTTTGATTGTATTTGTACTCGGCCTGGCGCCAACACACACATAACGTCCATTTCCGTTTATATGAAGAAGGTGCCGTCTGTTACAATGGATAAATGTTATAATGTCTGCCTGAGGAGGTCGTGTGAGCCTGTGCCATGGATCTTTTCGGTATCGGGGTATTCAACCCACATTGGCAGTCGGTGTGGCACTGTCCGGTGAGTCAGTCCAAACCTCTATAGAAATTGGAAGATAGACAGAGAAGGCTGTGTGGTCGGCAAGCTAATTTCTCTTCATTGTGAGCTTGTGTTTGAAGTCAACTTTTCACTAGCAGAGTATCATGATTGGTAAATCGAGCATGGGCGCTCAGCGAAGACTGTGATCAGACTGCGCATCCGCGCAGTCTGATCAGAGTCTTTGCTGTGCGCTATATGGATATCCCATGATGCAACGTTTTCTTCAGTAGAAGGCTGTATCTTACCAAAGTTTTCGATGTGCGCTGTATGTAATGTAAGGCTGTGTAATACAGAGGACCCGCGTTATAACGACATTCGTTATAACGGCAAAACTCGTTATAACGACAATTTCAATGGAATAAAATTCTTAGCTCAAGGTTTAGCCTCGATTTCGAGCGGCTTGGGCTTCCCTCAGATTGGAAATGCCTAAATCGAATCCATATATAGTCAGGAAAGATTCTTGTAATTTAATACTCCAAGAAACAAATGTTATAGACTTTTGTTAGAATCGCCTCGATGAGGCGATTCTAACAGATGTCTATAACATTTGTTTCTTGAAGTAATTATGTGGAAAAGACCTTTTATAACCTATCATAATCCTAACTGGGATTCTTTAAAACGGCTAATTCATTATAACGGCACAATAATAACGGCACTGTCGTATTTCAATGGGTATGCAGAATGATTTGAGCCCTCATTTAGCCCGGCCACGTGCTCGAAGACACATTTCCATTTTTCCGAGGTTCATAATTAACCCATATCCTGCTGAACACGACAACCCCTAACTTTGCAATCAGTGTAGATCCAGATCAGATGGCTTCTGAATCTGATCAGGATCCACACTGTCATTCAGTTTGTGAATTCGCAGAATCAAATTACATCAAGTAACCTGATTGGTTCAAAGACAAAAATGGGTGTGGCTAAATTAATTATTCAGCGGGATAAGGGTTAATGTTCTTCAAGCTTGTGCGATGTTCTTCAAGCTTGAGCGCCAAGCGGAAACGTAGATCAGCCCGCGCATTAGCGCAGTCTGATCAGTCTTCGCTGGGAGCTATATATAGGTCCCTTGCAGTTTTTTCCGAGACTACTAGACTATACAGACTGAGAAGACTGTATAATAGCTGAGTAGGCCGCAGTCTGGTCTGAATCTTCGCCGAGCGCGCATGCTCTTGTTTCGGAACTATTTGACTCACCGCCCCACTCCACCACACCCACCCACCCACCCACCTCGCTCCAGTAACATCTGAAATCAGCTGAAGCAGGAGGGAAGCTGTGAACAAGAAATATCTTTAAACAAGATAAATGGCATACGAGATATTGGAATATGAATATTGAAACTATTTTGTGGTTCAATATGAAAAGAAGAACTGTTTTGAGATTAAACTTTATTACGAATTCATAAAATAGTGGAACCCATGCCAATCGAGCACCTTTCTGATAAAGAGTACAATGTGTAGCACTGTGCAGCCCAATCTATTTCTTCAGGCCGCCCAACAGAATTGTTTTAACAAGATTTGAAGACCTATTGAATAAAGATTCCTGTGAAAAACACACACACAAAAAAAGCAAAAAACAAAAAAACAAACAACAACAAAAATAACAAAAAAAAAACCACTTAAGTAGCCCTCTTTGGGGAGATTTTGAAAGATTTGGTTGCTATAGCAACAAATGTAGCCAGGTTATACAGCATCCAGAATGTGGTCAGTTTATTCTCAATCGACAGCTTCAAATGCTTATGCGGCTTGCTTTACTGATTGGATAGTATTCTGCACTGACTGTTCTTAACTTTTATTTTCAGAGAACACGCACATCTCACCATTACTTCATTATTGAATACTTTTCTCTTCATATGGGACGTATTTGTGGCGCCAGATTATTCTCATTTTATTGCTTAAAGATTAATAAATGGTCAATATGAATGTACACGCATGTCATTTACCCATGGTATGCGGGAAACCCCTAAAGGCGTACCTTTGCATATAGTGCAGACCCAGACGCGGCGTCTGATCAGGGTCCCACTACTTGCTAACAGAATTTTCCATCAAAAATAGAATATAATCGAAAATAGAAGCTACCACCGTTTATATGACAAATGGACTTGTCCAACATGTAGCAATGGAAGAAACCACTAGAATACAATGGGTTAAGTGAAATCTTTTCTACGATGATTCTCTCCCGTCCGCTGATTCAAGGCTGGCGAAAGAATTAACTCTCGCGGGGAAAGTGTGGTTAGGTAAACTGACCAGCTCGATATGACTTGCATAGGGTTGACTTGGCCTTTAATATCCACACCTAACAAAATACATGTATGTGTAACATCCGAATCATCTCACGAGAAAGTTATAATCACATAGGCGGCTAGGAAAGGCCCTTGCGCGCCTGTGCAGGCAAATGTTAGGGCAAGAGGTTTTTTAAATAAAGATGACTGAATGCTTCCACTTTCTGTTTCGAACAGCAAAGACACTTCGAGAGAATGCACAGTCTCGTTTGTTTGTTTGTTTGAGTTATGTTTAACATCCGCCTCAACAACATTTAGGCCATTTTGGAGATGTTGCTTCCAACTTTGTGGGACTTTTACCAACATTGAGGTGACATGACATCTCAAGCCCTTCCGCCCAATGAAACCAATAGAGTTTATATGCATGGGGCGTCCGAATCGCACCACTTTGCCAGGACAGGCTTAGATCTTCTAAGCGGTTTACCAGTACTCATGTTCTGTCGGTTTCAGCTCTTTGTGAAAGCACCATGCAGTCCAGTCTATCAAGCTCCGATGGGCAGAGCCCTCAGTCTCGCTTGAGCTTTACATATCGCCCATATGGTATGTACCCTTTTCTCATAAACTGGATGATGGGGCAGTTCTAGCGAGCATCGACATTCTGTGTTTTTCAGCAAAAATAGGAAATATAATGTATACCCCTGTAAACAGTTTTCTCCATATGAAGTTGGATTTACAGGGTGTTCTTAACATGGACTTGTTTGTAAGCCTCCTAGATGTAGCGATTATGATACTCACCTCATAAATCAGGGGTCGTGAGTTCGATCCCAGGCTTCTCCAGACTTTAGGATGAGACTTTAAACCGAGGTCCCGTCTCCGTATGACTTTCGCTATTGGTGGGACTGATCTTCGTCTATTTTACGGCAGTGTCAAATCTGGTCACTTAACAGTCAAAAAGCCCACCGTCTCTGGCATGATATAGTGATCATCATTGCAAAGTACGGTACACCAAGTTGAAGGCCTCTAGCTATTATAGTTCCTGAGACATCTTTGACTGACCAATATGCATGGCAAGAAGATTGAAAGAACAGAAGAAGGAAAAAAAACAGAGAAAGACCGTTGTCTCTTACACAATACAAATCATTATTGCATTGCATATGAAAGTTTAGGCTTCTAGCTTTTATAGTTCCTGATAAACCTTTGACGAAAATATAACCCGAAGAAACAAATGAATAAATATGGAAAGAAAGAAGAATGAAAGCAGATATGAAGAAATAGGCTGAGAATGTTCATTACCTATTGCATTATACATTGCATTGCATACCAGTTAAGTTTGCACTTTCTAGTTTTCATAGTTCCCGAGAAATCTCTGGGACAAAAATTACCATTGACCTATATTGAGAAAGAGAGAAGAATAAACGAACAGATAAGCCGAAAAACATGTTTTCTTTTACTTAATATAAGTCATCGTTTTTTTTTTTGTTTTTTGTTTTTTTTTTTTTTTTGGCATTCCATAGCAAGTTCTGGGCTTCTAGATTTCATAGTTTTTGTTTAGAAATCTTTGCTGAAAACACTGGTACATGTGGAGAGAAAGAATAATGTGAGAATAGATTAACAGGTAAGCTGAAAAAGCCCAATGTCTCTGACACATTGAGGCTTCCATCTTTATAATTATAGTTCCTGTGTAATCTTTGACGAAAATTTAACATTGGCCTATATGGAAAGAAAAAAAGAATGGAAGGAAAAAGGAACATATAAGCCAAGAATACCCGTTGTATCTTACATAAAAAGTCATCACTATTGCAGTGCATACTTAGTTTGATTGAGGCATCTAGCTTCTATATTCCTGAGAAATCTTTGTCTCAACAGCAAAATACTTAATTATTTCATTTGATGTGACGGTTCCTTACAAGTCAACACCTCAAACATCGAACCTTTGCTGCATGCCGTCTAAACATGAAAAAGACATTATTATATATAATTCATTTATACAGCTTTTTTGACTAACCACAAAATGAAATAATTATTTCATTTAATGTTACGTTTCTTAGCAAGTCAGCTTCAAGTGACATAATCAGCAAATCAACTTCAAGTGACATAATATTTCATTTGATGTTATGTGAATTCGTATTAAGATTAAATACCAGCCATGATGGTGATCACAATTAGGTGACCGTTGCAACTGGTAGAGTGTTGCCACGGCTTGAAGCTCGCTTCTTTGAGACTGTATCAAAACAACAGTAGCTTTCAAACCATTCCGTAATTTTGGACACATCGACAGTAAAGGCAAGTGGAAAACTCATGCATACCCATACCCCTTCGAAAGCCTCAAAAGAAATGTGACAACGACTTGGTATATCCCCGCCTGGTTACCTTAACCCATTTCAGACTTGAAACCCCTAAACGGGTACCGTGGCAAACAGTGCAGGCCCAGATCAGACGCCGCATAACGCGGCGTCTGATCAGGGCCTCCACTGTTTGCTAAAAGTTCAGTCATTTTCCAAATAAATTTTGATGAAAACAAAACCTGACACATCTAAATTTTGAAATGAACTCCTGCTTTTTATAAAATGGAAGATTCCATTTGGTATAAAAAGGGTTAAAGTCACACTTTGTTGCCGAGACTATGATTACCTTCAATTATTAAGAATTAATATCTGCAATGATATATTTTCAGATAACCGCATAGAAGTACATGCACGTGTAAATGGGAGCTACCCTAATTTGGAACAACAAGTTGAGAAAAAAAAAACAGGGTCCATGACCCCCGCCAATCGGGGCTTGCAGAAATAGATTGGGCTGAATGGTGCCACCAGAGCTGAAACCGACCGCACATGTGTACTGATAAACCGCTTAGGTCTAAGCCTGCCCAGGTAAAGTGATACGAGTCGGACCGTCTATGCATATAAACCCTATTGGTTTCATTGGGCGGCAGGGCTTGAGATGTCATTTCATCTCAATGTAGGTTAAAAGTTCCACAGAATTGGAAGCAACGTCTCCAAAATGACCTACATTGTATTGATGGGGAGGTTAAACACCCGCATTCAAACAAAAACAAGAATACATGATACAAGCCATGAGAAAATGGCACCTATTGAGAGGTTGCAGATGACGTCACGCACATAGAGTTATCTTTCTTGCTGGAGACACCTATGTTAATTTCCAACAGAATTTTAATGTACTTTTCTTGTAAGTAACTTTCTTGTCCCTTGGAAAATTATGACTCCAAGATAATTTTATTCTGCTGACCCTTAAGAACAATAACAGTCACATATTTACGTCTTCGGTATTTTTGTCACTGAGGGATAGTTGGTCAAAAATGAATAAATTTGTATACAAAAACCTGTCTGGTGTATCCAATATGGCGGATCAAGGGAGAAGAATCTTACAGAAATGCTGTGTCTGTATTCCCACATTCATGTTCTTTACACGAGAGTGCACAGTGAACTAATAGGGCTAGCTAGTGGCATGACTTCCTTCCTACAGCAGCAACCTCACAAACCTCAGGCGCGGAGCCAGGCGGATACCCGGAAGCCCGGGCTTCAACAATATTTTGCCAAGTATGCCTTTACATAAGAATTTACAGAAAAAAAGTATGTCACATTTTCAGAGGCACCTGCGACTACATCATCAAACCTGAATAAACTCTAGTATATAATCGAAAATGGCTATTGTCAGAGACGATTCTAAGGTGTTTCGAGTTTGCAATTTATCTTGAAGTGTCAGGAATCTTTAGTGTACAATATTTGTCTGCACTGCATGATTACAGCTACATTTTAATGAAATGGCCTTTAGAATAACCACATGAAATAAATTCCTCAACGTGTATTTTTTGTCATTAGCCCTCAGTCCAGCAGGTCCTTAGTCTGCTTTATATACAGTCCATTTATATCATGAACATGCTCATTGTGACATCGCGTCTCAACGAACATGTTAATGAAATAAATGCACTTCATGCATACAGTTAAAATTACTTATTTGCAAAGCGTACAAAGCCTTGAGTGGAAAACTCAAACAGTCTGTCAATGATTATAAGAAAGTCCAAGAAACAGCCACAGTCAAAGAACACAGCTCATCTCATGTATCAGGAGGAAGAATGAATATGAAATTAACACTTAAAATTAAAAAATGAAGATACCCAGGACATGCCACAATCAAGGACACAAACAATCCAAGCCAACAACGGGATGGGAGAACATACATTGGAAGGTCGAGCAACAAAGTCATTTGAGGACTGCCTTAAAAGATCTTAGTACCTGGCCCTCGTTGTGGTTCTGATGCAGCTCATCTAACCAGCAAATGTTCGGTCCGTACCGTGGCGCCCTTCTCAAAATGAACCATCAAACCCCCAAAACTTAACAGCAAACAACCAACTCCTTCCTCGTAACAGGGGATCATATTGCGACAACCAACTACTCCAACAACTCAGATGCACGAAACCACAAAAGTAAACCACAAAAAGGCCTGAATTAGAGTGTTGGCTTTATTGAAGTGTGACTTCCATACAAACGTAAAAGTAACCGAAAAATTCAAACAAATTGGCGAAAAAGTAGGATAAGAGATAAGTAAAAATACCCCTCCAGATGACACCAATGGCCATCAAATCGTATTAAAATTTCCAAAATTTTCCCGGGTAACACCCCTCTCCTGCTCTCCCCCACTCTTGCCTTCGGCACTCGACCCACGCCTTCACCGTTGGCTTCAACTTCAGCATTTGCCTGGCTACGCCCCTGAACCTCAACATATCCTCTAGATGTCTTACATGTCTGCGAGCAGGAAAAGTCTGGTGAGACTGCCCCTATGCTCGCCCGAGCCTTTGCATGTCGCCTATACATTACGAAAACACGCCTATACAAATACATTGGAAACATTACCGCCGAAAAAAAAACGAACATTTTAAGATGAAAAAATTGTGATATCTTTCTTATTTCTGCTCAACCCACAATCTATATTTTTTGTAGCAGAAATAAGAAAAACGAGGCGGTTCAAACGAGTACCCACAATCTATATTTTGAGCAGAAATAAGAAAAAAACGAGGCGGTTCAAACGAGTACCCACAAAAATAAGAAAAATAAGGTTTGCCCCTGTAAACCTCAGTTTGTTTGTTTGTTTGATTTGAGGTTTAACGTCCACGTCAGCACTGTAAAGGACATTTTGGAGACGTTGCTTCCAATTTTGTGGAACTTTTACCCGACATTGAGATGAAATGACAACTCAAGCCCTGCTGCCCCAATGAAACCAATAGGGTTTAAAAGCATGGGCGGTCCGACTCGCAGCGCTTTGCCTGGCTTAGATCAGGTCATTTTGGAGACGTTGCTTCCAATTTTGTGGGACTTTTACCCGACATTGAGATGAAATGACAACTCAAGCCCTGCCGCCCCAATGAAACCAATAGGGTTTATAAGCATGGGCGGTCCGACTCGCTGCGCTTTGCCTGGCTTAGATCATCTAAACGGTTTACCAGTACTCGTGTGCGGGTCGGTTTCAGCTCTGCGTGGAAGCATCATGTAGCCCATCTTTTTCTACAAGCCCCTGGGCGGGGGCTAGATGGATGCGATAAAGACCATTTTCTCATATAATAATTTTTTATGGTATCATGTTGACCTGCCAGTTCTCGATTAATATCATCATTTTCCGTTAGCTCGGTTCACTGAGCAGATCATCACACTTTGTTGTCTTTAATAAAATTTCCAATTTCCACCGGAATAGCAGAACTATTGACATCTAGTAAAGTGTCAAAGGTAATTGATGATTAGTCCGGAGATTGACAAGATTTTGGTCTAGTAACGAAATCAATGCGTCTGTATTACAGAGAATATATCATATAGGGTCAATGACTAAGAAGCTATATCATGTATATCTGGAAAACATATACATGTAAAATTCCTATATTAAGACCACTTTTGGGACTGTTCAAAAGTGGTCTTTAAGACCCCTTTTTAACTGTCCCAAAGGTGGTTTCTGACCAGAGGACACTGTATACAGAAAACACAAAGAAATAATAACTGCAGCCTACTAAATAAGCTCTTCAAAGCAGAATTAGTCTTGATTTTAGGTGGCCTTAATATCGGAATTTCACTGTAACGTGTCAAAGTGAAAACCCTACTGGACGCCCTGACAATAATATAAACTCCTTATTCTTGCTATTACAGCTTCAATGAGGAACAGATGCACGCTTAGAAAATAAATAAATAAAATCTGAAAATGGTTACACAACTTCGACATGTCTGTTTTGTTTGTTTGATTTGAGGCTGAATGCTCTCGTCGACCTGTATAGGTCATTTTGGAGGCGTTGCTTTCAATTTTGTGGGACTTTTACCCGATATTGAGATGAAATGACACCTCCATCACTGTCGCCCAATCAAATCAGTAGGGTTTATATGCATGGAAAGTCCGACTCGCACCGCTTTGCCTGGGCGAGCTTAGATGCTCTAAACGGTTTACCAGTACTCGTGTGCGGTCGGTTTCAGCTCTGCGTGGAAGCATCATGCAGCCTTTCTATTTCTTCAAGCCCCGATGGGCGGGATGAGTACATGGGGCATTTACAAAACGTCATGAATAAATAGAGGGTTTAGCTCGAGTGTTCATGCATTATTGAATTTATTAAACGAGTTGAGGAAAAGGGATAAAATGCGAGGCTTTGTTGAACAATTTATGCCTTTTGCTCAGAGTTTAATAAATTTAATAATACATGAGCACGAATGCAAGATTCTTTTTTATCATATGACATTTTAAACGTATTTAATTGACGATTTTTGTACAAAAATGTCAGTATTCCGCCATTAGCAAACGCGACATCGTGCAAGTAATGTTACGGACAGTATCTAACAAATTTGCATATTGAATCCACGAATTTATTACATGGCGGAAGCGACGTCATACAATAAGTCACAAGTATGCAAAGGTTTGTCCGAAGTAGGCCCTTCCATCTTTGAAATTGGCCCATCCATTTCCGCAGAAAAGATTTCAGTAAAATCATTAATACAATGACAAATAGTACATTAGTTGCATACCTACATGTACAGTAAAACTCCGCTATTAAGACCACCAAAAATCAAGACAAATTATATATGCATTTAAAAGCATATTTAGACGGTTTTAGGTGTATTTTCTGAACGTTTTCTACATCCAGCGCGCTCTGGTGGAATACCACCTTTGGGACTGTTCAAAAGTGGTCTGAAAGACCACTTTTGAACAGTCCCAAAGGTGGTCTTAATATAGGAATTTTACTATATATAAACCGGTCTACAGGGTTGAACAATTGTCCTGCTGAATAAACTATTTTTACACCACCCCTTTCTGATGATCAACCAATCAAATTAATTGACGGATGTATTAATTCAAATTCACAAACTTAATGACAAACACTATAGATCCTGATCTCATAAGCCATCTGATCCGGATCTACACTCCTTGCACAAGTAGGGGTTGTCGAGTTTAGCATTTATTATTTGTCAATACTTTATATGCAAGCATTGCGTCATTTATCAAATATTCATTTATTGAACTATCCTCGCATTGTCTGAAAACAAATGGAAAATACGTGAATATCCTTTTGCAAGGCAGCGATATCAATTTTCCTTTGAGAACATTTTCCTCTTTATGAGAATATACAGAATTCACACACAAATCAATATTGTAACTTCTTTGTAGAACATTTAATATATTTTGTGGGACCGAAACTAATTCCCCCTCAAACACACTGTATTTCAAAGGAAATATATCTTGTTTAGCAAAATTATACACAAACTTGTACATTTCGTTGTTGTCCCAGATATGTGTATCATTTTCTGAGAAGAAGAATATATCAACATAAGGCCACATATTTTCTGAGCAAGTTTCGTGTGATTCGTTTTCGCTTTGATAGAATTTCCATTGTCTGTTTGGGGGAGTGCACAATGCGTATCCGGGTATATTATTTAAGTATTCAGTTAATCCAGGTTTGTCCGATTCATTCACCAGAACATCTATGTCATCATCCCATGGAACCATGCCATGATGTCTGTACGATCCGAGCAGAGATCCTCCGTATACCATATATTTTAAATTCCACCAATCACAGACATTCTTGAAAACCCGGAATGTCTCGAGGAGCTGGCTGTGTTCTGCTGTGGATATAATGGGCTTGAACAGGTGGTATCTCGGTTGGGAAGACTTAATAACTGAACTTCTGTTTATCCATGGAATGAAGGGTAAACAAGTTTTGTCTCTTTGCCGTAAAACGTCTTTTGTTCTTACCATATTTGGAATATTTTTCAGATTTATTATCTGCAAAGTCGCCCCATCCCTATAAAGTGCAGCAGGATTAAACACACTTTGATCAGTAGTGTAGTGTCTCATGAAATGTATCTCGCTGCTAAAGTTTACAATGGCAAGCAACACCAAAATACCGACACAGCTTGTAAACATAGTCTGTGCATGTCGACATAGGAACCGAGGAAATGGCATATTCCTGAGTCGACGTCATGTCTTGAACTAAACAGAACTGCAATCTAAATCACATGTGAAAAACTAAACTTGGAATTTTGAAATGTCCTAAAACTGCAATTTAGTTTCTTTTGGATATGTTATTTTTATTATCTTTACTCTGACATCACTGGACTGTTTGACTGCAGCTTGGAACTCGTACATGGTATTGTCAGACTCCTTCCACCAACTTTGATCGGGCTCTGAAAAATGTAAAAAAAATAAAATAAATATACACTTTTTTAGTGACAAAATAAAATTTCAATGGTTCGAACACCGATGACGTCATCGTTTGTCAAGCTGATTACAGTCGAACATCAATGACTGGAAACGTCCTTCGGACCACGAAAATATGTTCGAGACAGAGGTAGTTCGAGTAAATGACGGTTAAATGTTACGTTAAATTAGGGGGCATAAGGGAGAAAATTTCGGCACAATCAATCAATCTTCTATCATATAAAGGTATGCTGTGTGTACTCATTAGAATCACCGGCCCCGATAGCTCAGTTGGTAGAGTGTCCGCTCCGGGGAACGGGAGGTCACGGGTTCGTTCCCAGGCCGCGACATACCAAAGTCGTTAAAAATGGTACTAGTTGCTCCCCGCTTGGCACTCAGATTTACGAGGTAGAGCTAGGACTGGTCGATCCAGTGTCAGGATAATGTGACTGGGTGTGGTATCATGTAATGTGTCTGGGACATGATACTTCAGTGAGGCAGCACTATAAAAGTGAGCATTGAGCTCCCTGTCGCAACCAGACACCGTCGTGATATGACTGAAAAATTGTTGAAAGCGACGTTAAACCCGAATTCACACACACACACACACACACGCGCACACACACACACACACACACACACACACACACACACACTCATTAGAATCGCCTCGTTGAGGCGATTCAGGCGATTCTATTGAGTACACACAGCATACTTACACAAGATAAAATAGAAAAAAATCTCTCTGAAATAGCCTTAATATATTGATAACTAAATTTGCAGAAAGGATTCTCTAGAGACTCAAGAAGCAGTTCGTATCAGCCATGGTAGACGAGCTATTAGTGTTCGAGCCATCGAAGTTTCACTGCAGCTGTTCACAAAATTTTAAAGCGATATTCTTATTGCAACGCCGGTCTCGCTGGTTCGGTCGGCTACGCGTGTCCGGCGGATGCACTAGAGGTCACGGATTCGATCTCCGCCGCGTAAAACAATATACATTCTTTCGTGGAGATTGATTACGGTCATTCTCTCCCTTCCGACGATTCAAGAAGGGCAGTTCGAACTGGTTAACAACTTATGTAGTGAACTGACCGGCTTGAATGTTAATAGTGTTGAAGCCAATGCGTTTAATTAAATTGATAACCATGTTTTGAAACCATGAACGATAAATGTTTTTTTTTTATCATTATTATTAACGCCGTTCTTTCTTTTCTCTATAGTAATTTAATTCCACTCCTTCTCCCGTGGAGCCATGTATGTGTATATTGATATGTTTTGTCATGCTATTTAAGTTTAGACCTTAAGTCACAAATGACTCAGATCACTAGTAAGTTGTACTGATATACTATAGGCCTACTATTGTATAGGATACAGATTCAATAAAAGTCTAATGACTTTCTTCTGGATTTCATTTGTTTGTACTGTTTCTATATGCATTTTTATAAGCTGAAACTAACATTGTTTATTTTTAAAAAGATGAATACACAATACCATGTTCGATTTGTTAGAGTAATTTTTCCTTAGTGAATGTCGAGGCTATGGTTTCGGTCATTTCATTATAGGGGCCTGTACTCTTTATTCTTGATTATTGAGGACTATCATTTCATTACATCATATTATGTAGCCCTCTGTGCTGACTGAAGAGAAGTCCTCTGTTTTCAACAGGTAAGGGGGCTCCTTGGGGAAAATCAATAATTTACTAACTGTTGACTAGATTGTACATTATTGATTTTCCCCTTAAGTGCCTCAGTCAAGGGATTCAACAAGAGCTACTAATCACCCTATTAAGGGCCGCCTTTGATCTGCTATAGACAGTATACCACAGGGAGCAATAAAACAATTATGAACACACGGAGTGTTCTACTATATAAGAATAAATGCCTTCAAATGGAAAAGAGTTCATAAACAACACAATGCCTAAGTGTTGTGCTTCTCACAAAATAAGAAATACTTGCAGACATGATCCAATGCGTTTGATTAAGCAAAGTCACATCAATGTCCTTGCAACGCCATGGCGTTGTATCGACATTGATTCGACCTTGCATTCACGTTATGTTTCCATTGGGATATGATGGCACGTACACGTTAGATTTGTGTCAATAGTTTGAAGTTGAGTTGCAATTTATCACTTGCTGCAATCTAACTAAAAAGCAGAATCATAAAACATTCAGCACTAACATGGAAATCAGTAAGTAAGCAGAGCAAGAGAAGATGGCCCTTAGAATTGATTGCAAGTGCGCAGCTCACCAATACGGTTCTTTGTATTGCAGTGAAATTCCGCTATTAAGACCAATTTTGCATTTAAAACCTTATTTAGTAGGTTGCAGTTATTCTTTCTTTGTGTTTTCTGCAAACAGTGTCCTATGGTCAGAGACCACCTTTGGGACTGTTCAAAAGTGGTCTTAAAGACCACTTTTGAACAGTCCCAAAGGTGGTCTTAATATAGGAATTTTACTGGTCTTCTTTCGTAAAGCTGCCTCAAGATCTCTATAACGTCTGCCACCAGAAAACGCTTATCGACAGACTCGCTTGAGCTTTTGCTGGTCGGTTGCAAAAATCAGTTTCTTAGCAGAAATAAGCAAACGTATTATACATGTAACTTTTATTCCCATATTCCCGTTACGCACTCAAACATACGCGCATATTTCCGTAAAGAAAAAGGCTCAGCCCCCGCCCATCGGGGCTTGAAGAAATAGATAGGCTGCATGATGCTTCCACGCAGAGCTGAAATCTGACCACACACGAGTACTGGTAAACAGCTTAGAGGACCTAAACTTGCCCAGGAAAAGCGGTGCGAGACCCTCCATGTTTATAAACCCTATTGGTTTCATTGGGCGACAGGGCTTGAGATATCATTTCATCTCAACGTCGGGTAAAAGTCCCACAAAATTGGAAGCAGCGTATCCAAAATGACCTACACAGTGTTGACGGGGACGTTAAACCTCAAATCAAACAAACAAACGAAAACTTCTCCTGGATGTTGTTTGGTCGATTGGTTGGTCTTCACTCAGCTCCTGTGCTGAGACATTGACCAACAATGAAGACCCTAATCAGTTACAACGTTCTGCGGCGTCTGACCCGGGTCTACAATGCTTGCTTTAAATATTAGAAGTTAAGATAGAAAGAAACAGTCGCAGAACCGTTAAGGACCATTTTCCTAGTCAACACTTACAGACAATTGGCCGACCAGTGTTGTCAATGCTTTGAGTTGCCATAATTTATTGTAATTTAAAATGCAATAAAAAGTTGGTAACTGTGGTCGCCAACAACTCTATAACCCGTTTTCAGTAAAAAGACAAAATGCCTAGGCCCCGTTGTAAAAAATCATCAATAGCTTAACAACTTACGAAATCGTCAATGGCCAAATCCTTACAGTTTACTGAAAGTGTGGGTAGCTTTTACATTTTGCTAAATCTATTCACATTTTAGTAATAGAGGATCTTACATGAGTGTTCATGTATTATTGAAATTATTAAATGAGTTGAGGAAAAGGAATAAATTGCGAGGCTTTGCCGAGGATTTTATCCCTTTTCCTCAACTAGTTAAATAAATTCAATAGTATATGAGCACGAATGCAAGATTCTATTTATCATATGTCATTTAAAACGCATTTTATTCGCGATTGTTTACAAAAATGTCAATTTTCCGCCATTAGTAAACGCGACGTCGTAAAGGACATCGTACATGTAACGTAACGGGACGTATCTAGCTAATTTGCATATTTAATCCACTAGTGGATTATCGAAAATATTACATGGCGTTATTACCCTCTCAGACGCGACGTCATATGATAAAAGACGTTAAAATGTTTTGCATATTATATGATCACTGTGAAAGATATGTTAATTATTCAATTTTGTACCGGAAACCCCTAAACGGGTACCCTACAAAATATAACATGAAAAATGCTAATCACCTTTAACCCGACCGGGGATTGAACCCGAGGGACAGACTAACACTCTACCGCGTCACAATGAGCCGGCTTGTTGGACCAATCGGAGTCTAACTGTCGGCTTCCTTTTGCTCTAGCATTTAAGTTGATTCCTGTTGTCGAGATCTCACCGTTGTTTTATCCTTGCGGTTGTTTGATTTTTGTGTTCCCGGAGATTTTGCACTGATGAGTTAGGCCGCGTAAAATCGATTGAAGCCCCCATGTGAAATTCTTCCAAAGCGGTTCTTCTGTTGCGGTTTATTTTTGTTATAGTGTGCCTTTGAATGTTTGTATTGCTTAAGTTTTTGTTTTGGAAAGCCAATGTGCCATTTTGTGGGAAAGTAATTGACCGTTTGGCTTTCCGCTATTGATGTTTCAATTAGGGTCTAGTTATTTCAGCCGGTTTGTGCTTCTTTCCCTTTGGTGTCTCTAATGGGGATGTGAGTTAATTGTACCTATTCCTGATCATTGCCTTCACTTCTATTTTGTATCGCAAGGCAGTACAAGTGTATTATATACCTATTACTCACCAGTCCCCGGTGGGAATCAAATAATGAGGCGGTTCTAACGAACACCCACAATCTATATTTTGCAGAAGAAAATAAAGAATGTTAACACAAATTTCCATAAAAATTTCCTCAGACTCTCGCACGAGTCTTTAAACCGAGGTCCCGTCTCCGTATGACCTGAGCTTTGGTGAGACGTAAAACTCAAACACTCCCCCACTCACTCCATAAAAAGACAGCTCTTGAGACATAAAGCAATGCATTATATCACACATGTATATTATATTCATAAAACGACCATTCTTTGAGTACGTGATTGCCTACATTCAGATTACCTTTTGAACTGTTAAAGTGCACAGAAAAGTCTCAAAGGTGATCGCTGGGTATAGAAAACAAAGAGAAAAAGCCTGAAACATTTTAAATTTGTCTTCTAAAAGGAGCACGAATAAAAAACATAATACTAGCAATTTTACGGTATATATAAAGCGACAAATGAAAAGAAGAAAGTTTGTTCGCATTTATAATTGAAGAAAAGTCATTTTCTAAAAGTTGAACTGATAATTTACCAAATTTTCGAAACAGTCGACAGATATTAACACAAATGGAGACGGGAAATCAGAAAGTAAACGTACTTAGAAAGTATTACCCCGGACACATCCCGCTTATCCTAGTGAATTATTTCCTATACTGACACTGAAAAACTATCCCGTTCAACAAGTGGCTTATTGGCTTTTTGAGGAGAATGGGCAGCTGGAAAGCCTCTCGTTCTTATAAAACAATAATTGAGTAGGAAATTGAAACGTCCCTTGATATTTGAAGCCGATAATATATCGGTGTATATCATGCCAGTTTCTGACTGGACTAGAGCTAAGCTAGTAGGATACCATACCTATGCAACTGGATGGTATCGTTTCCAACTCCAGAGTTTGTCTTTTTTCACCCGCTTAAGCGTTTGGGGATATGTTGAACGCCTCCGTCCCCTCCTAGACCACTGAACGGAATGCAACCAAATTAGGCACATGACCTCCTTATATGATGAGGTCGTGCAAGAGCAAGGTTATATTTGCCCCGGTATATAGAGAAAGCGTGGGGATTTGCGGTGGCGTGCCATCGACTGCGCGCTCTAGTTTTATTTTATTTATTTACTTATTGGTGGCGGGGCCGGTCGATTGTTTGTCAATCGACCAAAAGTTTTAAAGTAAAACTTCAATGGATCGAACACTGATGTCATGTTTACCATGGTTACGAACTCATTTTTGAGTCTATAGGAAGTTTTTTCTGAGCGCTCCAGATAGGAAACAATAAAGATAAATGTGGTGTTTGTTTCTTATCTCATTTTCAAAAGGAACGCTGTGTGTACTCATTAGAATCGCCTCAATGAGGCGATTCTAATGAGTGCACACAGCATACCTTTATATCACAGAACACCAACTTAGTAAAATATACCTAAACATTCTGACCCGGTGCTCTGAAAATCCCTCAATGGCTCGAACTATCCCTGTCTCAAACACATTTTCATGGCCCCAAAGGTGCTCGAGATATTGATGTTTTTCGGTAAAACGGTTATGCTACATGACTGCTGTCTCCGTAACAAAGGTAAACCACACGCAAAAATAAAGGATCTTATACATGAGTGTTCATGTATTATTGAATTTATTTAAACGAGTTGAGGGATTGGGATAAAATGCGAGGCTTAGCCGAGCATTTTATCCCTTTTCCTCAACGAGTTTAGTAAATTCAATTATACATGAACACGAATGCAAGATTCTATTTATCATATGACATGTAAAACACATTTTATTCACGATTTTCAACGGAAATGTCAAAATTCCGTCATTAGTAAACGCGACGTCATTAGTGACGCCGTACATGTAACGTTACGGGGTGTATCTACCTAATTTGCATATTTAATCCACTAGTGGGTTATCGAATTTATTGCATGACGTTATTACTAAATCAGACGCGACATCGTATGATAAATAGAGGATCTTACATGCGTGCTATGCATCATTGAATCTATTAAACGAGTTGAGGAAAATGGATAAAATGTGGGCCTTCGCCGGCATTTTATGCCTTTTCCTCGACGAGTTTAATGATTTATGAGGAGAATTCAAGATTCTATTTATCATATGACAGTTAAACACATTGTATTCACTATCTTCTTCTTTTTTTTTAAATGTCAATATTTCGCCAGTAGTTAATGCGATGTCGTTAAGGAGGCCGCACGTGTAACTTTGCGGGGCGTACATGTATCTAACTAATTTGCATATTCAATCCACTATTTTATACACATCATTATTACATTCTCAGACGCGACGTCATATACTGCACTTCGGATCTTCGGACAAGTCCGTTCTCAATTTCAGGAGGGTTGGACTTGTACTAACCAGATTGTTACAGTTTAACACCAATTCCTATACTCGAAGACCTGATCAGGCATCGCCTTCAATACAAAGCCAAACTGCATAAAACTAGATTGTCTAAACCAAAGGGTAAGCTTGATTCTAAATTTTCATTCTTGAATGCGTATGTTCTTTGTTACAAAGTGCACTGATATCAGTCGTAGAAATTAGGTTTGCCCATGATAGCATGCCTAACCCATGCTAGGCTGGTTGCCAGATTTTATTTTATCCTGCCTCAAACATCTACTGAGAAATATACTGACTGGGAGGAAGGATACACTTATTCATATTATGTACTTAAAGATACCATTATGTATAAAATTTCATAATTCTACCTTTATAAGGAGACTCTCTCGGGATTCATGTGAGCGTTCTGCAACAGGTGTTTTTCCTTGGGTGCTCTGATTAACGATCGGCTCGAAATAAGTGAAATAATCTTGAAAGGGCCGTTAAACCAAACCCTCTACCTTTTGGGGTTTAGTTCACTTCATTATATGGTGATTAGTGCGGTGTGATCCCAATACTTCATCATGATTAAACAGTTGAGTTTCGATAACTCGAACATCTTTTGGACTATGAAAACTCGTTGAAGGGAGGGATAGTTCGAACTACTGAATTTTTGACAAAGCGCGAGGTCATGAGGCATGGTCTGGATCACTTAACGATATCTTTACGATCTCCTATAGAATTAAGCTATGCTGTGTATGCATCTTTAAGATCTTCTATAGAATAAAGGTATGCTGTGTGTGCATTTATACGATCTTCTTTAGAGTAAAGGTATGCTGTGTGTGCATTAAAACGATCTTCTTTAGAATAAAGGTATGCTTTGTGTGCATCTATACGATCTTCTATAGAATAAAGGTATGCTTTGTGTGCATCTATACGATCTTCTTTAGAAAAAAGGTATGCTTTGTGTGCATCTATACGATCTTCTATAGAATAAAGGTATGCTTTGTGTGCATCTATACGATCTTCTTTAGAATAAAGGTATGCTGTGTGTGCATCTATACGATCTTCTTTAGAATAAAGGTATGCTGTGTGTGCATCTATTAGATCTTCTATAGAATAAAAGTATGCTGTGTGTGCATCTATACGATCTTCTATAGAATAAAGGTATGCTGTGTGTGCATCTATACGATCTTCTATAGAATAAATGTATGCTGTGTGTGCTTCTATACGATCTTCTATAGAATAAAGTATGCTTTGTGTGCATCTATACGATCTTCTTTAGAATTAAGGTATGCTTTGTGGATTTTGTACGATCTTCTATAGAATAAAGGTATGCTTTGTGTGCATCTATACGATCTTCTATAGAATAAAGTATGCTTTGTGTGCATTTATACGATCTTCTATAGAATAAAGGTATGCTTTGTGTGCATCTATACGATCTTCTATAGAATAAAGTATGCTTTGTGTGCATCTATACGATCTTCTTTAGAATAAAGGTATGCTTTGTGTGCATCTATACGATCTTCTATAGAATAAAGGTATGCTGTGTGTGCATCTATACGATCTTCTGTAGAACAAAGGTATGCTTTGTGTGCATCTATACGATCTTCTATAGAATAAAGGCATGCTGTGTGTGCATCTATACGATCTTCTATAGAATAAAGGTATGCTGTGTGTGCATCTATGCGATCTTCTTTAGAATAAAGGTATGCTTTGTGTGCATCTATACGATCTTCTTTAGAATAAAGGTATGCTTTGTGTGCAACTATACGATCTCCTATAGAATAAAGGTATGCTTTGTGTGCATCTGTACGATCTTCTATAGAATAAAGGTATGCTGTGTGTGCATCTATACGATCTTCTATAGAATAAAGGTATGCTGTGTGTGCATCTATACGATCTTCTTTAGAATAAAGGTATGCTTTGTGTGCATCTATACGATCTTCTTTAGAATAAAGGTATGCTTTGTGTGCATCTATACGATCTTCTTTAGAATAAAGGTATGCTTTGTGTGCATTTATACGATCTTCTATAGAATAAAGGTATGCTTTGTGTGCATCTATACGATCTTCTTTAGAATAAAGGTATGCTGTGTGTGCATCTATACGATCTCCTATAGAATAAAGGAATACAGTATGTGCATTTATACGATCTTCTATATAATAAAGGTATGCCTTGTGTGCATCTATACGATCTTCTTTAGAATAAAGGAATACAGTATGTGCATTTATACGATCTTCTATATAATAAAGGTATGCTTTGTGTGCATCTACACGATCTTCTATATAATAAAGGTATGCTGTGTGTGCATCTATACGATCTCCTATAGAATAAAGGAATACAGTATGTGCATTTATACGATCTTCTATATAATAACGGTATGCTTTGTGTGCATCTATACGATCTTCTTTACAATAAAGGTATGCTGTGTGTGCATCTATACGATCTCCTATAGAATAAAAGTATGCTGTGTTTGCATCTATACGATCTTCTATAGAATAAAGGTATGCTGTGCCTGCAGCTTTACGATCTTCTATAGAATAAAGGTATGCTGTGTGTGCATCTGTACGGTCTTCAATAGAATAAAGGTGTGCTGTGTATGCATCTATACGATCTTCTATTCAATAAAGGTATGCTGTGTTTGCATCTTTACGATCTTTTATAGAATAAAGGTATGCTGTGTGTGCATCTTTGTGATCTTCTATAGAATAAAGGAATTCAGTATGTGCATTTATACGATCTTTATAGAATAAAGGTATGCTTTGGGTGCATCTGTACTATCTTCTTTAGAATAAAGGTATGCTGTGTGTGCATTTGTACGATCTTCTATAGAACAAAGGTATACTGTGTGAGTGCATCTATACGATCTTACATAGAATAAAGATATGCTGTGTGTGCATTTTTTCGATCTTCTTTAAAATAAAGGAATGCTGTATGTGCAGTTATACCATCTTCTATGGAATAAAGGTATGCTTTGTGTGCATCTTTACGACCTTTTATAGAATAAAGGTATGCTCCGTGTGCATTTTTGCGATCTTTTAAAGAATAAAGGTATGCTGTGTTTGCATCTTTACGATCTTTTCATAGATTAAAGATATGCTGTGTGTGCATCTTCGCGATCTTCTTTAGAATAAAGGAATGCTGTATGCGCATTTATACGATCTTCTATAGAATAAAGATATGCTGTGTGTGCATCTATACGATCTTCTATATAAAAAGGTATGCAGTGTGCGCATCTTTACGATCTTTTATGGAATAAAGGTATGCTGTGTATGCATCTTTATGATCTTTTATAGAATAAAGGTATGCTGTGTATGCATCTTTACGATCTTTTATAGAATAAAGATATGCTGTGTATGCATCTTTACGATCTTTTATAGAATAAAGGTATGCTGTGTATGCATTTTTATGATCTGTTATAGAATAAAGGTATGCTGTGTGTGCATCTTTACTATCTTATATAGAATAAAGGTTTGTTGGGTGTGCCCCGATCCCCGCGCAAACAGCGTTTGTACAAATTCCAGGTAACAGTTATTTTAGCCACGCTATTCTTGTCACTGTCAGGACATCTGAGTGCTGTAAAGAGACTTATCTTTACAACATGTACTGGGACATCGACAGACAGTGTAGTCTCAATTCAGATGCCGCGGAAAGCACAGGAATTTGAAGGTTAAACAAAACAGTCTTAGTCACTGTTTATTAACAGTTTCCCAGCCTACTCTCAGATACAATCGACCCATCAGTGTTGTCAGTGATTTGATTATTTGTAAATGCCACAAAAGCTAGGGAAGCAATGAAACCTTGAGGAAATATGGTTAGATCTCCCTCTTGGGTCAACTCGTTTTTCTTGTCTTTCTTGTAAGCAGGAATCTAGCGTTACTCGCAGAGAAAAAACAGTGTTCCAAAATAAGCAATTCTAGAAGCCAGTGTAACACTGGCGGAGAATACAGAATCAAATCACTGACGGCACTGGTGGGTCGATTGTCTTTGAATGTACGGGTTTGTGACTGAGAAAAGTCATGTACGGAGATTTAGACTGTTCCTTTTGTCCTTTAATTCCAGTACTTTAAACAAACAATATAGGCCCTGATCAGATGCCGCGTAACGCGTCATCTGATCTGGGTCTACACTGTTTGCCAGTATCCCAGCCTGTGAACCCAGTCCATGTTTTACAGATACTCCACTTCACACTACCCTCTGACGTCACACGGACAATATTAGTTCCGCTATTACCATTACCTGGGTTTTTACAAGGTCATCGATTATCACGTGGACAAACTTTTGCAGAATTTATACCTTTGGGTCGATTGATAAGCAATCGAAATAAAATGGCCAGACAAGTCTTATCGTCTTATTGTCAGCACATTTGCGGAAGGTTTTCCAATCAACATAATCATAGCTTTATTTCATTTTATATCCAGCACATACCCAGGAGACAAATACGTGACGACCAATGCCATTGTTTCAGCTAAACAATAATGGCAATATTAATTATTCAACAAACAAAACATAGCATGGCATAGAATAGAATTTAGACATAGAATAGAATTTATCTATACAACTGTGCAAACATTGAACATATGTTTAGAGGAGGAACAGCTATAATGTTATTAATTGCAGTGCTGGAAATTCTGCTTTTAATTGATATTAAACTGCTTAACACCGGGCACGGCAAAGGTCATATTTGGTCCTTTTTGGCATTTGGTTCTTCTGTCGCGTTTTGTCATCGAGTGTGTGTATCGCTAATATTTTTGTTTTGGTTAGCCAATTGGCTATTTTGTGGGAAAGTAACTGTCATTTTGGTTTTCCGCTATTGATGTTTCCATTAGGGTCTAGTTATTTCATGTTTGTGTTTCTTGGTGTCTCTGATGGAAGCTGTGGATTAATTGTATCGATTCCTGATCATTGCCTCCACTTTTTAATTAGCAAATGATTATATAGTATACATAGGAGAAATCCCGCCCCCGCCCATAGGGGCTTGAAGAACTATATGGGCTGCACGATGCTTCCAGGCAGAGCTGAATCCAACCCGCACACTAGTACCGGTAAACCGCTTAGAGAATCTAAGCCTGTCCAGGAACCGCGGTGCGAGGCGGTCCGTCCATGCTAATAAACCCTATTGGTTTCATTGGGCGACAGGGCTTGAGATGTCATTTCATCTCAATGTCGGGTAAAAGTCCCACAAAATTGGAAGCAACGTCTCAAAAATGACCTTTACAGTGTTGACGGGGACGTTAAACCTCAAATCAAACAAACAAACATAGGAGAAACCAGTCCACATGATACGGCTCGTTTCATTCTTGGCACAGTATATGCTAGTTCACCTCTGCTAATACGAGCTTGACCCCTGACTTATATCGGTTAACCTCATATTATAATATTGATCAATCACCTGTGATCAATATTGAAATTCTGGAGCTTGATTGGCTCAGAAGCCATATTAACTTGATGTGAAATCCATATTAACCTGAGGTAAAATCGTATAAATCTGAGGTGAAATCATCAGAAAGAATGTTTTATGATGTTAATTAATAAAGTTGTCATTAATCAATTCGGCCTCGGCCAAATATAGCTTACCTCGGACCTTTAACTGGGCCAATACAAAATTACTTGATTAATAACATTATAATACAGCCAGCTACAGAACGTGATAAGTTTTGCAATTACATGTACAAAAGCATTTACCCGGTAAACATACCAAAACTTTTACCCAATACAAAAAAAAAAAATAAATAAACATTCTAGACAAAGCTACATACAGAACGCGTACCTTTGCAAAACTTAACATATTGGGCGTATACCTTTGGAAAAATTAACATACATGACATCTATCTTTGCATGTGCAAGACGTCTGTGTTTTCCAGAGCTAACATACAAGACGTGTACGTTTGCAAGAAAGCCAGCATACCAGACCAAATATTCACACTTTCAAAAGCTAAAATAACATACCCACACCTTTACACAAAGATAATACGAGCCTATGTGGCCTAGTGGATAAGAGTCCTGACTCATTAGGTCTTCCACCGCTGTGGGTTCGAGTCAAGTTCTGCAAGATATGGTCGTGTGTTTTTCTCCGTGTACTCCGGTTTTTGCCCACCTCTGAGTAACGAACGGCTCGATGTAAGTGAACTATTCTTGAAAAGGTCGTAAAACCAAACTAAACAAATAAACAAACAAACACAAAGATGACTTACCAGACCCGCCAATTAGCAAATACACTGTACTTTCATGCCAAACCTGCATAGGTGTACATTTTCAAAGGCTAATATACTAGAACGAGAATTCCAAAGGTCAAGGTCGTTCGGCGATCAATTGGATTGCCGGTCAATTGTCATTTCGAAGGATATCTTTCGGCCAATTTCAGTTAAATTTCATATGTTGTCTACTGAAAACGGCGGAACGAAAGTTTGTTCGAATGACCCAAATCAAATGATCAAGATGGCCGCCATGCCCAGATATGGTAAAAACCTTAAAAATCTTTTTCTCCGGGACAGCTGAACCAATTGTCTTGAAACTTTGTACGTAGTATTAGGAGACGGAGTACCAGTCTAAAATTGTCAACATTATGGCCCTGTGTTTTCCTTGACTTATTTTTTAGTAAGGTCAAATTTGGTCATTTTGGCTTTTGAATGATTGTCATTTCAAAGGACATTGTCTCTAGAAGTGCTGGGCCAATTTCAGTTAAATTTCAAATACAGTCGAACTTCGATGGCTCGAACCACTTTGGGACCATGAAAATTTGTTCGAGACAGCGGTAGTTCGAGCCACATAGGGATACTATTAGTGCCATACCAGGAGGCATAATGGAGATAATTGTGGATATCTGTTCGGTGTTCTATATCTAAGTTTTAAATGTACGTTGTGTGTACTCATTAGAATCGCCTCATCGAGGCGATTCTAATGAGTGCACACAGCATACATTTGCAAGCTAAATGAAGAAAATCTTCCTAAATTACCCCTATATCGTATTTGGAGGAACTCCCTACGGACTCAAGAACGGGTTCGACTCATCCATGGTAAACGACTCATCGGAGTTCGAGCCATCGAAGTTTTACTGTACACCATCCTGACAAAGACGGAATGAAGCTAGGTCACATGATAAAGCTGATTACTAAGCCCAAATCTTGTAATAACCTTAAAAAGCTTCATATCCAGAAGCACACGGCCTATTATCATGAAACGTTTTGGTAGCATTTGGTGACTGAGTGCTACAAATGTGTTGACCTTCGCTTATTTTACAGCACGGTGCATCCCCATCTTTCATTGACATTTTTGCCTTACACGCACTGGAAACCTGTGTGCCGTCTCATTTGTCTTATCTCGGCTTAGATATACAGAGGACACGCGTTATAACGGCATTCGTTATAATGGCAAAATTATAATGACAATTTCAATGAAATGAATTCTTAACACAAGGTTTAGCCTCGGTTCCGAGCGGCTAGGGCTTCCCTTGTCATGGAAATGCCCAAATCGAATCAATAGTCATGAAAAATTCTTGTAATTTAATACTCCAATAAACAAATGAATCGCCTCAACGAGGCGATTCTAACAAATGTCTTTAACATTTGTTTCTTGGAGTAATGTGTGGAAAAGACCTTTATAACCTATCATAATTCTAACTTGGATATTTTATAACGGCAAGTTCATTATAACCGCACATTAATAGGGAACGAATACTGTCGTTATAACGCGGGTCCACTGTAGTAGGTGTTTAGATTGATAGAATGATTAACCTAGGGTCATCGTTTGATAGCTTCATGCAGTTTGTGGGTGATTTGCCGAAGATAAAACATCGATAATATCCACAAAAATGATAATGCCAACCTTTTTCGAAATATTATAAATGCCACCAAAATGGGCAAATTCAGGAATTCTTTCGAAAGCGTAAGTATAAACTTACCGAGGGCCACGGCGGAATGATTATTCAGTTAGAAGCTGCCATCTTTGAAAGGAACCCAAGCAATAATAATAAAAAAAACCCCTTAAGTCTTTAAATTCAGTTTATTTGCCTTATAACGTTTACGTTTCAATAAATCGAACACTGTTGACGTCACTTCATATACAATGACATAATGCGCAGGTTCTAAACGTGCGGAACCCGGGAAGGGACATGCATTTTTTTAATATGTTGTGCGAACAAGATATTAAGTTGTGCGAACAAGATATTATCTTGTGCGGACAACATAATTTATCTTGTGCGGACAACATATTATCTTGTGCGCACAAGATAATATCTTGGTCGCAAAACATATTATCTTGTTTGCACAACATAGATTTTGGGAAGTTGTGCGAACAAGATATTATCTTGTGCGGACAAGACCTATGTTGTGCAGACAAGATTTTATCTTGTGCGGACAAGATAATATCTTGTTCGCACAACTTAATATCTTGTGCGGACAAAATAAAATCTTGTCGGCACAAGATAATATGTTGTCGGCACAAGATAATATGTTGTGCGGACAAGATTATATGTTGTCCGCACAAGATAATATCTTGTGCACAACACAAGTTAATATGTTGTCCGAACAAGATAATATCTTGTCCGCACAAGATAATAGCTTGACCGTACAAGATAATATCTTGCGCGCACAACTTAAACAAAAATCATGTCCCTTCCCGGGTTCCGCATAAACGTGGTCTTTGATGCATCGTTATATTACTTCCTGTCGTTGAGCGAAATAGTTCTGAGATTCGTGCTCATGCGATTTATCAAGCCAAATCACTCGAAATCGTAAGTTTTGAACAACAGTTAAGGGGCCCTGGTGTATCTGTTGTCTTTGACGTATAGACCATGTTACTTTGTGTTAAACAACAAAACGTTGATTCGTCGTTAAAATATGAAAATGCAAATATCTTTGTGAACATGTTCAATACTAGTGCCAGGCTATAGACATATTGCCAACGAACGCTAGTCAATAGAATCCATTTGTTCGAATGTTGCAATTTATCAACACGTCTTTGACGGCACGCCTGACTTCTTCTCTTTGCAGCGAAATTGGAAAATTCCTATGTCGAACAATGCTCATTACTTTCGGGCGAGTTGAGGTGAAAGGTATCTAATTAAGCGCGAATACAGCCATAGATTACGGACAAAAGCCTTCATCTCTATGAGCTCAGAGGGATATTCATTTTGAAGCCATTCCATAGCATGCAATAATGAAAATGTATCCACCTGACTCCTTTATGGATCTAAACTGAAATTTGTGATACATTACGAAAACAAATCACATTGTAAAATATGCCACTTTTTGTTATATTTTAAATTTTGCAAGTCTCGCTACTTTGGACATCTCCTTCCTGATGCCCGGGACTTCAGTGGAGTGTGGGCCATTTTTGCTGATGTTGGCTCGGTGGGGGACGCCTATAAGTCCGCGGGTGGGCGTCTCTTGCCTGATGCCTCCAGTTGACCTGTCTCACGAGCTACGTCGGTCGGTGTGTGCTCGGAGGGGTGGGGGTGCTGTGTTTGCCGGGTCTTGTCCATCATCCGTTTCGGTTTCAGTACTTTGGGGTTGAGACACACTGATGAAGATTAAATATCAGAAAGGCCTCTGTGTCACTAAATTTGGTATAGTTACGCCTTAATTGTAACCTTTATCGCCGAAAAAAAAAAGAAAATTTTAAGATGAAAAAATGTGATATTTATTTTAGAGCAGAAATAAGAAAAATAAGTTTTACCCCTGTAATCCCGAGTTTGACAATATAAAAGCGGGGTTCAAGAGGATCAAAATTATACAGGCGTGTTTTCGTGATGTTTTTGTTACTTATGTTCTAAACACAGATCATGTGTGCTAGTAAGAACCTCCTCATTGAGGCTGTTCCAACGACCCACAATCCATGTTGTTCGACAGAAATACAAAAAACAATGTGAACCCATTTAGACCCGTTTTTTCTGTATATACCCACACTCTATTTTCAGGGTCGAAGTAAAAAATCAATGCCCTTGTAAACCCCATTTTCTCCATATAAATTGGACCTGACTAGGTATTCACAACAAACTCTAGTTAACGTCATGTCTGGCATTGATGCAAATGCCCGTTCTTATCTCGTACCAGTAACACATACATGAACAGATGGATCTTGTCGGCAATTCGCGACTCGTGCAAATATTAATCAAAATTGGATTATTGGGGAAATAATGTGATCAGAGATCCCACTGACAATTTAGCGCTGTTAGAGTGTTACCTTCCAGTTTAGGAACTCTTTTTATTAAGGATAGACTGTACATCACGGCAATAGTCATCTTTCAATGACATTTTCTCCACTATAACTGGGTGTATTTTCATTATCCTTATATTAAAATAAAGTTTAAACATCTGTTTATCTGTTTCAATGATATTATTGTCGCCATTGAAAAAAGAATTTTAGCAAACATTTATCTTTTCATCAGACAAGTCGCACTGGCCCTTTTTTTCAGAAACCATCAATAAGAGATGACCTTCAAAATCGTATCAGGGTCTTTCTTTAAACCTTCTGGAAACAAAAATAACTACGAGGACTGTTCAAATATGAATGCAAGTAGAACGTTTTCTCATGCACTAATGAGAAAATCACCTTGAAACAAATATCATAGCGTAGAAAACATTTTACCTGTACATTGATACCAAACCTGTTAAAATCCGTGCACTTTAGCCATGTATATCGTTCGATAAACACTGTCTACTCTTGTATACTAATACAAAACATGGTTGGAAGAAGGTCAGAGTACGCCGTTGAAATACGGCCCTTTATTAAGAATCGTTGTATTCTTGTTATACGGTGCAAAGACATTTTTGATGAAATATGTTCGGTTAATGGGCATAATGAAATGTCTTTTCCGACAGTTTTTCGTTGGTGTAAGAAATTCAGCTGTGGGCTAGGCTCAACAGAAGATGCACCACATGATCGTCGGCCGAAAAGAGCAACATCTGCCAAGATGGTTGCTAGAGTGAAAGAAATAGTTGCTACCGATGCACGATACACCACTAGGCAAATAGCTAGAATGGTTGGCATCTCATTAGGAGCAGCTCATACAATTCTGAAACGGGATTTGACAATGAGAAAGATTTGTGCAAGATGGATTCCCCATCTGTTGACAGATGAGCAGAAAAAGACACGCGTTCAGTGCGCCAAGAAGTTGCTTAAAAGTTTCCAAATTGCAATGCACGGTCTTTCGCTAATGTCGTCACAGGTGACGAGACATGAGTCCACATTTTTTAGCCAAAACGAAAGATTCAGAACAAAATATGGGCAACAAAGTATTGCAAAAGACCATGCATTGCAAAGCGGACCTTGAGCGTCAAGAAGGTAATGTATGCCATATTCTTTTCAAATCAGGGCCCTGCTATTCAGGTTGCTGTGCCTAAAGGCAAATCTGTAAATGCGAAGTTTTACAAGAATAAAGTTCTTCGAAAATTGAAGAAATATTTCAAAGAACGAAGACCCGCAACTGGTTTGGTCAATGTCAGATTGCTACATGACAATACATCATCGCACAAGGCGTCCATTGTGCAAGACTATCTGAAGCAGGAAAAGGTTTTTGAACTCCCTCACCCCCCTTATTTTTTCCTGACCTTGCCCCGTGTGACTTTTTTTTGTTCCCGCGGCTGAAAAAACATTTTTCTGTTCGAAAATTTGTACAGCGCAATCACCTCGGTTCTGCAATATTCCAGTGCCTTCATAGTATACCTCCAAAATGCATTCAATGATTGGATCAGAAGACTGAAAGTTTGTATATCTGTTAAAGGGGAATACTTTGAGGGGACAAAATAAATTTTTCATCGAAATCTATCACGGAATCATTTTTATGTGCTTAGTTGTATTCATATTTGAACAGTCCTCGTAGTTCAATTTTCTAGACCAAAATTAATTTGACACACTGAACAAAAGCGTCGTTTAAGTTGAAGCCACATAAGATACTAAAATCTGCGGTATATTTTTCAAGCCCAGTATTCAAGGAACCTAGATGACAAAATTATATAAGTTAGCCAATATATAAAGTAGATGAATAACTTCAACATAGTGATTGACATCAAAATTACACTTTAGAGGTAGGCTGAAGATTGGCTACTACAAAATAAAAGCTGTTTTGTCTTAAATGACAGGAATGGCCTCCCTCGTCTCTGCTCAGGACTATAAGCAATGTGGATTCTTACTTAATTTACACTTTTGGTAGATTTTAGTAAAACTGAATTTAAGCAAAATATGCATTTTGCATTTTTGTTGCCACATCTCAGATCGACTTTATACTTTCGTCAAACCTTGAACTGCTGGATACTTACAAATTTGTGGTAGAGAGTTACTGAATGTATCAACGCACATTCAAGTTTTTGTCACCCTTCGTGTGTGGCCTTGGAGATAGCAAGGTCAAATCTTCAGGAAAAAAACAAAAATGCCCCAATGAAAGTACTATGCTTGGATAAGTTGGATAAGGAAGTATTTTCCAATGAAGTGACCAAGCTTAGTGATACAGACGATGCTGTTGATGCAGTCATAAACGGTCTTAATCAGCAGATAAAGCCGTCCCGGCAAAAACATTGAAACTTAAGGATCCCAAGAAGCGAGCCTCTGTCGAACTATTAGAATGTATTCAGAGACGTACAGCAACTGGACTTCAGCTGGAAAACCAAGTTTAGGCCACCTACATTCGGAAAATAAACTTGCGAAAAGGGAACTAAGAAGTCAACAAAGAATTAAACATTCAGTTAGTAGGAAGGCATTCTACAATGCTGTAATGGAACAATACTTCGACAGACATGTTCTATCGCCTGATACGTAGCGGTAAACCTAGTAAGGAAGCGGATTGAACGTGTATATTTATGGATGATCCAGACGAACAACGTAATTGCTTTCCAAGATACTATGAGGATTTAGCGGTTACAAACGACTATGACAGAGTGTTCTCATGACTATGTAACATACGAAATAACCAGCTTTACAGAATCTAATCTGCAACTGACATTCAGTGAATCAGGTATTGAAAAAGCTATTGACAAACTACATACTAGGAAGTCCCCTGATGAATATGGTATTTCTGCTTAACACTTTAAAGCAGATAAATAAAAAAAAATGTTCCCACAGTTACTAAGATGGTCATTTATATCATTACAACGAAGAGCATACCTAGTAAGTTTAAAACCGGACTTGTAACGCCAGTGCTTTAAAAGAGGAAAAGATCCAAAATACTTGAACACTACAGAGGTATAACAGTAACAGCCATCTTTGGAAAACTTTTTGAATATACTCTACTTGAAAAGCTCTAACTTTCAAATCGGTTAACCGAATGCCTCTCTCCAGCAATGACCAACCTTCATGTTAGTGAAGCTTATGATAAAGGCTCGTATGTACTAGTTGCGACGTTGGATAGTCAAAACTTCAAAAGGATTTTGATGTCGTACATCATGCTATTTTCCTGGTTAAATTGTTCCAGGAAAACATTCACGATACATCATGGTTGGTTATCAGTGATTTATACAAAGATGCTTCCTCTAAAGTGAAATGGGCGGGCGGTCTGAGCAACAGTTTACCCATAAACCAAGGAGTGCGACTAGGCCGTATTTTATCATCAAACATATACAAGGTTTATATTTATGAACTTCAACAATTTTAGTGTCCCAGCCCATCGGGGCTTGAAGAAATAGATGGGCTGCATGATGCTTCCACGCAGAACTGAAACCGACCCGCACACGAGTACTGGTAAAGCGCTTAGAGGATCTAAGCCTGCCCAGGCAAAGCGGTGCGAGTCGGCCCGTCCATGCTTATAAACCCTATTGGTTTCATTGGGTGGCAGGGCTTGAGATGTCATTTCATCTCAATGTCGGGTAAAAGTCCCACAAAACTGGAAGCAACGCCTCCAAAATGACCTATACAGTGTTGACGGGGACGCAGATCGCGGCGTCTGATCTGGGCCTGCACTGTTTGCCAGAGTACCCGTTTTGTGGTTTCTGGTACTAAATGGGTTAAACAGAAAATGTTTAATATTCACCATGCTAAAACAAGTGTCGTAAACATTTCTACACATAAATTAAATGAGAGAATGAAATTGAACTTTCAGACCGAACTGTACATCTAGGAATAACTCGAGCTGGGAAGAAGGAATCTTCTCTAAACGGAAACGACAGAATTGTCCTTCGTATTCGCTCATGAACATTGAATTACACTATGCAAACGGCCTGGGCCCCAAGGTATCTTACTTCATCAACAAAATCTACATTTTACCACGCCTGCTCTGCGGACTTGAGGTGCTGTTTCTTTTTGGCTTTCTGCTAGTGATGTTTCCATTAGGGTTTAGTTGTTTCATTGTTTCTGTTTCCTTTGCCTTGGTGTCTCTGATGGGAGCTGTGGGTTGATTGTATCGATTCCTGACCATTGCCATCACTTCTATTTTACTAAAGGACAGATAAATCAACTATCTAAATTTCATACCGGGACAATGCGAATTATACAGTACAGCCACAGCAGCAGTCTACATGCTCATTGGTGCTTTTTCCTTGGAGGCAGAGCTACACAAAAGACAATTAAGTTTACTACACAATGTTATAGTCAGTGGAAATATCAGCCTAAAAGAGAGTTAGCCTATTCGTTTGACAATCAAAACAGTTTCTTCACATTTTTAATATGAGAAGTATTTTAGGGCAATATGATTTGCCGATTCTGTGTCAGATTGTATGCAGAATATCAATAAAATCCAATGGAAATAACTTTCTGCAAAACAAAAAAAAAAAAAAAAAAAAAAAAAACAATTTTTTTGTCTAGAACTCTAGTGCGTGAAATCAAATCAAGTACTTCTCGTTTGAAAAACTGCGTATTGGTAAAACCCAGTTTGTTTGGAGAACCATAGCTTTCACGGTGTCTGAAGGTAGAAAAGGAGCCGTGAAAGCTCGAACTCTAATAAGAACCTACATACTACAGAAAAAACAGACACTTATTCAGTAACAACTCAGAGGACGCAGAGTGTCCCCACTGCCATCTTTAGGACGAAGACTTGCTGCATGTGCTGGCTCCTTGTCAAGCATTCCACTCCATACGCTCCCCAACGAAAGATACTATTGTGACAAAGATCAACTCATTGCGAAAACACGCCTGTACAAATACATTGTAAATCTTACCTAAAAAAAAAATAAAAAAATTATGGTAAAAATTGTGATATTTTTCTTATTTCTGCTCAAATAGAGATCGTGGGTACTCGTACTCGAAGAGGCGGGTCTAACGGGTAACCACAATTTATATTTTAGAGCAGAAATAAGAATCAAAGTGCCAAAGGCATTGAAATGACAGATTCTATGAGAAAACCATAACACTGTGAAAACTTACAGAAAACCTTTCTAAAAAGATCTTAAAATTTAGAAACGTTGTTCTGCAAATTCCAAAATATGATATGTTTGCAGATGTCTATAGACCGGTGGTATTATGAAACGCAATTTGATGTCTCAAATTTTTGAAAGAAACTATTTTGTTTTCTAAACCAAACATTAAAATTCAAGATTTAACAATGCTACTGTCCATAAGTAACAGTTTTTGTCTGGTCGGTTGTGGACATCTCTATTCTGAATGTTCTTAATGACACTACGCTGCGTTCGCTAACTACATGCCATAGTTCGCCACACAATTATGCTTTTTTCACCAATATGTCCGCCCCCGCCCATAGGGGCTTGAAGAAATATATGGGCTGCATCATGCTTCTACGCAGAGTTGAATCTGGCCCGCACACTAGTACTGGTAAACCGCTTAGAGGATCTAAGCCTGTCCATGAACCGCGCTGCGAGGCGGACTGCCAATGCTAATAAACCATATTGGTTTCATTGGGCGACAGGGCTTGAGATGTCATTTCATCTCAATGTCGGGTAAACGTCCCTCAAAATTGGAAGCAGCGTATCCAAAATTACCTTTACAGTTTTGACGGGGACGTTAACCTCAAATCAAACAAACAAACAAACAAACAAACGCACCCGTCGCCTCGGCATACCTTACACCTGTACGTCGAAACACCCGGAAACGACAATCGGCGTGATTCACGCTGAAGTGCGATTTGTCACTGAAACGCATATGTCAGTCGCTAGACGCCAGTTTACGTATTTCATGCACTAGTGTAAGTGTTCCGTACTGTGTCGACGCGTTAACTTTGGTCACGACGGGGGTGTCTAGCGCTCAAACGTGCATCGCATAAGGGCGATGTTCAGTGTCAGTGCTTATTAGTCGGTAGGTGAGACCCCTTGTTTATCTTCAGGTACAGTGTAGCAGCTGCCGGAGGAAATCTGTTGCGCATATGCGTCTGATCTTGGCGTACAGACGTCGGTTTCCCGCTACGTCGACGTCCACTAGCGTTTTCTGTATATAGTATTCTATTCTATTCTATAGTAAGATGTCGCTCCAATAGACGATGGATCACACACATGTGGCACCCAAAATCAGAGTCAAGGTCATCCGCTTTCCGACCAGCTTCTAACTGTTCATGTCACGCTTACGATCCTTTAATGAAAAATGTTGCAATACGCTCAGACTTAATGCTTTTTGAGAACAAATTTCTTCTTTTCTAGGCACGACCTTAAATTACACATCAAAAGTTTGATCCTGAACATGTGGTTTCTATCTGTACTGGTCTGAATCTGGTGCACAGGATCAACGTGACCGAACTGGTAACCAGACGTCGCGGTTGATTGATTTAACCTTTTTAGCTTAATGGCATGGTGCCTAAGCGTATTGTAATCGTTTGGTTTCAGAATCAAAGCACTGAGAATGTGGGGTCTGGGTTGGAGTAATAGTCCTGGGCTGAGATTTAAACTGTTTGATTTAACTCTAAAATTCCAAACAAATAATGAAGATTTTGATAAGAAGCTGCGCTCTGCAGCGTCTGATCTTTGTTTACACTGTTTGCCAAGCTCACCGTTTGATTCCAGGATAACCCTCTTCCGTCTAATGGAATACCCTGATCTCACTGTGGCTATTTTCTACAAGACAGAAAGTTATTCTGACAAGTCAGTGATAGTCACGTAGACATTAGCACTGAAGCGCTTTTCTTATTAGCAACTTCGGGTCGAATGCCAAACAATCAACCCAAACATAGCCGCGTCGTTTGTCAGTGTTGGGTACATGTAAGTGTTATCTGTAAAATCTGCACATGAATCAAATGTTGGATCTGGCAAACGATGTAACTTCCGATCAAACGCCACAGAACACGGTGCTGATCTTGTTCAACACTTTTTGCATTAGTTAAACGAATCAGTTCAAGTCCCGTTCATGACCAGCCTGTATTTAGAGACAATCGGCATGAGTGTTGTCAGTGCTTTGATTTATTTCTGGCGTGCACTCTTCCATCACTGAAGTTGGGCTTGTCCATTCTGCTAAATATATGGCACCTAGAATTATATCGCAGTACCTACACTAATTACCTGTACCATATACCAGGTTCCAGCCTTTCTTTCCAATTTCTCCACGCAAAGTCAATATACACCTTAGTTGTAACTGACCTAAACGTCAGAAAGAAAACCCATTAATATTAATATAAAACCTGAGCAGTTGTCTGCAGCTGACCTGGTCCAACGGCAGGCTGGACTTTAAAGGCATTTATTCTGTAACAGTAGAACACACCGTGTGTCATAATTGTTTTATTGCCCCCTGTGATATACTGACTATAGCAGATCAAAGGAGGCCCTTAGTAGGGTGATAAGTAGCTCTTGTTGTATCCCCTGACTGAGGCACTTAAGAGGAAAATCAATAACGTACACCAGTCAACATTAAGTAATTTATTGATTTTCCCCAAGGAGGCCCCTTACCTGTTGAAGACAGAGGACTTCTCTATTGTCAGCTCTGAGGGCTACATAATATTATGTAATGAAATGATAGTCCTCAATAATCAAGAATAAATGCCTTTAAGGATTAAATATTGACAGCACTGATAGAAAACAGTGTAAAACCTGAGCAGTCGTCGCCAAACCCGTCGCATGATGCAGTTGATTCATATGAAATGCTGAATCGTAAGATAAAATCGTCAAGTCGTCTGCTTCAAAAGATTGTATTACGCTTACATTATAATTAATTCGCTTGTACACTTTTGATTACTGCGCCAAACCGGACTACATATTGTGCGGACTAATATTTCTATGGCGGTTAAAGCCGGAAGAACTGAAGCCTGAATTACTTTAAACGTGCAGCACAGCAAGAATAGACAGATTGAATCTGTCATTAAAAATTTAACTATATTAAAGTGGGGATCAAAGGGGTCAAAATTATATAGGTGTGTTTTCATGATTTTAGATACGTGTACAGACTGGCTATTAATACTAAAGACATTTATCTGTCTCGAATTGGTGACAAAGACTGTACCGTCTATTAAGCCGCTGGAAGAAGAGATGAAGAGATTATCAAGAGAATGTTTCTACAAGATACACACGCATAAGCTCGTCCCCGCCCATCGGGGCTTGGATAAATAGATTTGACTGCATGGTGTTTCCATGCAGAGCAGCTGAAATTGACCATACATGAGTACCGGTAATCGCTTAGAAGGACTAAGTCTGCCCATGCAGAGTGAAGTGAGTCAGACCAATGCATATAATATGTTCTAGAAAGGGTTATCCTTTGGAAGCAATGAATACACCACAGAACCGGAAAATATGGAGTGTACATGTTTTCTGGGCCAGACTAGCTAGTTTCGGCCAATTAGGCCTCATCAGTGACCCTCATTTTCAAATTCAACAATGGAACCAATGATCCAAAAGGATAAGAAAAAATAAACTACACTATAATGAAGCCTTTTGGTTTCACTGGGTCACATGGCTTGAGATGTCATTTCATCTCAATGTCGGGTAAAAGTCTCACAAAATTGGAAGCAACCTCTCCAAAATGACCTAAATAGTGTTGACGTGGACGTTAAACCTCAATTCAAACAAAAACACGCATATGCAAGCTTTGGCTGGATATAGTTCGGGAATAATTGTCGACCTGCCATGTTTATCTGCGCCGGAAAAGGTGAGATAATCATGAGATAAAACGCATGACATTCGATGACGAGAAGTTGGCCTTCACATATTACTTGTGTGATGATATTTCTTAGTCACGACCTGTTCATAAATTCTTGTAATCCAGACGTATTGATTCCATTCGCGGTATATTCACTTGATGCAATTTGTCAGTTCCTGAATTTAGCAGAAAGCCGAGATCATCAATTAACTTTGACAGTTTACTTGATATCGATATCCCTGTCGAAACAGGGCAAATTATTAGAAATAAATTGCGAAGGACAACATGACCGAACATTTAATCTATGAAAAGGACCTGCTTCTTCCATAATCTACCTATTTTTTGGTTCGGTCGATTGTCAATGCTGACTCAGAAGTTATCAATACTGCCTGCCGTTCAATGACGCTTGTTAAATTAATTCCTTTTTCTTTATTCTTTTCACCTTATTCCTTTTTCCTTCTTTCCTTTTTTCCTTACTCATTTTTGGTTAATGGAATTTCTAAAGACAGCGTTTCAAAATTTATTACCATTATGATTGGAAGTAAAAATGATCGTGAATGCTCTACATAGAGGATCTTACATGAGTGTTCATGAATTATTGAATTTATTAAACGAGTTGAGGAAAAGGGATAAAATGCGAGGCTTTGCCGAGCATTTTACCCTTGTCATAAACTCGTTTAATAAATTTAATAATACAAGAACACGAATCTGTTTATCTGTTTATCAAAAATGTCTTCTGTTTATCAAAAATGACATTTAAACCGCATTTTATTCATGATTTTGTTAAAAAAAGTCAGCATTCTGTCATATGACATCGTACGTGTAACGTTACGGGGCGTATCTAGCTTATTTGCATATTTAATCCACTGGACACGACGTCATATGATAGATCATTTTTTTTTGTTCGCACAGGTTCGCAAAGTTCTATGTATCTGAAAAACGAGTGAGGAGAAAGGAAATTTGATTCATTTTTTTTTTCTTTTTTCCTTATTCGCAATTTGAAGCGCCGAAATTCGGAAATCTACAGCATTATGATTGGAAGTAAATATGATCATGAATGTTCTATATGTATTTTTTTCGTTTGCACAGATGTATCTGAAAATCGAATTAGGAAAAAGGAAATATGATTCATTTTTTTTCCTTATTCTCAATTTGAACCGCAAAAATTAGGAAATCTTTACCATTTGGAAATCTTTACCATTTGGAAATCTTTACCATTAGGCAATCTTTACCATTATGCCTAGAAGTAAAAATGATGTGAATAATGTTTATGCAAATGATTGATTCCACGGGTTCGCAAAAGTTTATGGATCTAAAAAGCGAATAAGGACAAACTTTGATGGGTTTCCCTTTAACTTATTCGGAAATTTCTGAACTTCTACAATGCTTAGAATTAAAAAATGATCATGAATACTCTTAAGCTTATGCCATTATGATTAGAAGTCAGATCATGAATGCGCTCTATACGTACAAATGCTCGATTCCTCTCTGGTCCGCAATGTCCTATGAATCGTAAAAGTAAATAAGGAAAAGGGAAATTTTGATTTATTTCCTTTTTCCTTATTCCCAGTTTATACTTCCGATTGTTTATGTTAAGTACCGAGTCTTTTTGTAAGCAAAAACGTAAAATCGACTAATTTTAGTAGGGGCCGAAATTGGACCTCAACTGATATGACCCTTTATGAAAATGAATAAGGAGAAAGGAAAACGGAATAAGGAAAAGGAAAAAGAAATAAGGAAAAGGGAACTAACAACAATCGTTGTTCTTTGCTATTGTCCACATTGTGCATAAATTACAAGTAGAAAGTGTGCATAAAAAATAAAAGTGGGGCTTGCTTTTAAAATTGAACTTTCTTTGCTATTGTCCACATTGTGCGTAAATTACAAGTAGAAAGTGCGAATAAAATGCTTTAAAAATTGAACTTTCTTTGCTATTGTCTACATTGTGAAAGTGCGCATAAAAATAAAGGTGCGGCTTGCTTTAAAAATTGAACTAAGTACAGTAAAAAATCCTTATTAAGACCACCTTAAATTAAGACATAGAAAGGTGGTCTTAATATAGGAATTTTACTGTATATGTAACTAGGGTTTCAACAGTGTAGACTAAGATCAGACGAACTTCTGCAACCCATTTGTATATAGATTAGTGTTTATAAGGGATTTGCTCACGCAATTTAAAAGCAGTCTCAATAATACGTGATACATTTGATTACATAGCGTTTTATGCATGATTAATATGGTCTGACAACTCAAGAAACATCAGCCACTTGTGTTGAATATTTGCTACCTAATTACTGGCATCTTGTCATTTTGTCTACAAAACTGTTCTCAAAAGATGATGTGTGAACAATGACGGTCTACGACCCGCAATGGATCTGTGAGTCCCGAACGCATCATTGATTAAATTTATTCATAGAATCTCGCAAACTCACAGAGGATTTCCAGCGAGCTGAAATTAGATTTTAGCTGAAGTTTGTAACATATCAATGCGTTTTTGACAGTTTATCTATTTTTTCGTAATCCAATAATGTGATAGACTACCAGACGCGGTTGAAAAAAAGTATACACAAAATAGTTGCATGTTTGCATCCCGTTAACAAGTATGTGTGCGTGTGCTCCTTATTTCTGCTCAAAAACTCAGATTGTGGGCGCTCGTTAGAACCGCCACGCCAAGGCGGTTCTAATTTGTACCCCATATCTATGTTTTGTGCAGAAATATGAAAAATATCAGGATTTTTATCTGAAAGTTTTTTCATTTTTGGTGGTAAAATTTTACCAATGTATTTGAATAGGCGTGTTTTCGTAAGGCCATCTCCTTTCCCAGTATTTGTAACAACAAATATAAGCACACCCATTCTAGTTAATGCTGTTCGTCATGGCACTAAAACGCATTTTGTTATTATTCACAATAGTTTCCTTGCCAATACTCTAAAAACAGATTGCAGGTACTCGTTAGAACCGCCTCAGTGAGGCGGTTCTAACGAGTACCCACAATTTTTGTATTATGTAAAATCTTGAAACCGGTATTTATAGGCATCTTTCTTTATTTAAAGCGGGGTCGACACATATTTGTTAACCCCTAAAAGGGCCATTGCCAACAAGTATAGTAGAAGTAAAACAAAGATCAGGAATCGATACAATTAACTTACTCCACCCATCAAAGACACCAAAGGGAAAGAAACACAAACATTAAGCGACCAGACCATAATGGAAACATAAACAAAGGAAGGCCATAAGGACAGTTACTTACCCACAAAATGGCCATCCAAAATAAAAAGACACAAGTGATACACACAGTAAGCAACAAACAACAACATAAATAAATCGCCACAGAAGAACCGCCTTGGAACGGTCAGTGGAAAGATTTCCACTGGGGGCTTAAATCGATTTTACGTGGCCACAATCCTCGCCCTTACTTCCGTCGCGATTTAGACAAATAATTTGTTCAGTCCACATGAAGGCCTCCTAACTCATCAGTGCAACATCTCCGTGAACACAAATAATCAAAGAACCACAGAGGTGAGACAACGGTGAGGACTCGACAGCAAGAAACCACTGAAATGCTGGAGCAAAAGAAAACCAACAGTTAGACTCCGATATATATATATATATATATAGAACTGCAGATCGAAGTTTGAGCGGCGTCTGATTTTGGTCTACACTGTTTGCTTTAAATCCAAAGATTTTTTTTTAATTTACAACAAATGAAATTAACCAGACACCCTTGTAATTGGTAAAGGGCCTGTCCCAAGCTGTCTGATGGAAGATTCTGTCTGCCATAGATGGGTACATATATAGGTACACGTGAACAGACTACTTCTTTGTCGAGGGAAAACAAAATACATCACGAAAACACGCCTATATAATTTTGACCCCCGTGAACCCCACTTTTATATAGTAAAACTGGGGTTTCCGGTGGTATACCTAATTTTCTTATTTCTGCTCTTAAATATAGATTGTGGGTACTCGTTAGAACCGCCTCGATGAGGCGGTTCTAACGAGTGCACACAATCTATGTTTGAGCAGAAATAAGAAAAATATCACATTTTTTAATCATATTTTTTTTTCGGCGATAAAGGTGGCATTGTATTTGTATAGGCGTGTTTGCGTAATGTCTGCACAAGAACAGAAGAAACCATGCCATTCGGGTCAGCAATAATTCGTTTGTCTGTCAAACAAGATTACTAGTTTTCCCAAAAATAATGAAATCAAACGAACTGCCAAAGCTGGTTCCTGATAATGACTGCAGGATGCCAATATCAAATTAGCCGGGAAACAGCGAAATGATCAAAGCGCCAAAAGGCACTGAAATGACAGATTCTGTGAAAAATTCGTGAATATCTCGACTTTTATGAGGAATTTTTAGATTTATTTTTCATAAGTGATAATTTGGTTTCATTGGGCGACAGGGCTTGAGATGTCATTTCATCTCAATGTCGGGTAAAAGTCCCACAAAATTGGAAGCAACGTCTCCAAAATGACCTTTACAGTGTCGACGGGGACGTTAAACCTCAAATCAAACAAACAAACAAATCATAAGTGATAAGGACAAAAAACCTCTATTAGCGTTGGAGTGCTGATTTGTAGTTTGGTTAAAAAATTGAGGTGAACATAACGAATCTTCGGCTGTTATACACTTTCATTTACTTGCACATTAATACAACATACAATTTAAATGACTAGTTGCCAGTTTGATGACAGCGCTAAGCGTTAACACAACTTTTTTGTAAAAGCTTACACTTGTCGACTGATGTTGCGCGGCTCAGTCAACAACCTACCCTATGTCGTGCGCTAGAATCAAGGAAAGCACTTTTTGTGCGATGTTTGAAGTTTTGCGGCATGTAACTTATTATTGTTGTTTGTTTGCATTGGGATTTAACGGCCCAGTCAACACTATTTAGGTCATTTTTGATCCGGTCAGTTTACATATCCACACTTTGCCTGGGCAAGCTTATCCGTAAGCGGTGAACCAGTACAGTGCACATTCTTTCGCAAGAAATGTAACTTATTATTTATCACAACTGTGCTTACATCTTAAGTTATTCAGATCTACAACAGAGTTGGACAATGATAAGTGTTTGGTGGCTTGCTACCGTACGGTGAAGTTTCTCCTGACACGTCCCTACCATTGTGTACCCTTTCAACTCTTTATAGCCAAGAGTATAGATACCTATGCAAACAGTGTAGATCCTGGTGAAATGACTCATAATGATGCATCTCATTCTGCTCAACATGGTTTGCCATGCTGTTGACGACTATTGACTAGACAGCTAATTTACATGTGTAGAATGGGCGTATTGAAGGGTGAAAGGTGAAACTCGTGGGTGGAAGGGGTAAAATCTTAACCGACAGATTCAATCTGTCATTTCTAGCTATCCTGCAGGTTTTAAAGAAATTCAGGCTTTCTTCCGGCCTTGACCGCCATAGAAATATGAGTCCGCACAAAATGTAGTCCGGTTTGGCGCAGTAATCAAAATTGTACTAGCGTATTGTCCTATAAGAGTAATACAAACTTTTGAAGCAGACAACATGGCGATTTTATCTTACGATTCAGCATTTCATATGAATCAGCTGCATCATGCGACGGGTTTGGCGAAGACTGTATACCCAGATCAATGCGTCATCTGCTCAGCAGTCTGCTAAGGTTTTAAACTGTTTTCTATCAGTGCTGTCAATATTTAATCCTTATCTGCAGACAATAATATTAATGGGTTTTCTTTCTGAATTTCGAGGCCAAGTTTAGGTCAGTTACAACTTAGGTGTATATTGACTTTGCGTGGAGAAATTAGAAAGAAAGGCTGTCCCTTTCAACCCTGGCATATGGTACAGATACTTAGTGCTGTGACATAATTCTAGGTCCCTTATTTAGCAGAATGGACGAGCCCAACTTCAGTGATGAAAAATGAAACTCAAGGCAGTGAATAAATCAAAGCACTGACGACACTCATGCCGATTGTCTCTAAATGCAGGCTGGTCATGAACGGGGACTTGGACTGATTCGTTTAAATTTAAGATGTTAGTAACTAATGCAAAAAAGTGTAGAATAAGATCAGCACCGTGTTCTGTGGCATTTGATCTGAGTTTACATTGTTTGCCAGATCCAACCTTTGACTCATGTGCAGATTTCAGTTTCCAAGGTTTCAAGTTTCTATCTCTAACGGTCTAGGAGGAGTTATCCGGTAATGCGGACGGACGTACATACGGACGGACGGCGAAGACGATTACAATATCCCACTTTTACTTCGGAAAGCGTGGGGGATAATAACAGTGGATAATATGTACTTATGTACAAAGAGAACGACAATGGACTGAGGACGGCCCCCTACGGTATTCCAGAAAAAAGTGGAGTAAAAGGAGCCGGCACATTAGCCCATTTTGTACCGGAACCCCCAAAACGGGTACCCCGGCAAACAGTGCAGGCCCAGATCAGACGCCGCGGAACGCGGCGTCTGATCAGGGCCTACACTGTTTGCAAAAAGTTAAGCTATTTCCCAAATAAATTATTCAGAAAACACAACCTGACATCCCTAAATTTTGAAATGGACTCCTGCTATTTATGAGGAGGAAGTTTCCATTTGGTACAAAAAGGGTTAAAAATGGGCACTCAAGTTCTCCGATTTATGTTCTATTCGTGAAACAGCAAGGTTATTGACACATGACATTGTGTGTAGCTACCTCAAAGTCTCTTTAACATGTCTGTGACCACCAATGGCTCCAGCAAGACTGCGCTTTAACATGTCTGTGACCACCAATGGCTCCAGCAAGACTGCGCTTATGCCTTGAATATATATATATTTACGACAGAAATGACATTTATTGCATAGATGACCAGCAAAGGCTCAACTTGAGTCATCTATGCAATAAGTATCTTTTTTCCCATGGGTGAGCAGCCGTTGGCTAAACTGATCTCTTACTTTGTCTACGCCCACGGGCATAGACTATCTTAAGGACAGCTTTTGCTACGGAAACATTTAATAAAAGGTCATTGTGACTGTTTTTCTATTGACGGGTTTCACTTTTCATAGACAGGACTATTTACTTTCTATATACCCGGTAATTACCGGAACGCTGCCCGGAACGGGGCGTGATAGCTCAGTGGTTAGTGCAGAGACCCCCGGTTTGATTCCTGGCAGCGGTAATAAAACTGCGGTATCCGAACATGCTCCATTGGCATCATTTGCAGGGAGGAATGCCACAAAGTGCACCGTCCTTCGGATCGGGACGTTAACTGGAGGCGCCCTATGCAGGCAGAATCATCCCCTGTGCAGGTAAAAGATGTCTACCATATTTGCATGGTTACTGTGTAGGCTATTATCATGCAAATCTGTAGTGTATGTAATGTATAACTGCCTAGAATGTCCGCGACGGCGTATGGTGGTATATTGAGAAAGAACGAAAAATTATCACCTGTACATGCATGATTGCTCTCACGCTTGCAAAATAAATATAAATTCGTGGTTTACAGGATGTTGACTTCGCCCTCATCTAGTTCTTCACACATCGAGTTCTTACTGCTCGGAAGATTTTTTTTATTTTTCAAAAACGGTTAACCTAGAATGTAAAATGAAAAGATTAATGAAAGAAACAGTAGATGTCGGCATCTAGTGCAAGTTTGTTTGTTTGTATTGGAGTTTAACGGCCCAGTCAATACTATTTGGAGTTTAACGGCCCAGTCAACACTATTTTAGGTAATTTTTTGAGCCGGTCAGTTTACCTATCCACACTTTTCCTGGGCAGGCTTATACGAAAGCGGTTAACCAGTACAGTGCACATTCTTTCACCAGAAACTGACAACACCAGTCAACACTATTTTAGGTAATTTTTGAGCCGGTCAGTTTACCTATCCACACTTTTCCTGGGCAGGTTTATACGAAAGCGGTTAACCAGTACAGTGCACATTCCTTCACCAGAAATTGACAACTGCCCTTCTTGAATCAGCGGAAGGTAGAAAATGACCGTAGAAAAGATTTCATGATCAATCTCCACGAAAGAATTTTGCCGACCCTGGAAGGTATCGAACCCGCATCCTTCTGATCACCAGTATGACGCGCATCCGACTGAGCTACCGAGACCGGCATGTAGTGCAAGTAGTTGTAAGTGAGAGATCGGTAGTTTTGTATAAGTCACATTAGAGAAAACATTTAGAAATCCTAATTTGCAATCTGTGACTGTCATACACTTGCATATAAACTGCCATATTAATACAACTTACGCATGGTAAGTTTGTCACTTTTGTATTGCACAAATTAATGTGTGCTAAGCGTAGACTCAAGCTTTTTGTGAAAGCTAATACTTGTATTACTAACGTAGGCAAATCTACATGTATACGGGCGAAGGAATCGGTCTGGTAACGTAGCTGATGAACAGTAGAGCAACTATTAAAGCAATAGACAGTTTGCGTGCAGGTTGCATTTATATCAAAATAGCCATTACAGATCATTACTGGTTCAATCGAAGACAGGGAAACGTCAGTTGGGTTTTGCCGTTAGTAAGCCGCGCAGTGAGGAACCCTGTCTTAAGCGTCATCCGATCTGTGAAGATACCGATCAGACTTTTTGTCTGTTAAATTTACTAAAGTAACTAACACTCTAGAAGCTTCCCAGCTATTGTCCACACCAATAAATATAAGGGGAATGGGTACACTTTCAGGGGAGGAAACTCCTGCAAAAGTATATTTGTCTCCCTAGTCAATAGGGGTCAACTCTTTAAGGTAAGAATTCTTTCCCTTAAGATAAGACCGCTTTTTCAGTGGGACGGGGCTTATAGAAAAGTGAACAGGAAGTCCCGAAAGTTGTCTCCCTTTGAAAAATGTCAGTAAAGTCTGCAGCTGTTCCCATTCCCCTTAAACGAAATAGTATGATTATTTTCCAGCCCACTCACAGAGACAAAGGGCCCATCAGTGTTGCCAATGTTTTGATTCTATAGCATGTACATGTCTTTTCAAAAGGTCATGTTTGTTTGTAGTTTAACGACCCAGCCAAACATTGTTTAGGTCACATCAGGTCGGTCAGTTTTCTTAACCACAATTTTCCTACATAAGCGCGTATGATAAACCAGTACAGTGTACATTCTTTTAAAGCTCTTCTCGGCCAAATGGCCGTAGAAAGATTTTATGACCAATACTCGAAGGAATAAGTTCACAAGGTCGTTAGTTTTAACATGACCATTCCTGGAATTTCGTTAAAATTCACAACGAGCATGTAGTCACTTTCTCTCACGGCTATAGCGCGAGGATTGTCATAAAGTTTTCCCATATACCCTTCATATGAAGCTAGCATTCCATACAGTTTACCCTCCGCCGTTAGAATCTTTATTTCTCCCAGTCCATACTCCCGATGGTCACAAAAGCAGACATTATCTCCACCATCGGCGTATATCCCCCTAGGCATTTTAACCTCGTCATCGTATCGATAGACAATGGTTCCGTCTAAAGACATGCAAAAAATAGCATACAGTCCCCTGTCGGAGACAAACACCTTTTCACCGGATTTTCCGACACTGATGTAGTCGGGATTTATGAATGCAAAGGTACCATCTTGTTTGAGACCTAGTCTGTTTTTCAGCTTTCCCCTCATGTCCAGTACCCGCACTTCTCCCTCACCATAGTCGTTGTCAATATGACATGATGTGAAGATTTCATCTTTGAAGACATCAACACCCCAACAAGCTTTATCCAGCTGAATCGTGTGCCCTAATTTCATATCCGGTAATACGTGTATTATCTGGACCTGCTTTTTCCGAGGCAGCGTTACGACGATAGTTTTCTCATCCACGGCTGCGACGTCAAACGGTGGTTCAGCATATGTTCCGACTTTTAATTCGCCAAGCTCTTTGAAAGAATAATCAAACAATTGTATCTTGTAATTGTGCTCACTGCTCAAAACAAGTTGGCCACCTGGCATAAAAGCACAACCCACGACCCAAGGGTCACCCTCTCCTTCTTTCATGAGTTTTTGCTCTTCTCTGAACTGTATCTGCAAATCTAGTAGCAGCTTTTCATCAAATCCGAATCCAAGAGTTTCACTGCCTTTAAGACTGCCTAATGTGGTGACATGCCTATGTATGTTTTTCAGAGTTTCGTTCTTTTCAAACTGGAGGACGGGTCTGTGTGCACATTTTTGCACCTCGGCCAGCATAGTTTCATATTCCTGGAGTTTCTTTGCGATTGTGATGCCTGATACAAACATAACTAAATTCTCTCCATCTTCTTTGGCGTCATCTAACTGGTTCTTGTCAACATCTATCATCTGCATTGTAGTTGATAAAGAGGAAATATGCTGGTCTATGTCGTAACGCTGTTTCTGTTCACAGCGGGCCAAATCTTTTAGCATGAGCCTTTCTAGTCCATCAAAATACGAATTTATGTCTTTGCGAAATTTTTCCATTTCATTTTTACATTTGTGCGAAATTGTAACAAGCTTGTTGCCGTCGGCGATTCTCTTCTTTTGCATCGTTTCCATTTTGTCCCGAACCGTGTCTAGTTTCTTTACTACGGAGTCAAGTTTTGACGAGTCGTAGTCCTCACTTTTATCAACTGCAGAGCACATCTTGCAATGGCCGTGCTCAGGCATGATGCATTGAAAGCAGAGAACGTCATTATGTTCCGGGCAGTAATACATCACTTTCTTGTTCCGATTACAGCGGCAATATATGCTACTTTTCGTCTTTGCCCGCTGGTTGAGTTTTGGCATTTTAGCGCCAGAGAGAATCTTATGTTTTTTCGACGCTTTTGATTTCACGTGGGCATTCTTGCAAGCATCACATAAATACAACCTACACTCCTTGCAGTAGTGGTCTATTTTGTTAGTCGCTTTACATGTGCCACACTTTACCTCACTGATCTCGTCAGAAGCCCCCAATATTGATGCCGTGCCGTCATCGCTTTTCTGTGCAGTGGTCCTAACTCCATATTGTACGAAATGATCACCCCCGGGGGACGACGTACCGTCCTGACTTGAAGCCATTTTAATCTGAAATAGAAGTAGTCGAATATTAATAGCTTGAACACCTTTGGGGTCAAGAAATATTGTTCGAGATAGGGGTAGCTTGAACTACTGAGAATCAATCAGAACGCCATCCCAAGAGACATAATGAGAATCACTTAAGGGTATATTTTCGATTATTCACAAAATAAAGGCACGTTGCTGGTACTCATTAGAATCGCGATTAGAATCGCGATTCTAATGAGTACATGCAACGTACACACAAACGGTCCTTAAGTTTGTTTGTTTGATTTTAGGTTTAACGTGCCCGTCAGTACTGTATAGGTCATTTTGGAGACGTTGCTTCCAATTTTGTGGGACTTTTACCCGACATTGAGATGAAATGACATCTCAAGCCCTGTCGCCCATTGAAACAAATAGGGTTTATATGCATGGACGGTCCGCCTCGTACCGCTTTGCCTGGGCAAAATGGTTCCTCTAAGTGGCTTACCAGTACTCGTGTGAGGGTCGGTTTCAGCTCAGCGCGGAAGCATCATGCAGCCCATCTATCTCTTCAAGCCCCAATGGACTTTAATATATGGATATGTGGGACTATGTGAAAGCTTCTATAGGGACTTCAGAATGTGTTCGAATCTGTCCTGTTAAACGAGTCTTCCATGTGCGAGTTATCGAACGTTCACTATACGAGTATATGCGTGCGTGTGTGTGTGCGCGCGTGTGTGTAAATTGATCGATTGCATGTTATGGGGTTTAACCACACGTCAGCCCTTGTGGGCCATTTTGTGTCATCTCCCAGAGAAAGGGATAAGATAGACAGGGGAGATGAAAGAGAGGGATAGAATGAGAAAGATGAAAATGAAAGACAGTGAAAAAACAGAGGATATAAAAAGAAATAAAAAACATTCCCATCTACTCTAACCCGTTGCAAAAACAGGTGAGCTTGCCAAACTGAATAGCCAATATCCATTGCATGTACCCTTTAAATTACATCATGTGAGTGTGAGTGTTTGAGTTTTACTTCTCACCAACAGCTATGGTCATACGGAGATGGGACCTCGGTTTAAAGACTCATTCGAAAGTCTGAAATTACATCATGTAAACAAATTCATGTAATGAACGCCCTTGTAATTCTACTTTTCTCTATTCTTTATATACACCGTCTTCCTGATTTTCGCTCCACAACGCAGATTACTGGTTAGAACCGGTCTGGTAGTGGACGGGAGTGTGTGTGTGTGGGGGGGGGGGGGGGGGAGGGTGCGTGAACGAGGACCCGAAGCGTATGTCTAAAGCAGAGTGTGTGTTCTCGATAAAACCGCCTCACACGTACAGTTTAACGAGAACACCTACCATGCGTTTAGAGTGTACAGTATAATATGAAACCCGTTCAGAAAAAAACTGTCTTCTGGGTTTGAGATCAAGAAATACACAGACTGGCATGCTCAGTTACACAGACTGGCAAACAAGCCTGGGGCTTGAACTGTATATATAGAATATAAGAATCTGATACGGGTTCTGTTATAGATGGGTGTTTCCAACCTGAGGGATGTCGTGCTGAGCGGAACCGAGGCTTTTCCAACCCGAGGGATGACCATGCTGAGCGGAACCGAGGCTACGTCGAGGAATTGCTCAGCATGGCCATGCCGAGGTTTGGAAACCATCTACTACAAAGTCCCATATTAGATTCTTTTTCTTGCACAACACCACCGAAAAGTTTCATTTTACTTAAAGGTTTTATTTTTCGCGCACTATACTTTGCCTGGGAAAGAATATAAGAATCTTAAATGGGTGTGAGGGGTGGATAGAAAAATCCGTCCCAAGGGTCAGTGTCCGGCATCACGAGGCTTGCCGAGTGATGCCGGACAGTGATCCCGAGGGACGGATTTTTCTATCCACCGCTCACATCCATATTGGATTCTTTTTTCTTGCATACCTTCTATTTCTTAGCGCGGAATTTCAATGCTGCAGTCACTTCGGTTACCAACGTCCGCCCTATTGTGTTGACACTGCAGGAATGTAAAGTGACGTCACGGATCGTGCATGACGTCAACCTTAACGACGGCGCACACAAGGTCGTAATCAACCAGTGCATTTATCAAACACGCGATTATATTCGATTTGGGGTCGGAACACAAGGGTCAGAACATAAATTTCTATCCCAGGGTAAAATCGCGGATTTCCTTGTCTGGTGTGCAAGAACAGAATTTCTATCCGAGGCAGAAACCACGGATTTCCTTATCTGGTGTGCAAGAATGTAGAGGTATTATACCATACAGGTGGTTGTGCAGGCTGATCTGTACCTTTGTTGTGCGCAAACAACAAAACACGTGACGCAACCTTAACTTCACAATAGTATTCGACGGTCCCCACCCATCGGGACTTGAAGAAATAGATGGGCTGCATGATGCTTCCACGCAGAGCTGAGACCGACCCACACACGAGTACTGGTAAACAGCTTAGAGGATCTAAGCCTGCCAAGGCAAAGCGGTGCAAGTGCTAATAAACCCTATTGGTTTCATTGGGCGACAGGGCTTGATATGTCATTTCAGCTCAATGTCGGGTAGAAGTCCCACAAAATTGGAAGCAACGTCTCCAAAATGACCTTTACAGTGTTGAGGGGGACGTTAAACCTCAAACAAACAAACAAAAAATAGTATTCGATGGATGTTCGAAAAGAATTGCTTATTGTCCTCTAGTTTGATATCCACGTGGGGCACGATCAAAACCAATACATGCTTGTATAGGGCTATTCAATATCTACACAATGGTGTATAAATGTACATTTTAGACTAAGTGTAAGACATAAAATTTGTCATTTGAATACACGCAGTCATTGACCACTGCAGTAAAAATAGTTGGTAGAAGCGTCGACTAAAAAGATAAATGCGGGCTTACATCAAAGCTTGCTCAAAACTTGGTTGGTCTTTGAAGAAGCTGATGACTGGAATTTAAACTGCTTTTGGACCTTCTTGTGTGTGTCTTATGACACAGTCCGGCGGTGGACAAACAAATCTGAGTCTGGTGTAGAGTCCATCAAAAATGCACCGATATCAGGTAGGCCGAAATCTGCATCTCGTAAAGAAATCGTTTCCAAAATAAAGGAAATCATTGAAGGAGAGGCTAGGTTCACAGTTCGTGATATTGCACGAAAGGTAGGCATATCACTATCCACGGTTCACCTTATTTTGAAGAAGCATTTGAAAGTCAGAAAGATTTCTGCTAGATGGGTGCAACACCTGTTGACTGACGAGCAAAAAGTGGGCAAAAAGCTGCTTCAAATTATTAAAAAATTACAAAAAGCAGTTTGCCAATGTCGTCACATGTGATGAAAGCTTTGAGTCCGTCAAAAAGGTTAGCAATAAGATCTGGGCCACTAAAAACAGCAAAGGCCCAATAATTTGCCAAACGTTCTTTGAGTACAACTGTTGATATGGCACTTTGTGTCCTTTCTTTTCTTGTTTGCGTATTGGTCCTCTTTTTCCGTGATTTCATGCGGATTTTCCTTTTTGCTCGTCAGTCAACAGATGTGGCACCCATCTAGCTGAAATCTCTCGGACTTTCAAATGCTTCTTCAAAATAAGGTGAACCGTGAAATGAGGCGGTTCTAACGAACACCCACATTCTATGTTTGGTGTAAAAGAAGAAAACTATCATAGTTTTTCATCAGAAAAATAACTGTCTTGCTTGATTTGAGGTTTAACGACCCCTCAAAAATATGTAGGTCATTTTGAAGATGTTGCTTCCAATTTTGTGGGAATTTTAGCCAACATGAGACGAAACGACATCTCAAGCCCTGTCCCACAATGAAACTAAAAGGGTTTGTATGCATGCATCGTACGACTATCCACTTTTCCTGGGCAGGCTTAGACCCTCTAAGCGGTTACCAGTACTCATGTACGGTCGGTTTCAGCTCTTCATGGATAGAACCATGCCACCTACTCTATTTCTCCATCAATTTTACAGATACATAAGAATATTCTAATGCGCACGGATTGTTATCAAAATGCATTTTCACATTATACTGATTTTAGATTAAACAAAACTGTTGTTTATCTATCTATCTATCTATCTATCTATCTATCTATCTATCTATCTATCTATCTATCTCTATCTCTATCTATCTATCTATCTATATCTATCTATCTATCTTATACTGAGTCAGTCACATTTGGCCATTATGTCGTTAAACTCCAAAACAGACAAATAAACAAAGACATTTTGCATGAACACGATAAATATATAGTCGGATTCTATTCTTAGAGTTAACGAACATATGCACTTGATCAAGGACTAAAACACTGAACAAAAACATCTTTTTATAGAACATTTTAACCCTTTTGGTACCAAATGGAATATTCCTCCTAATAAATAGCAGGAGTTCATTTCAAAATTATGGGGTGTCAGGTTGTGTTTTCATCCAAATTTATTTGGAAAATGACTGAACTTTTAGCAAACAATGGAGGACCTGATCAGACGCCGCGCGTCTGATCTGGGCCTGCACTGTTTGCCAGGGCACCCGTTTTAGGGTTTCTGGTTCTAAATGGGTTCAAGGTGAAAAAAGTCGACGTATTGACATAATATTGAAACGTTCGTCCTATTGAGTCGATCTTAAAATCCATTTTTGTAAGCCTTAGTAGATCGATGTGACTACATTCTCAGAAATAGTTTATCTACAAAAACAGAAAATAAAATACTAGTTTACGGTATACTTACATTGTCCGATATCCGAGTTACCCCGTTCCAGTTGCCCGGATACAAAGACAACAGCTTAAAGTTGAAATTCGAGACGTTATTGATCAAACACGTCACTGGGTATATCGGATGCGCCCAGTGTACTTTTTTGCACACGAAATTACTATTGATCAAATAGGCGATGTCAGCAAAAGCTCAGACGAGCCTGTGAAGACATGTAGATGTGACCTTGATCTAGTTACACGAAACGGATATTTCGTTTATCATACCTAATTCGAACTCGTCCTGGATCCCTTTGAGAATATTTCCCAAAGCTCCAGATACCCATATATTAATTTTCTCGAGACGGTATGTTGTGTTTACTCATTAGAATCGCCTCACAGAGGCGATTCTAAATACATTTATTTTATAGAAGATCGTATAGATATCCTAAAGTAATCCCCATTGTGCTTCATGACCTAGTTCTATCTATAACAAAACTTCAGAAGTTCGAAGTAGCCCCATTTCGGACAAATTTTATGGCCCCGGAGGTGTTCGAGTTATTGAAGTTTGACTGTACGTACTGGAGAGCATATGCGTAACCTATACTTTGGCTGCGTACACGCACTTGAAGAATGGTAAAATCGTGTGGCTAAGGGTCCTTTTTATCACGTTTGTTCGTTCGTTTTGGAGTTTAACGGCCCAGTTAAAACTTTCAAGATAATATCGCGACGGTCAGTTTACCTAACCGATAAACAAACACAGTGCACATTCTTGTGCCAGAAACTGACATCTGCCCTTCTTGACTCATAAGAAAGAGGCAGATTTCATGACAACCTCCACGAAAGAAGGTTGCCAAGTCGGAAGTTCCTCCTAATTACCACTCAGACGCGCATCCGACAGAAATACCGGGGTCCGTCTTTTCTTATGTGTCGACCAATTTCTAAAACTATTTACGCCCATTAAGGGGAACATTAGGATAAAATAGCCATACGAGTTGATGTCTAAAATATTAATATTAATATTATTATTATTTCCAACCAACTAAAAGAGGCGATTTAGACGAGCACCCGCAATTTAGGTTAGGAATAGAAATATATATGTGAAGTTCAAACATGCTCATGCGCAAGAGTATTTCATCGAGTTCAGGTTTAACGCACCCCTCCCCCCCCCCCCCCCCCCTCAACCCCATTTTGGAGACGTTGCTTCCGATTTTGTGGGACTTTTATCTCACATTGAGAAGAAATGGCATCTTAAACCCTAGCGCCCAAAGATACCGCTAGGGTTTATTTGCATGGACGGACTCGCACCACTTTGCCTGTTCTAAGCGGTTACATACTAGTCATGTTCGGCTCTGTGTGGAAGCACCATGCAACCCAATCTATTTCTCCAAGCCGCGATAGCCGGGGGCTTAACTTAAGAGTATTTATTCGGATATATCCAATGACTGAGAATTGCACGAACTTTCTATAGCCACAGCGACATACACATAGATAAAAGCGACAACTTTGCCATAATTGCATGTCATTTTTCGATCAGGAAGGACTCAGATCATACTGGGCATGTGTGTAGTCTAATCAGAGTCTGCATAGATATGAACCCTCTGCAGTCACAATGCCATACAATGTGTTATTTATTTATTTATTTAAAAAAAAAAGAGATCAGCTCTAACTGTGATTTGTTGAGTTTGGAGGTCAGTCACAGTTTGGAGGTCAGTTGTAAAGTAGCGCGCGTGATTTGTCTACTTACAACTGACCGACAAACTGGGGTTTATTACTCAACAAATCACAGACTAGAGCTGATCTAATTCAATTCTAACATGCTGAAAGTCGGCAATAGTGTTGTTGTTTCCTTTAAAATCTCACAACCTTTCGCCATTGTTTGAAGAAATTCCGCTAACATTATTGACTGAAACACATGCATTATATCCTTTTCTTACGTTTTCGATGCGAGAAAATGACGTTACACCGTCCAACGTCAAGAAAATCGACTAGTGACGCCATAAATTGGCTGTGTTTTAATGACGTCACTCGTCACCCTCTTCTGAGCTGTGATTTGTTGCACTGAGAATAAAACACGGTTATTTTCGGTTGCCTATATAAGCGCGCTGTGTTAGATTTATTTATTTATTTATAAGTTGTTGGCTTTTCTAAGTAGTAAATTATTTCATCACACGTTAATGATCCATTAATCAATCACCCGTTAATCAATTTTGCTGGAGTTGCCCAATCCCCTTCTTTTTTCGGTGATTAACTGAGTGTCGGTGCTTGAGCTTAATTAGGTGTGAACACACGCGTTAAATGCGAGCGTCTTTAATAATGGAGGTGAAATCATTTAAATAAATAACGCCTTTAACTTTCGGCGAATTCTGTTAACGTAAAAAATATCCAAATTTGTTGTAATTAAGAAGACGAAGAAGAAGAAGAAGAAGAAGATTTTATTTAAATTTCCAGTAGGCACAAATGCCCATGAGGATAAAACATATGTACATAGTGGCATATATGACAGTGTTGTGGATAATTACTACATTCAAAATTTATAAAACTGATAATAATTTGGTAAATGACTTTGAAATATTATTGCTCTAAAGATTGAGAGCAGAGAAGGTGTATAAACAATTATCAGACCATAATGTTAACAAGTTCTTGTAATCAACATACCCCCAGACCCACCTTAAATATTTTAATTGATATGCCTTCGTTTCACGGAAGTCTTTTAAATGTCAGGGATCAATGAATATCCTATCAAGTGCTTAGAGACACCACCCCATCACTTATCCTTGTAATCGCTCAAAACGATTGTCAAAGGATCTTTTAAAAACATCTTTTTTTATTGTGCATTGCATGTGACAAAGAAGTCACATCAAACTCGGTGCAATTTCATGAGGTTTATGCAACGTCACATCTACGTCGATGAAACGTCATGACGTTGTACCAACGTTGATTTGACGTTGCCTTAGCGCCGTGTGCCTGCTGTGTGATTGTTATACGATATACAGTTTTATATATAACTTTAGTAAAACTGTTTTCAGACAATTATCAAATCCTAGTCTATCTATCTATCTATCTATCTATCTATCTATCTATCTATCTATCTATCTATCTATCTATCTATCTATCTATCTATCTATCTATCTATCTATCTATTTGTCTGTCTGTCTGTCTGTCTGTCGATCGAACGATCGATCGATCTATCTATCTATCTATCTATCATCTATCTATCTATCTATCAATCTATCTATAGGGTTCGCCGGCGTGACGTCACTGCCCGTAGCAACCGATAGGCCGCCATTTTTGAGGTGAAAACAATAACAGAGCGACCGGCAATTACCCTTTAGATTGCTATCAATTACATTGAATAAAATCGTTTTTTTTAACCTGAAAATGCATGTTACTGTAAGTAAAAATGATTAAAAGTAAAGAATAACGAGGCGGGAAATTTCCATTTAGTAAAATAACAGCTGCCTGATAACCGATGTCTACGGACTAGTGTCAAGTGTTGTGTATTCGGAGGTGTCATGGACTCGGGAAATATACTCTATCCAACTGTCAAGGTAGGTTTGACATTCTGTTTATTGTCAAAATAACATAGATCAGATTGCTAAGAGGAGCTGTCTGATCTGAGTCCACACTGTTTGTCTGTAAAAAATCGTTGACTGCCGGTAGCTTTAAGTCATTTCTGCAAACAGTGTGGACCCAGATCAGACTGCTCATCTGATCTGGGTCCATACTGTTTGCATGTCATATGTCATTTCTGCAAATAGTGTGAACCCAGATCCGAGGTTATGCCAAGGCTAGGGGGACAGGCTAGTTTGTTAATTCATTTACAAGGCACACATTCTAAAGACCTTGTTGTTTTGACCTTTAGATCAGAGGCATTCATTTTAGGACCCCTGTTCATCTTCTTAAGCACACCCAGTAAGGAGTTTTTTTTTCTACACTTTAAAGTTAATTACAATCAATTTCTAAATTTAGTCACCCATCCAACACCTGTGGTGATGTTCCAAGGGATCGCCTCGGTAAGTGCAGAAATGTTGTTGAAAGGGAGAAATACGAGCACTAGAGAGAAATCAACAGACAATTTTACCAACAGAAAGGACAATTTCAGTTCATTATCAACAAAGCATGGCCCAAAGAATAATGTATTGTGAATCAATTACCTGTTATAAAATGTTCACTGCACATGTAAACATATTTTGATGTAGGAATCCAGTCTGAACCATCAGCTTTCTGGCGACTGCAGGCCCTTATCCACCGAGACGGTCTCTCTGGATGTTTTTCTCCATTTGGGAACTGATAGAACGATAGCTTTTTATCCAATTGTAAATGATGATTTGTACAACCACCTGCACTACAGATTTTTTGGCATGTTTTATCAAAATTGTAAGAAATATGCTAGTGACTTTGGATTTATTTACACTATTTGCTTATTCAAAATGGCGTTTGTATTCACCCGCGAGCTCGTTGCTATCACGTGACAAACGAAAGTACCCGGATGACCGGCGAACCCTATCTATCTATCTATCTTATACTGAGTCGGTCATATTTGGCCATTACCTCGTTGGTGCAAACTGAAAATATGGCTATGAAAAGAACTTCGATGCAAACATATTCCAAATATAAAGTAATATAAAGTAATTTATATTCAACAGGTACTCTGTTAAAAATATATATCTTGTAAAATCTGGCCGAAATGACCCAGGACCGAAACTACCCACCGAAATAGGCCGAAATGACCCAGTCCGAAATGACTCAGGACCGAAACGTCCCGGATTCATCTGATCATGTGACATAGTCAAAATGGAGGCAGAGAGGAAAGTAAAGACTGAATCGAGTTTGTCTCAAGAAATAGCATCAGCAACTTGTTTGAAATGTTTTGCATTTAAATTTCCAGTTAAAAATGATGTGAAAAATATTCACCATATTGAACAAAGTATAACAGACAAGGGTTTATGCTTTCTAAGAAAGGATGGGAGCTTTAAATTAGTCCAACTGGATAGGAAATCTCATGAAAAAGCTTTTCTTTCCAATGTCAGAAGGTATATTTTTTTCTTGGAGTAGACCAAAGCAGTGTATACAATATTTTGACCATTTTTGTTTGTTTTGGTTTTAGATTATTTCACTTGCAATCAGATGGGGACCAAAACCGGAGTACAAGGAGAAGAACAACTGAGCATCCTCTGCGGAGCTTTGCTTTGGACATTTTAACATTTTAAAGGGCGCTTCTAATGAGTATAACAATATACTCTTTTATATAAAGAACACTGAAAAGACATCTGAAATTATCTCCGTTATGATTAAATTCCTCGGGATGACGTCACTTCCCATAGCAACCAAACCATCGCCATATTTCGAGGTGAAACTGTTTGCCTAACAACCGGTAATATTCCATTACATGATATCGTTTTTTTTAGCTTGAATGTATATTTCAAGTTTGTTATTGTAAAATTTACAGTTAGTATAACTTTTGCAAGTAATTATATATATATATAAATATATATAAATAAATGATGAAAAATAATAATAATGATAATTTCAACGGTGATAGTGAATGTTTTTGCTTGATTTGAGGTTTAACGTCCCCGTCAACACTGTAAAGGTCATTTTGGAGACGTTGCTTCCAATTTTGTGGGATTTTTACCCGACATTGAGATGAAATGACATCTCAAGCCCTGTCGCCCAATGAAACCAATAGGGTTTATTAGCATGGACGGTCCGCCTCGCACCGCGGTTCCTGGACAGGCTTAGATCCTCTTAGCGGTTAACCAGTACTAGTGTGCGGGCCGGATTCAGCTCTGCGTGGAAGCATCATGCAGCCCATATATTTCTTCAAGCCCCTATGGGCGGGGGCGATGATAGTGAATGTCATCCAGAGATAGGCTATCGCCGTATTTGTATTTTTAGCTTGAATGTTTCTTTTCAAGTTTGTTATTATAAAATTTACCGTTAGGCCAAAATAAAAAATACCTGTGTTTCCGATAACCAGACCAACCGTAATATTTTACCGCCGACCCCAATCTTTTTTTCCGGGTTTCCGCGGCCGCAAAAATCATTTTGGGCACTTTCGGTTCATTTCGGTGATTAGGGATAACTTCGCAGCGTGGTTGGCCGTAAGGATGGCAACAGAATGTAACGAACTAACATAGCCAACAGCTACTGTCTATTGTGACAATAAGAATTATCCAAAACTTATTTTCACACCTGCTGCGGCAGTTAGACATATGTACGATGATGTTAGTCCACACTTCAATAATCATAAATAACGCAGGCTGATGTGCAGGCTGATCCATGTCTTTTGTTGCACCTTTCTAGCGTTCGTCGTATTTCCCGCCACATTAGCATGTGCTGCTGTTGCAGTCAGAGCAAATCTGTGCGGCTGGTGAAACGCAGATCAGCTTGCGCAGTCTGATCAACCTTTGCTCTTTACACACACCTTCTTTCTATGGCCCCAAGCATTTCAAAAGACTAGCAAGCAAAGATTTTGGCCAGATTAACTAGATTCACCGGCTGATCTGATCCTTCGTTAGAGGAAAACTTTTTTAGCTGTGCGCCGGCTCCTTTGCATGTAATTTATAAGAAAATTTTAACTTCTTGTATATGAAATAATAATAATAAATAATAATAATCGACCTTATTTATAGAGGGTAACACATTTAGTAAACTAGTACTAATCTTCCATGTGGCCCTCTTTTCCTGGGTACAACCAGTACTAAGCAATGTGGATAAAGTCTCTTGCTCAAGGAAACAACACATGCCGCTCGTGTTGGAGCAGCTTCTGTGTTCACGTAAGCCAATGAGTGCTAGGGTCAGACTGTTCAACGCTTCTTTAGAAAATGCCTCCCGAGTTATGCACCGAGTCTGAATGCGCAGACTGATCAGTCTTTACTATTCAAAAGAATTCAATGATAAGGGTGCCAACAGCGAAGAAACTGACCAGGCTGCTGACATGGGTAGCCTATTCATAAGAAAGACCCCGCCCCTCTTTTCCTGGGTACAACCAGTACTAAGCAATGTGGATAAAGTCTCTTGCTCAAGGAAACAACACATGCCGCTCGTGTTGGAGCAGCTTCTGTGTTCACGTAAGCCAATGAGTGCTAGGGTCAGACTGTTCAACGCTTCTTTAGAAAATGCCTCCCGAGTTATGCACCGAGTCTGAATGCGCAGACTGATCAGTCTTTACTATTCAAAAGAATTCAATGATAAGGGTGCCAACAGCGAAGAAACTGACCAGGCTGCTGACATGGGTAGCCTATTCATAAGAAAGACCCCGCCCCCCCCCCCCCCCCCCCCCCCCCCCCCCCCGAAAAAAAGGAGATAAAATTAATTACATGTAGATTTTAAGCACCGCTGCATTTTTATGCTGAAATTAGCCCATGGGCGGTTGTTTTTGGTAAAAAAAATCTTGGTACTGGCCATAATAAGCCGACACTTTTGATCTTTGCAAGCTCATGCGTTTCAAAGGACACCTGCTAACAACCATATTAAGCACTTAAAAGTTGGATAGATATAACAAACTTGATAGGTACATTGATCTTTGACTACATAAACATGTTAGTATGCCTGGGAAAATATGGTGTGATATTTCACTAGCTTTTATACCCAGACCAAAAAGGAGGATATAGCAGTCAGCCTGGCGTTTGTGTGTCTGTCCATCCGTCCGTCCGCAGTCACAACCTTGTGACATGTGACATGCCTCGCCATAACTCCTATACCCTTTGAAATATATTGATGGTATTTGATATAGTTGTACATGAGGTCAAGAAGACATGTCATGAGCAAGAACCACAACTCTGGGTGCACAGGTATTTTGGTTATCTCCCCTGACAATATTTACCTTCTGATTGCCAAAACTCCCAAACCCCTTGAGATATAGTGATTTAACTTGGCACAGTTGTACTCAAGGTTACGAAGGTCTGTGGGCAAACCACAACTGTAGGTGTCATGGCATTTCAGTTAACTCCCCTGACAATATAATCTTGGGATTGCATTAACTGCAATACTCCTATAGTTTGACATATATTGATGGGACTTGATAAGATACAACTTGTGTACTGGCCCCCACCCATCGGGGCTTGTAGAAATAGATAGGTTGCATGATGCTTCCAAGCAGAGCAGATACCGACTGCTCATGAATACTCATGAATACTGGTAAACCGCTTAAGAGGACTCAGGATCTAAGCCTGCCCAAGCAAAGCGGTGCGAGTCGGACCGTCCATGCTTATAAACCCTATTGGTTTCATTGGGCGACAGGCCTTGAAATGTCATTTCATGTCAATGTCAGGTAAAGTCCCACAAAATTGGAAGCAAAGTCTTTAAAATGACCTATACAGTGTTGACTGGGACGTTAAACCTCAAATCAAACAACAAACAACTTTTATACCCATACCCTTTCTATGCGCAACATTTGGCTGCAGTTTCAACTAGAACCAAAAAAAAGGGGACGACCTTGAGCACTTTTGACCAGGCAGAAGAAAGGAATGTAAGAAGGCAAAAATCTATGATTCAGACTGAACTAATTCTTGACTGCTGAGATTAGAGGAAGGATAAACTGTGAACAATATAAACCCTGAACAAAATGATCTTTCTAGATCAGTCTAATCTTAGTGTATGAAAAAAAAAAAAAAAAAGAAATGCCTACCTACCGACCCTTTTTTTCTTGTCATGTAACAGGAAACACAGGTATTTTTTGTGGCCTTATACTAATTTAATTAGTTTTACTGTTGTAAGTAATTAAAAAAAAAGTATGAAAAATATAATAATGATAATTACAGTGGCGATAGTGAACGTCATCCCAAGGTAAGCTATCCTTTTTTTTATCCCCCGACCGAATAGGTTCGGGGGATATAGCGATCAGCCTGGCGTCCGTCCGTAGACGCAACCTTGTGATGGCCATAACTCCTATACCCTTTGAGATTCATTGATGGTTCTTGGCACAATTGTTCACAAGGCCGAGACGGCGTGTCATGTGCAAGAACCAGAACTCTGGATGCCATACTTTTTTGGAGCGTAGCTGTTGCAGCGTAGCTCCAGTGAAATGAGAAGTGATTTCAGCACTACTTTCGCTGTTACTGCATATGACCCAATCACCAGTGAGAACATAGTACCCAGTGTTAACATAGTAGATTATTACGCCATGCAGTATCTTCTTAGAGACTGCTTCACAGATCACCTATTTCAAACGGAATAGATGAATATCAAGTTTTAATAGATGAACTGTGTAGCAGTCTAATCTTTTTATAGTTCAGGTCATATAACCCAGTTTACAGCCCATTTGTACCATAAAATCCCAAACCTGGCAACTTGTAAACAGGACAAACCCAGATCAGATACCACAGAACGCGGAGTCTCATAATGACCTTCACTGCATACTTACCTATAGGTTCAGCCATTTTTGCCAAATAGTTCGTGGCAGCCACAACCTGACATCCCTGATTTTAAAATGAACTCATTCCATACTGATATAAGGTGTTGAGGATTCCATTCGTTTAAAATGGGTTAAAAGTACGCAGTGTGGGTCGATATGTATTACCAAAATAAGACAGTTGGAATGAGTTTGGACAGGTGCACGTCAAGGCTTATATTGTAAGCAGCAGTTTAGACACAGATGAGACGCCACTTCTTGCAGCGTCTGATCTGGGTCTGCTATGTTTGTCCCTAAAAAGGCTGCTAGAGATATACTCAGAGTATGGGTTAATGTGTGTGTACGTGTGTGTGTGTGTGGTGGGGGGGGGGCAATGTTACTATTTTAAAGCGACCTGTCTGTGTCCTAGGCATGTGACCATAAATAAAGCAAATTATCAGCTCAGACGCAAGTTCGATACCCGCCGGGTTCGGTAACATTCTTTACAGGAGATTGATCGTGAAATCTGTTCCACGGTGATTCTATCCCTTTCGCTGATTCAAGAAGGGCAGTTGTTGGTTTCCGGTAAAAGACTGTGCACTGTGCTGTATTGACAATATCTAACCAAAGAAATTGCCTTAATGTCAGATCATTTCATAAATGGCCTCGTCGAGGCAATTTATTTTTATATAATAATAACGGAGTATAATGTCTAAACCTCTTCAAATATTCCTATGGATTGATATTGACAATAACTAACCCAAGAAACTGTCGTATGCAAGATCACTTCATAAATGGCCTCACCGATGCAATATATATTTAGAACAATGTTAACAGAGTATAATGTTCAAACCTCTCTGAATATTCCGATCATTTTTGGCATTCGGATTGATATTGACAATACCTAACCCATGAGGCTGTTTTATGCAAGATTACTTTATGAATGGCCTCGCCGAGGCAAAATAATATAAAAAAATGAATACGGAGTATAACATCTAAACCCGGCTTTGATAATTTTCGGCATACAGGTTGATATTGATATTGACAATAAATACATAACCCGCAAAATTGCCTTATGCCAAATTACTTTACAAACGGCCTCGCCTAGGCAAACTGAAAAATTATTTCGAAGTGTAACTTCTAATCTACTTGGAATATTTTTGACAACTGTTAGCATACAGATAGATAATGTACAAATCTAACCAACGCGACTCCTGAAAGCCCAATTTCTTTATTTTAGCCTCGGCAAGGTAAAAAGAAATTCACCCACTGACACGGTCGTATAACTTTCAAACCGACGGGTATATTTTTATAATGTTTTGCATGCAGATGTAAATTGACAAGATCAAGTTAATGATATTGTCTAATGCCAGATAGCTTTATAAACAGCCTCACCGAGGCAATTTTAAAGACTGATTACGGATGTATAACTTATAAACTGCTGGGAAAATTATGATAATTTTTCACATGAAGATAAACATCATCAAGACGTAACCAAGGAGAATGTCTAATGCAAGATAAATAACCCCACCATACAAGGTAATTTTTCAAAAACTGATTACATAAAATAAATTTAAAGCCGCCAAACAATTGCGCAAGCCGCAGTTATTGCACGAACTATAGCTCAGCAGAAATCTTCAAGTAAACTATGGTTGCTGTATTGCTCAAAAACATTGATTGTGGGTACTTGATAAAACTGCCTCGTAATGGCGGTTCAATCAAGTCCCCGCAATCAATGTTTTGAGCAGAGATAAGAAAATATTACAATTTTGTATCTTAAAATTTCCATTTTTTTTTTTGCCAAACAATTGACAATGTATTTGTACAGGCGTGTTTTCGTGATGGTTGTTGCGGGGTCTACACCTTAGCGTGTGTTAATTTCAATATAGGTCGTGTTGCTTTAACACGACTTCTGGTCCAGAATAGCTTCAAACAGCTATGTTCATTGGATCAATATGAGCCTGAATTAAAATACCAATCAGACGCTACATCAAATTATCAAAGCCACGCTCCATCAGCACTCTCAGTGCTTTGATTAGTTATCTCCCCTTTTAATAAAATAGAATGACTACTTTGTGATGGCCATAACTCCAATACCTTTTGAGATATATTGATGGTACCTGGCACAGTTGTTCACAAGGCTGAGACAGTGTGTCCTGCACAAGAACCACAACTCTGGTTGCCATGGTTTTGGATTTATCTCCCCTTCCAATAAAATAGAGTGACAACCTTGTGATGGCCATAACTCCTATACCCTTTGAGATTCATTGATGGTTCTTGGCACAAGTGTTCACAAGGCTGAGACGGCGTGTTATGCGCAAGAACCAGAACTGTGGATGCCATACTTTGTTAGTTATCTCCCCTTTTAATAAAATAGAATGACTACTTTGTGATGGCCATAACTCCAATACCCTTTGAGATATATTGATGATACCTGGCACAGTTGTTCGCAAGGCCGAGACGGTGTGTCATGCACAAGAACCACAACTCTGGGTGCCATGGTTTTTTAGTTATCTCCCCTTCCAATAATATAGAATCACTACCTTGTGATGGCCACATCTCTAAGACTGTTTCAGATATATTGATGATACTTGGTACAGTTGTACATGAGGTTAAGCAGGTGTGTCACGTGCAAGAGCCACAACTCTGGGTGCCCTGGTTTTTTAATTATCTCCCCTGACAATATAAACTTGTGATGGCCATAACTCCAATACCCTTTGAGATATATTGATGGTACTTGGCACAATTGTATACAACATTGAGACGGCTCTTCATGCCTAAGAACAACAACTCTGGGTGTTATGATATTTGAGTTATCTCCCCTTCCAATATAACAGTATGACAACCTTGTGATCATCGTACCTACAATACCCTTTGAGATATATTTGTGGTACTTGATGCAGATGTACATGAGGTTAAGCAGGTGTGTCATGCTCAAGAATTACAACTCTGGGAGCTCTGGTTTTTTAATTATCTCCCCTGGCAATATAACCTTGGGATGGCCATAACTCCAACACCCTTTGAGATATATTGAAGGAACTTGGCACAATTGTATACAAGGTACAGAAGGGATGTCAGGTGCAAGAACCACAACTGTTGGTGCTGTGGTATTTGAGTTATCTACCCTTCCAATATAACAGTATGACCAGCTTGTGATCACCATATCTCCAATACCTTTTGAGACATATTGATGGTACTTTATACAGAAATACATGAGCCTAAGCAGGCATGTCATGCGCAAGAACCACATTTCCAAGTGCCCTGGTTTTTTAGTTATCTCCCCTGACAGTATAATCTTGTGATGGCCATAACTGCAATACTTTTGTGATATATTGCTGGTTTAATTCTTGTGCACTTTCTATTGGTGAACAATCTTCTGAAGGCCATATTGGCTTTTGGTCGGGGGATTTGCCATCTCTTCCGATGGCTATTTTTATTTCAAGCTTGAATGTATCTTTCAAGTTTGTGATAGTGTTATTGTAAATTTTACCGTTATACTAATTAAATTAGTAAAACTGTTGTTAGAATTTATTAATAAATGATAATTTTGGCCGCAATAGTAAACAGGTGAATGTGTATACAGAAGTGACATGTCATCGGACAGAATACCCAAAGTCTCATGGAAACTTGACATCGATCTTGACAAGTAAATCAAATGCCTGGAATATATTTCCCTGTTCATATAGGTTATAGACCTATTCTTCGTTAATACTGATTGATAGTTGAATGTGAAAATTCAAAATTATTTATAAAAAAATGGCTTTTGGCTGCATAAAATTAATAAATGGATAGATTCGGTGAATGTGATGGTAATAACGTTAGTTTGTTTTTTGAGATGCCATTTCATCTCAATGTCGGGTAAAAGAAATGTAGCGTGTACCGGGTCGTCCACGAAGTCAGCAACACGGTCATCCATCCAGGTACTAACCGCGATATCCGTTGCTTAACTTCGTGAATAAGCCAACCACTCTACCCTCGTCGCTAAAAGAGCCTGCTCCTACGGCAAGGCTGTAGAAGTGGTATTTATCCATAACCGTTACATTTCTCCCCCTCATCTCTTGACTTTGTCCCGAAGTCACACATGCCTCACAGGGCTAAACCCGAGGGCGGAGACTATGTAACAAACCAGCGGCACTATTTCTATCCCACCGCTGCCACCATTGTAGCGTGTACCGGGTCGTCCACGAAGTCCAGCAACGTGGTAATCCCATCCAGGTACTAACCGCAATCTCCGTTGCTTAACTTCGTGAATAAGTTAACCACTCTACCCGCCTCGCTAAAAGAGCCGGTTCCTACAGTAAGGCTGTAGAAGTGGTATTTATCCATAACCATTACAGAAGCAATATAATGTCTCCAAAATGACCTAAATAATGTTGATGGGGACGTTAAACCTCAATTCGAACAAACATTTTTTTTTTCAAGCTAAACTCAGCTGAGCACTTAAATTTGGACTGCTCATAAGTGTTTATAACCAATTACCCTGGCAAACAGTGCAGACCATATCGGACGCTGCACAAATTGGAAAATTGAAAACATTGTGAGTATTGATGAACTGTTTTGTAAAGGTCTATTATTATTTTCTGTAACAGAAAGACCGGCAGCATAGTTTGTGTTTGTTTGTTTTTTCTTTCCTTCTTCATGTCATGAATCCCGGTTCGAGATACACAGTAGTAAAAACAGTGAACAATACACTCAGGGACTGAAATAACCCGAGATTTCTGGCTGTAGTGACCTACTATAGGTGTTCCTCTGAAGTTAAAGCCGCCAAATCAGAAAATAAAAAAAGGCTTTTAGAACGTCAGAGAAGGCTCGGATTAGGACTGAAAATGATGGATGAGATAGCCGAAGTGTCGACTTAAAAGTAGTTTGGCACATGTTTGTTTGTTTGATTTGAGGTATAACGTCCCCGTCAACACTGTAAAGGTCATTTTGGAGACGTTGCTTCCAATTTTGTGGGACTTTTACCCGACATTGAGATGAACTGACATCTCAAGCCCTGTCGCCCAATGAAACCAATAGGGTTTATTAGCATGGACGGTCCGCCTCGCACCGCGGTTCCTGGACAGGCTTAGATCCTCTCAGCGGTTTACCAGTACTAGTGTGCGGGCCCGATTCAGCTCTGCGTGGAAGCCCATATATTTCTTCAAGCCCCTATGGGCGGGGGCTTTGTTCGGCACATGCGAAGTTGAAATACAATAAATATATAGGGGAAATATACGGGACTAAGTGATAGGATCGAGATAGGCGACGTCAAGATAACAAGAGTCAACTGTATATATAAGTTATGCACTGGAATCAGACATGGATTATTAATGAGCAATGCATTTGTTTTACGTCTAAATATGTGTGACCAGCAAACACTGAATAGTTAAAAATTGAAATCATCTTGGAATATCAGTGAAATATTTACTGGACTCACATGTAATATAGAAAATGATAACATTAAAATTATGAAGTAGTAGAAGTGGTAATAATAATGATAATAATATTAATTTTACCTTTTAAACATTATGATTGAATGCTTGTCAATAATGATCCCTGTCTAACAAAAAAAAAAATAAATAAAAATAAAATATAAAAATTAAAAAAGGCTGGTGACAAACTCAATGAAAAATATCTCTAATCTATCCTACCATATTATAATCTGCACTGTCTTACATGAATCACATACATGTAGCTTCATTAGAAAATTCTTTGTTAAAAATTTTAGAAATTGCTGTCTTGTTTTGTTTGTTTGTTTGATTTAAGGTTTAACGTCCCCGTCAACACTGTTAAGGTTTTTTTTTGAGATGTTGCTTCCAGTTTTGTGGGAATTTTACCCGAAATTAAGATGAAATGAGATCTCAAGCCCTATCGCTAAATGAAACCAATGGGGTTTATATGCATGAACGGGCCGACTCGCACCGCTTTGCCAAGCATTGGATATTGTCAGTGGAGGTTCATCTCTTCCCCTTAAAAGAACAATAATGAAATTTCATGTGGGTCCAGTTTTTCAAAATTAACACTGTCAGTGGTTAACATAGTGTTAAATTTTATCATTTAATATGGAGAATGACCTAACATTTTCATCCCCCGCCGCGAAGCGGAGCGTGGATTATAGGAATGGCCTACGTCTATCCGTCTGTCTGTCCATAACACTTTCTTGTCCGCTCCATATCTCCTGAACCCTTTGATAGATTTTCATTAAATTTTGGTCAACTATTCATCTCAGTGAGCTGGTGTACAGAACCCATAAATGAACCATGCCGACTCAAGGTCACAGTTGAAGGTCACAAGTTTGAAACTTGGAATTTTGTGACTGCTCCATATCTTCTTTACCCTTGGAAGGATTTTCATTAAACTTTGGTCAAATATTCTTCACAGTGAGCTGATGTGCAGAACCCAGGTCCGTCCGCCCGCCTGTCATTACGTACATAATGAGGTTTATGTTCTGTACTTTTCATACTTAATGAGGTTTATTCCATAAATTTTTATGCCCCCGCATCATATGATGCCAGGGGCATATAGTTTTTCGGTTTTCCGTGCGTACATGTGTACGTCTGTCTGTACATGTGTGTGTACGTACGTACGTGATCCTGTAACCTCAGGTTTAGGTTTTTGTAACAGGTAGAGCCTGAACTTTTAGAACTCATATTTTCCTTACCATTTGATGGAACTGGTTCATCTTTGGTATGATGATAGATATAGGTCAAAGTTTTATTAAGCAATACCCAAACCTATGCCTGTGATCTCAAGGTCAAGGTCACAGACTTAGAAATTTTCCATGTTAAAGACTCAGGTTAAGGTTTTTGTAACAGGTAGACCTGAACATTTTAGAACTCATATTTTCCAAACCATTTGATGGAATTGGTTCATAGTCGGTATGATTATAGATATAGGTCCAAAGTTTTATTCAGTGATACCCCCACCCATACCCATGACCTCAAGGTCAAGGTCATGGAAATTGTCCATGTTAAAGACTCCAGTTTAGGTATTTGTACCTTGTAGGACTTGAACTTTTATGATGGCTTTGGTTCATATGATGATAGATATAGTTACAATGTTTTATTCAGCAATACCCCGACCCATGCCTATGACTTCAAGGTCAAGGTCACAGACTTAGACAATTTTAAATTTAAAGATTTTAAAGAGCTCAGATTTTCCAAACCATATTATGGATTTGGCTTATATATGCTATGATGATAGATACAGGTCCAAATGTTTATTTGGCAATACCCCCACTCATGCCTATGGCTTCAAGGTCAAGGTCATAGACTTAGAAATTTTTAATTAGATATTTTAAGAGTTGATATTTTTCAAATCGTGTGATGGATTGAGTTTATATTTGGTATGATGTTAGATACCTGTCCATTTTATTCAGCGATACCCCCACCCATGCCCATAAGGTCAAGGTCACAGACTCAGAAATTTTTAATTAGATATTTTAAGAGTTTATATTTTCCAAATCGTATGATGAATTAAGTTTATATTTTGTATGATGATTAATACTGGTCCAATACCCCCACCCATGCACATGCGCTAAAGGTCAAGGTCACAGACAAACAAATTTTTTATTTAAAGTTTATTAAGAGCTCATTCTCACCAAACCATATAGATTTGCTTTGTTTTAGGGCTCATATTTATAGATTGGCTTCATATTTGGAATGATGATAGATACAGGTCCAAAGTCTCATTCACCCATACCAACGACCCTGCCCATGACCTCAAGGTCAAGGTCACACACTTAGAAAATTTTGTTGCAACATGGATTTTCGAGGTGAGGCGGGGCCCTTGGCGAGAGCATCTGTGTCATCGACACATTTCTAGTTTCATTATGGGGTTAAGATTGGTGTCATTATGGGGTTAGTGGCTGTACAAATCTACATAATGGGGTTAAAGTCTCCATAGAGTTAACATGGGGAACCCCAGAATGTTTGTCTCGTAAGTACGTCCGTCTGTCTGTCTGTAACTTTTTCTTGTCCGCTCCATATCTCCTGAACCCTTTGATAGATTTTTCGTGAAATTTTGGTCAATTATTTGTCTCAGTGAGCTGGTGTGCAGAACCAATAAATGAACCATTCCAACTCAAGGTCAAGGTCATGGTTGAAGGTCACAAGTTTGAAACTTGGAATTTTGTGTCCGTTCCATATCTCCTTTGCTCTTGCAAGTATTTCAGTAAACTTTGGTCAAATATTCTTCTCAAAGAGCTGATGAGCAGAACCCATAAATGAACCATGCTGACTCAAGGTCAAGGTCAAATTTGAAGGTCACGAGTTTAAAACTTTGATTTTTTTGTCCGTTCCATATCTCCTTTACCAAATTACCCCTCAAAGGATTTTCATTAAACTTTGGTCAATTATCCCCTTCAGTGAGTTGATGTGCAGAACCCATAAATGAACATTGCCGACTCAAGGTCAAGGTCACATTTGAAGGTCACGAGTTTAACTTTGAATTTTTTGTCCGTTGCATATCTCCTTTACCCCTGGAAGGATTTTCATTAAATTTTGGTGAAATATACCCCACAGTGAGCTGATGTTCAGAACCATAAATAAACCATGCCAACTCAAGGACAAGTTCACAGGTGAAGGTCACAAGGTTGAGCTTTGATACAAAGTGTGTGGGGTGGGGATTTGGCTGTCCTTCAGACTGCTTTCTTTTTTTTTCAATGCAAATGCTACTCATTTTCCAGTAAAAACATCAGAGTATAAGATATTGTGTTCACTGGGACAGTTGAACAGTTGACAGGCTCGTTAAGCTAACAGTGCTTAAAAAACTGACCTCTGGGTCTGGCCTCTGGGTCCAGTTCTTCAATGCATTGTTAGCTTAACAAGCTTGTGAGTGTTCAAATTGTTAATTGTTTTAGCAAAGAAAATATTCAAAAATTCTGGTATTTTGCTAAAAAAAAGTGAGTAGCTTTTGCATATGCATGTATTTGCCATATCAAGGTTTTAACGATTTGTTTACTAACATTGTCGTTAGTTTTGAACAACTGGTCCCTGGTATTTTTGCTTGTTTTGGCTCAGGAATGAATTAAACTTTTTTTTTCAGTGCAAAATTGAACTGTGGATCTCATTCAGCATCAACAGAGAAGCTAGCAGTAGCAGTTGTCAACACTGGCCTTGACCTTGCAATCCACAGTTACCATGACAACGTACTAGGATGCTTAGCAACAATTCCAGTGAAAGATCTTATACCAAAAGAGATAGGTAGGCTTAAGTTAACTGACTGACAGCTATTTACCATTGGAAACCTGTGTCAACCTTTGTCCTGCTGAGCCAGACTATGCATTACCTTTTGCGAAAAAGTATACAGTCTAACTTCAATGGCTCGAACAGCTTTGGGACCTCGAAAATCTGTTCGAGACAGGGGTAGTTCGAGCCACTGAGGTTACTGTCAGGAGGCATAACGAGGTACTTTTTGACATATTTTCGGTGTCCTGTAATGAAAATGTATGCTGTGTGTACTCATTAGAATCGCCTCATTGAGGCGATTCTAATGTGTACACACAGCATACATTTGCAAGATAAAAGACGAAAGTCTCCTAAATTATCTTGCACCATTTCTTATGTAGAGGACTTCCCTAGGGCTCAAGAACGGGTTCGACTCAGCCATGGTAAACGAGCCATTGGTGTTCAAGCCATTGAAGTTCTACTGTAGATACAGATCAGTTGGCTTCTGAAGAAACCGTCTAATCAGTCCATCCAGGCTTCAAGAAATAGATGGGCTGCATGATGCTTTCACGCAGAGCTGAATCCGACCGCGCACAAGTACTGGTAAACCGCTTAGAGGATCTAATCCTGCCCAGGGAAAGCAGTGTGAGTCGGACTGTCCATCCTTATAAACCCTATTGGTTTCATTGGGCAACAGTGCTTGAGTTGAGATGTCATTTCATCTCAGTGCTGACTAAAAGTCCCACAAAATTGGAAGCAATGTCTCCAAAATATCCTATGCACTTTTTACGGGGATGTCAAACCTCAAATCAAATAAACAAAATCTTCACTTTTTCCTGAAAGTAGGCATAAGTTACGTCGAGTAATTTGATCGGATAACCCTTGTCCTGCTAATCCCGGATATGCCTTACCTTTGAAACAATGTAGATCCAGATCAGATGGCTTCTAACGAAGCCATCTGATCAGGATCTACATTGTTTGCCATTCAGATTGTGAATTTGTTGCAATAATTTGCATCAAGTAATCGGATTGGTTGATAATCGGTAGTGGCTGTGGCATATTTAAATATTCAGCAGAACAAGGGTTAAAAGTCAAAAATGAATGTGGCTTAGCAGGCTAAGAGTAGATAAAATGCAGGTGGGAAAGTCAAACAGTGGGGTTGCTTAACCATTTTTTACCAGAAATCCAAAAACAGGTACCCTAGCAAACAGTGCAGGCCCAGATCAGATGCCACAGAATGTTCAGGGCCTACCCTCAGTACCCTGTTTGCAAACAGTTAAGCCATTTTCCGAATAGAATTTGAAGAAAACACAACCTGACACCCCTTTATTTTGAAAGAGACTTCTGGTATATATAAGGAGGAAGATTCCATGTGGTACAATGCAGGTACCCACTTTGTACTGAATGGAATCTTTCATCTTATATGTACATGAGGGAGTACTTTTTAAATACATGATACTAAGTTGAATTGATTTTAATAATAGATTTAACCCTTATTTTGCTGTTCACGACAACCCATATATTTGTAAACAGTGTAGATCCAGATCAGGTGGCTTCTGAAGAAGCCACCTGATCAGGATCTACACTGTTTGGCATTCAGTTTATGAATTTGTAGCAATAAATTACATCTTGAAAGTAATTTGATTGGTTGACAGACAGAAATGGGTGTGGCTTAAATGAATATTCAGCAAGATAAGGAATAGTTCTAAACATTGACGGCCATGATCAGATTTTGTGTTCTGTGTTGTCTGTTCTGGGCCTTCACTGTTTGCCAGTGACCCATTTTGTGGTTTCCCGCATTATTATAACAGACCAGTGCCACATAATGCATTTTTTAGCTCACCTGTCACGTAGTGACAAGGTGAGCTTTTGGGATCACTTTTTGTGCGTCCGTGTGTGCGTGCGTCCGTGCGTGCGTCCGTAAACTTTTCTTCAAACGACATCTCCTCCTAAACCACTGATCGGATTTTGACCAAACTTCTCAGGAATGATCCTTAGGTGGTCTCCTTTCAAAGTTGTTCAAATGGTTCCGGTCCGTTGCACATATAGGTCACAGCAGCCAAAAATAGATTTTTTTCACCGAAAACTTAAAAAATCTTCTTCTCTGAAACCGCAAGGCCCAGGTCTTTGATATTTGGTATGAAGCTTCATCTAGTGGACCCCTACCAAGATTGTTCAAATTATAGCCCTGGGGCCAAAAATGCCCCCGCACGGGGGCCCTTTGGTTTTACATGGGCTTATATAGGGAAAATCTTTAAAAATCTTCTTCTCTGAAACTGCAAGGCCCAGATCTTTGATATTTGGTATGAAGCTTCATCTAGTGGACCCCTACCAAGATTGTTCAAATCATAGTGCTGGAGCTAAAAATGCCCCCGCACGGGGGCCCTTTGGTTTTACTTGGGCTTATATAGGGAAAATCTTTAAAAATCTTCTTCTCTGAAACCGCAAGGCTTAGGCCTTTGATATTTGGTATGAAGCTTCATCTAGTGGACCCCTACCAAGATTGTTCAAATTTTAGTGCTGGGGCCAAAAATGCCCCCGCACGGGGGCCCTTTTGTTTTACATGGGCTTATATAGGGAAAATCTTTAAAAATCTTCTTCTCTGAAACCGCAAGGCACAGGTCTTTGATATTAGGTATGAAGCTTTATCTAGTGGACCCCTACCAAGATTGTTCAAATTATAGTGCTGAAGCTAAAAATGCCCCCGCACGGGGGCCCTTTGGTTTTACATGGGCTTATATAGGGAAAATCTTGAAAAATCTTCTTCTCTTCTTCTCTGAAACCGCAAGGCCCAGGTCTTTGATATTTGGTATGAAGCTTCATCAAGTGGACCCCTACCAAGATTGTTCAAATTATAGTGCTGGGGCCAAAAATGCCCCCGCACCAGGGCCCTTTTGTTTTACATAGGCTAATATAGGGAAAATCTTTAAAAATCTTCTTCTCTGAAACTGCAAGGCCCAGGTCTTTGATATTTGGTATGAAGCTTCATCTAGTGGACCCCTACCAAGATTGTTCAAATTATAGTGCTGGAGCTAAAAATGCTCCCCGCACGGGGGCCCTTTGGTTTTACATGGGCTTATATAGGGAAAATCTTGAAAAATCTTCTTCTCTTCTTCTCTGAAACCTCAAGGCCCAGGTCTTTGATATTTGGAATGAAGCTTCATCTAGTAGACCCCTACCAAGATTGTTCAAATTATAGTGCTGGGGCCAAAAATGCCCCCACACCAGGGCCCTTTTGTTTTACATAGGCTTATATAGGGAAAATCTTGAAAAATCTTCTTCTCTTAAACTGCAAGGCCCAGGTCTTTGATATTTGGTATGAAGCTTCATCTTGTGGACCTCTACCAAGATTGTTCAAATTATAGCCCTGGGGCCAAAAATGCCCCCGCTCCGGGGCCCTTTGGTTTTACCATAGACTTATATAGGGAAAATCTTGAAAAATCTTCTTCTCTGAAACCACAAGGCTTAGGTCTTCGATATTTGTTATGACACTTCAGCTAGTGGACCTCTATAAAGATTGTTCAAATTATAGCCCTGAGACCAAAAATGCCCCCACCATGTGGCCTTTTGGTTTTACATAGACTTATATAGGGAAAATCTTTAAAAATCATCTTCTCTGAAACACAAGGCTTAGGTCTTTGATATTTGTTATGAAGCTTCAGCTAGTGGACCTCTACCAAGATTGTTCAAATTATAGCACTGGGGCCAAAAATGCCCACACTCCGGGGCCCTTTGGTTTAACATAGACATATGTAGGGAAAATCTTGTTTTACATAGACTTCTATGCAGGGTAAACCTTTAAAATCTTTTTCTCTGAAACCAGAAAGCCCAGGTCTTTCATATTCGATATGAAGCTTCATCTTGTGGACCTCTACCAAGATTTTCAAATTTTAGCCCTGGGGCCAAAATTGACCCTGCCCGGGGCCCACTTGTTATGCTTTGGATCAGGTGAGCGAACCAGGGCCCTCTGGGCCCTCTTGTTTTCACATATCCAAAATAGTTGCTTTTCTAATGAAAATCTGTGATATTTTTCTTATTTATACTGCAAACATAAGTTTGTATGTTCTCATTAGAACCTCCTCTGCCACATTGAGGTGGTTCTAATGAGTAGCCGCAATCTATGTCTTTGGTCTTGTTAGAACCGCCTCATTGAGGCTGTTCTAAAGAGCACACCAAACCTATGTCTTTGAGCAGAAATAAGAAAAATAAATGTACCGGTATTCCTCCCTAGACCCCAGTTTTCTCTGCATTAAGTGGGGTTTAGGGGGATGCTCATTTCATGGACTTGTTCACTTGATGAGTATGAAATAGGTTTAAGTTAGTTCATTCTTTATTTTCGCTTTTGAAGGGCCCCAAAAACTGGTCTTTCTATACAGAAATTTCCAGCAGAGGTCACCTAGGCCTTTGAACACTGTTGACAATGTAATGGTTTCAAAGCACTTGGAATTTTTAAAAATTATGAAACTATACCACAACTGCACCCCCACCTACTCGCAGATCAACCTTTACAGAACACTCAGAGTCTACACTGCTACAGCGTTTGATGTATGCTGATAAAGTTATTTTGGTGAAACATACAGCAAATTAAACAAAGCAGAATCCCTAGTATTAGGTGCTGTTAAATACACATACTTGAAGATCCTATTCACCTTATTTGCATTATCTGCTGGTTCCTAGTCTGAAGGTTATCAGTGTTGGAAAAACAGGTAACCAGACCCCCTGACCTTTCAAGGTCAGGGGGGGTCTGGTTACCTGTTTTTCCATTATTGACAATGTGCAAGCTGGGAGCCAGCAAATAATGCAAATATGGTGAATAAGTGTTACTGTATTCAGGGGGAACAACCTACGTCAGAGCAGTGACGTCATAACCATTCTTAGGTTTGCCGGCGTTTACTACACAAAAGGCATTTGTCACAACAAGTAGGCGCAGTCGGTGCATTAGGTCATAAAAGAATCAAACATACTGAAATCTGTCCCAGAAATGTGGCCTTTTGTTTAAATAATTCGACACAAGCTGATTTGGCAATGGTGTCGGAACTATCATCGTTTACAGCGCCGAATCAAATCTTGTGGCGAAGCTATCGAAGCATTTTCAATGTTTTTAGGTGGAATTAGCTCACTGATAGGATGCAAATATTGTTCATTACCAGCTGAAGTATGTTTTCTGAAGACTCGTAATGTACAAATCTAGTTTGAAGCATTTTATTTTCCCTATTTACACCAATATGGCCGCTACTGAAATGGGTACGACATCTCTGCTATGACGTAGGTTGTTACCCCTGGTATTTACCACATGTATCAGGACAAACTGTTCTGAGCAAACTTGTAGGCCTTAGATGAGACATCGCAGAATGCATACCTCCGAGTCGTAATATCTTCCATACAGTCATTGAATGTCTCTGTTGTATTGACATCTGTCAAAGAAAATGGAAGTTCCAGGGAAAAACTATTTTCTGTTTGCCAATGCCCCAGTACACCAGCCCAAACCAGATTTAACAGATACATGTAAACCCTTTTTACACAGCACTCTTGACATCACAAAGACAAGAATACTACAGTAATAAACAGAATAAATAATCTGTTATGTGTAGTTAGTATGATATTCACATGGTAACTCACTCACTCACTCAGTGATAGTTACATGGATTTTAGCAACAAAATTCAGATTCATATATATGTAGCTTTTGGTTGATTGATAAAATAATCAACCTAAAATGCCCCTTTTTCTTATCCTTTGGAAATTGACACTCTGAGGGTTTCACAAGCTTTTAAGTTGGCATAAGGAGCATATACAGTAAAATTTTTATATAAAGACAGCCTTTGGTACTGTTCAAAACTGGTCTTTAAGACCTTTTTTGAACAGTTCTAGAGGTAGAGGGCACAAGGAAACAGAATAACTGGAATCTTTTATATATGTTTCTGAAAGGAGAATTAGTCTTAATTTTAGGTGGTCTCAATAGTGGAATTTTACTTTATAATACATGTTAAATACAATAACTTCCTCTAGTCAACACAAGTCAATGATTTGTCCCTTTTAATCACAGAAGCATAACAATGATAGAGTGATCCCGTAGTAGTTTCAGCTTCTACACAATGCAAATTCTTGTCAAAATAGACTCCTTGAAAAAGTGTTGGTGTGGGCTTATTAAAAGTATGTGTGTTAATTATAGTGACTATTGTAATGTCGCAATACAAAGGTGTGAATGTTTTTTGGGATGTTATCCTTAACCCTTAGCCTGCTGTTCATGACAACCCCTACCTTTGCAAACAGTGTAGATCCAGATCAGGATCTACACTGTTTGTCATGCAATTTGTGATTTTGAACCAAAACATAATATCATGTAATCTGAGTGGCTGATGGTCAGAAATGGTTATGGCTAATTAAATTATTATGGCAGGATAAGGGTTAAGTACATGCAGGGTCATTTTTAGCTCACCTGGGCAGAAGGCTCCAGGGGAGCTTATAGTATAGTGGGTCCTCCGTCGTCCGTCCACACTTTTGAGCAGCTATATCTCTGGATCCTGCAGGCTGAACACAATCATTTCTCATCTGTAGCATGTCTCTGGTCGGGCATTGATGACATAAACTTTTCTTCGAAATCGCTCGAAAACTTTTCCTATGGCAACCACAAGGTCCCATAGACTCACTATAGGAAAATGCTTGTCATCACTGTAGTGCCTTCAGTTTTGATTGGATCTTTCTGAAACTTATATGTAAGGTGGCTGGGGATAAAAACTCAGATGTGTTCGAAAACCGGCCAAGTCGGCCCATTTATCATAGTTACTTCCCTTTGATTGCTGAAAATGCCGATTTTTAACTCAACTGGGCCGAAGGCTCAAGGGGAGCTCATAGTATAGTGAGTCCTCCGTCGTCCGTCATTCCACACTTTGAGCAGCTGTATCTCTGTATCCTGCATGCTGATCTCAAACATTTCTCATCTGTAGCATGCCTCCGGTGGGGCATTAATGACACACACTTTTTTTCAAAATCACACGAAAACTTTGGTTGCTATGGCAACCACAAGGTCCCATAGACTTACAATGGGAAAATGCTTGTCATCACCGTAGCCCTTCAGTTTTGATCGGATGTTTCTGAAACTTATATGTTAGGTGGCTGGGGATAAAATCTGGGATGAGTTCAAAAACCAGCCAAGTCTTCCCATTTAACATAGAGTAAGGTCCCTTTGATTGCTGAGAAAGTTGATTTTTGACCTTGTCATCATTGTAGCCCTTTCAGTTTTGATCAGATCTTTCTAAACTTATATGTAAGGTGGCTTGGGATAAAACCTCGGATGAGTTCGACACCGGCCAAGTCGGCCAATTTATCATAGAGTTACGTCCCTTTGATTGCTGAAAATGCCGATTCTTTACCTTGTCATCAAAGTAGCCCCTTCAGTTTTGATCGGATCTTTCTGAAACTTATTTGTAAGGTGGCTGGGGATAAAATCTCAGATGAGTTCGAAAACCAGCCAATTCGGCTCATTTGTCATAGAGTAATGTCCCTTTGATTGCTGAAATGCCTATTTTTGACCTTGTCATCACCGAAGCCCTTTCAGGTTTGATCGGATCTTTCTGAAACTTATATGTAAGGTGGCTTGGGATAAAACCTCGGATGAGTTCTTAAACTGGCCAAATCGGCCAATTTATCATAGAGTTACATCCCTTTGATTGCTGAAAATGACGATTCTTCACCTTGTCATCAATGTTGCCCCTTCAATTTTGATCGGATGTTTCTGAAACTTATATGTAAGGTGGCTGGGGATAAAATCTCAGATGAGTTCGAAAACCGGCCAGGTTGGCCGATTTATCATAGAGTGAAGCCCCTTCGGTTGCTGAAAATGTCGATTTTTAGCTCACCTGTCACGTAGTGACAAGGTGAGCTTTTGGGATCACTTTTTGTCCGTCGTGCGTCCGTGCGTGCGTGCGTCCGTAAACTTTTCTTCAAACGACATCTCCTCCTAAACCACTGATCGGATTTTGACCAAACTTCACAGGAATGATCCTTAGGTGGTCCCCTTTCAAAGTTGTTCAAATGGTTCCGGTCCGTTGCACATATAGGTCACAGTAGCCAAAAATAGATTTTTTTCACTGAAAACTTAAAAAATCTTCTTCTCTGAAACCGCAAGGCCCAGGTCTTTGATATTTGGTATGAAGCTTCATCTAGTGGACCCCTACCAAGATTGTTCAAATTATAGTGCTGGGGCCAAAAATGCCCCCGCACGGGGGCCCTTTGGTTTTACATAGGCTTATATAGGGAAAATCTTGAAAAATCTACTTCTCTGAAACCGCAAGGCCCAGGTCTTTGATATTTGGTATGAAGCTTCATCTAGTGGACCCCTACCAAGATTGTTCAAATTATAGTGCTGGGGCCAAAAATGCCCCCGCACGGGGGCCCTTTGGTTTTACTTAGGCTTATATAGGGAAAATCTTGAAAAATCTACTTCTCTGAAACCGCAAGGCCCAGGTCTTTGATATTTGGTATGAAGCTTCATCTAGTGGACCCCTACCAAGATTGTTCAAATTATAGTGCTGGAGTTAAAAATGCCCCCCGCATGGGGGCCCTTTGGTTTTACATGGGCTTATATAGGGAAAATCTTGAAAAATCTTCTTCTCTGAAACCGCAAGGCCCAGGTCTTTGATATTTGGTATGAAGCTTCATCTAGTGGACCCCTACCAAGATTTTCAAATTATAGTGCTGGGGCCAAAAATGCCCCCGCACGGGGGCCCTTTGGTTTTACATAGGCTTATACATGTATAGGGAAAATCTTTAAAAATCTTCTTCTCTGAAACCGCAAGGCCCAGGTCTTTGATATTTGGTATGAAGCTTTATCTAGTGGAGCCCTACCAAGATTGTTCAAATTATAGTGCTGGAGCTAAAAATGCCCCCGCACAGGGCCCTTTGGTTTTACATGGGCTTATATAGGGAAAATCTTGAAAAATCTTCTTCTCTGAAACCGCAAGGCCCAGGTCTTTGATATTTGGTATGAAGCTTCATCTAGTGGACCCCTACCAAGATTGTTCAAATTATAGTGCTGGGGCCAAAAATGCCCTCGCACCAGGGCCCTTTTGTTTTACTTAGGCTTATATAGGGAAAATCTTTAAAAATCTTCTTCTCTGAAACCGCAAGGCCCAGGTCTTTGATATTTGGTATGAAGCTTCATCTAGTGGACCCCTACCAAGATTGTTCAAATTATAGTGCTGGAGCTAAAAATGCCCCCCGCACAGGGGCCCTTTTGTTTTACATAGGCTTATATAGGGAAAATCTTGAAAAATATTCTTCTCTGAAACTGCAAGGCCCAGGTCTTTGATATTTGGTATGAAGTTTCATCTTGTGGACCTCTACCAAGATTGTTCAAATTATAGCCCTGGGGCCAAAAATGCCCCCGCTCCGGGGCCCTTTGGTTTTACATAGACTTATATAGGGAAAATCTTCTTCTCTGAAACCACAAGGCTTAGGTCTTCGATATTTGTTATGAAGCTTCAGCTAGTGAACGTCTATTAAGATTGTTCAAATTATAGCCCTGAGACCAAAAATGCCCCCGCCATGTGGCCCTTTGGTTTTACATAGACTGATATAGGGAAAATCTTTAAAAATCATCTTCTCTGAAACACAAGGCATAGGTCTTTGATATTTGTTATGAAGCTTCAGCTAGTGGACCTCTACCAAGATTGTTCAAATTATAGCCCTGGGGCCAAAAATGCCCCCGCTCCGGGGCTCTTTGGTTTAACATAGACTTATATAGGGAAAATCTTTTTTTACATAGACTTCTATATAGAGGGTAAACCTTTAAAATCATCTTCTCTGAAACCAGAAAGCCCAGGTCTTTCATATTCGATATGAAGCTTCATCTTGTGGACCTCTACCAAGATTGTTCAAATTATAGCCCTGGGGCCAAAATTGACCCTGCCCGGGGCCCACTTGTTATACATTGGATCAGGTGAGCGAACCAGGGCCCTCTGGGCCCTCTTGTTGACCTTGTCATCAACGTAGCCCCTTCAGCTTTGATCGGATCTTTCTGAAACTTCTATGTAAGGTGGCTGGGGATAAAACCTCGAATGAGTTCGAAAACCTGCCAAGTAGGCCCATCTATCATAGAGTAACATCCCTTTGATTGCTGAAAATGCCAATGTTTTGATTGGATCTTTCTGAAACTTATATGACATTGTAAGGTGGCTGGGAATAAAACCTTGATTGAGTTCGAATACCAACCAAGTAGGCACATTTATCATAGAGTTACATGCCTTTGATTGCTGAAAATGCCCATTTTCGACATTGTCATCACTGTTGCCCCTTCAGTTTTAATCGGATCTTCATGAAACTTACAAACAGGTAAGTCAGGCAGAAAAGCTCACAGGAGTTTTCAAGGAGTTTGAAAACTCCTGAGGTTTGCCTATTTATCATAGAGTAACATCCCTTTGATTGCAGCAGTTAAGTGCTTATTTTTTACCTTGTCATCACCATAGCCCCATCAGTTTATATTGGATCTTCTTGAAAGTTGCATATAAGCAAGTCAGGAATAAAAGCTTGAATGAGTTTGAAAATCGGTGATGTCAGCTGATTTATCATAGGTTATATTCTACTTGATTGCAGAAAAGGCTTACCATGTTATCACCTTGTCCGCTAATAAACCCTTCAGTAAAAGTTGGCACTTCCTGAAACTTTGAATCTGTTAGCTCAGGTGAGCGATACAGGACCATCTTGGTCCTCTTGTTGAACTTGTCATCACCATAGCCCCTTCAGTTTTGATCAGATCTTTCTGAAACTTATATATAAGGTGGCTGGGGATAAAAACTTGGATGAGTTCGAAAACCGGCCAAGTCAGCCCATTTATCATAGAGTTACGTCCCTTTGATTGCTGAAAATGCCGATTTTTGACCTTGTCTTCACAGTAGCTCCTTCAGTTTTGATCCGATCTTTCTGAAACTTATATGTAAGGTGGCTGGGGATAAAACCTCAGATGAGTTCGAGTAACGGCCAAGTCTGTTCATTTATCATAGAGTTACGTCCCTTTGATTGCTGAAATTGCTGATTTTTTACCTTGTCATCACCGTAGCCCCTTCAGTTTTGATCTGATTTTTCTGAAACTTATATGTAAGGTGGCTGGGGATAAAAACTAGGATGAGTTCGAAAACCAGCCAAATCCCTTTGATTGCTGAAAATGCCGATTTTTTACCTTATCACTTGAAAGTTACATATAAGCAAGTCAGGATTAAAAACTTGAATGAGCTTGAAAACCGGTGAGGTCAGCTGATTTATCAAAGAGTTACATTGTACTTGATTGCAGAAAATGCTTACCGTGTCATCACCTTGTCCTCCAATAAATCCTTCAGTAAAGGTTAGTACTTCCTGAAACTTTGAATCTGTTAGCTCAGGTCCTCTTGTTTATCATTTCAGAATTTGGCAGTAGTTTGAAGACAGTGCAAGTTGTCCAGTTCTTAGATGAACTGATTGTTCTAGATATAAATGATAAGACCATTCTTAGTCTTCAGTTCAAGGATGGCCGATTTACTCCTTTGGCAGCCATTGAAATGCCAGGTCATCACTATGGTAACAAGAACTTCCAGGTCATTGGAGACATAGCTGCTGTTTTTCAGGTTGAGGCCAGCAAAATTTGTATCCTTTACAATACTTGTCCCATTTCAGTACATGCATAATGTGTCATATAGTCTGTTTTCACAAAACAAGACTTCACATAACCATAAATACACTTGTAAGCCCCATTTTATACAGAGAAAAGTGGGTTTTGCATTGGTACATTGTATATATTATCCTGATCTCAGGCATACACAAAGTACTACATGGGTTGATAATTTAGTGTGGCCATACCAATTTAACTCATAACATGGCAATCACAACAGTTGTCGTCTGCTGGTAACTTTAAAAGTGATTTTTCCAAACAGTGTGGACAAAGATCAGACTGTTCCTCTAGGGCAGTCTGATTGGGTCCACACTGTTTGCCTGTATACAAAAATGTGTTTGAAACTTTTAAAAAAAGATTCAACAAACAACATAAACAGACGACATTTTCCAATGCAGTTTTTCACTGCATCTTAAGGGTTAATAATACATGTATGAGGTTATCCACTAAACACATACAAAAGCGATGTAATATGATAAAGGATTATAACAACACATAACTGTTGCTGATTTCAGAATTTTACATGTGGCTGAAACTTCAAAGAATTTGACTACAAGGACTGTTCAAATATGAATGCAAGTAGAATGTTTTCTCATGCACTAATGCGAAAATCACCTGGAAATAAACATCACAGCTTAGAAAAATATTTTACCTATACATTGATACCAAACCTGTTAAAATCTGTGCACTTTAGCCATGTATATCATTCGATAAACACTGTCTACTCATGAATACTAATACAAAACATGGTTGGAAGAAGGTCAGAGTACGCCGTTGAAATACGGTCCTATATTAAGAATCGTTGTATTCTTGGTATATGGTGCAAAGACATTTTTGATGAAATATGTTCGGTTTATGGGCATAATGAAATGTCTTGTCTGACAGTTTTTCGTTGGTGTAAGAAATTCAGCTGTAAGCTAGACTCAACAGAAGATGCACCACATGATCGTCGGCAGAAAAGAGCAACATCTGCCAAGATGGTTGCTAGAGTGAAAGAAATAGTTGCTACCGATGCACGATACACCACTAGGCAAATAGCTAGTATGGTTGGCATCTCATTAGGAGCAGCTCATACAATTCTGAAACGGGATTTGAAAATGAGAAAGAGCTGTGCTAGATGGATTCCCAATCTGTTGACAGATGAGCAGAAAAAGACACAAGTTCAGTGCGCCAAGAAGTTGCTTAAAAAGTTTCCAAATTACAATGCACGGTCTTTCCCTAATGTCGTCACAGGTGACGAGACATGGGTTCACTTTTTTGAACCAAAACGAAAGATTCAGAACAAAATATGGGCAACAAAGTATTGCAAAAGACCATGCATTGCAAAGTGGACCATGAGCGTCAAGAAGGTAATGTATGCCATATTCTTTTCAAATCAGGGCCCTGCTATTCAGGTTGCTGTGCCTAAAGGCAAATCTGTAAATGCGAAGTTTTACAAGAATAAAGTTCTTTGAAAATTGAAGAAATATTTCAAAGAACGAAGACCCGCAACTGGTTTGGCCAATGTCAGATTTGACAATGTGTCATCGCACAAGGCGTTCATTGTGCAAGACTATCTGAAGCAGGAAAAGGTTGTTGAACTCCCTCACCCCCCGTATTCCCCTGACCTTGCCCTGTGTGACTTTTTTTTGTTCCCGCGGCTAAAAAAATACCTTTCTGGTCGAAAATTTGTACAGCGCAAACACCTCGGTTCTGCAATATTCCATTGCCTTAATAGTATACCTCGAAAAGACTACCAAAATGCATTCAATGATTGGATCAGAAGACTGAAAGTTTGTATATCTTTTAAAGGGGAATACTTTGAGGGGACAAAATAAATTTTTCATCGAAATCTATCACGGAATCATTTTTATGTGCTTAGTTGCATTCATATTTGAACAGTCCTCGTACATGTATCCAAAAAAACTAAAGTGAACAGTCATGCTGTATTTACCCTAATTATTTGGACACCTCAACTCCTTACCATACTTGTTCCAAATATTAACAAGTACAATTTACTATCTAATATTGTGTCTAAAAATAGCTAAATGTGTGGCAAACAGTGTTGACACTTATGAGACGCCGTATTGTGTGGTGTCACATCTGGGTCTTCACTGTTCAGGCCTGTCTGGCTGAATACAGTAAATATGGTAATCTGTTACGATCAGTAATGTCGAAAATATAAATTGGTGTGGTGATAAGCCAGTTGCAGACAATGGATGAGGAGAATCTGAACTGAAATATAGTAAAATTCCACTGTATTAAGACAACAATAAATTAAGACTAAATCTTACTTTAAAAGCTTATTGAGACAGTTTCAGTTATTCTTCCTTTGTCTTTTGTATACACAGTGTCTCTAAATGAGAGACTACCTTTGGGACTGTTCAAAAGTGGTGTTTAATACCACTTTTGAACAGTCCCAATGGGGGTCTTAATATAGGAATTTTCCTGTATATGTAAATACAGTAAAATTTCTTTATTAAGACCGCATTTGGGACTGTCTCTTAATAGGAGATTAAGACCACAATTGGGACTGTTCAAAAGTGGTCTTAAAGACCACTTATGAGCATTCCCAAAGGTGGTCTCTTAATAGGAGACACTAGGTGTACAAAACACAAAGAAAAAATAACTGAAACCTTCTGAATAAGCTTTTAAAAACAGATTTAGTCATAATTTTACATAGTCTTAATTTTACTGTACAAATTTCATTGGCTCCAACACCTTTGGGACCGTGAAAATTTGGTCTAGGCAGGGGTAGTTTAAACCACTGAGAGTAACACAAAGTGCCAGACCAGGAACCAGAAGCGGAGTGGGCATAGTTTCTGTATACATGCATATTTTCAATGTTCTATAAATAAAAGTTATGTTGTGTGCACTCATTAGAATTGCCTCATTGAGGCGATTCTAATGAGTACACACAACATACATTTTGATGAAAAAAGAATGAAATTTGCCTAAATTCTTCCTTTATACTGCTCTTTATGTATGGTCGTCCACGTGGTTTTCGACTACACTCGGTTTTCGACGATATAAGCGGTCGCGAGATTTTCGCGTGACTTTCGACGTCACAAGCTTTCTAATATTAACTTCCGGAAATTCCATCTGTCAAACCTTAACAATGACCAAAAATGTGCTTCAAACCTGTAAGTATTATATAAATATTTTCACTTTTTATTTACTTAATTGCTTCATTAATTGGTTTCTGCAAAAAACACATACATGCCCATTCAAACATCAGTATCCAAACCATTAGACGATGCCTTTCCACAAAAGGCACTCATTTGGAACCCCTCGGAATTGATCAGTTGGCATATATTGGGAATCCTTGCCCAAAAATAAAAAGTATGGAAGCACAGAATTGGCCAAAAAATGTTAGAAAGTACTCTTGATTTGTGTGTCATATTTTTTGAAATGAGCCAAGTGTTCAGACTGGGGGGTATTGGACACACCTAACATACTGCACAAGTGTAAAGTTTTTAAGAATGTGATATTTTCCTTGGCCCTGTTGTCAGTAACTGAAATGCAAGAAAAAAGTGAACTCTCAGAAGTACCATTTTTAAATTACTTTAGTTAATGTACACTGCTAATGGTTTTAATTGGGTGAAATTTATTACACTTTAGTTTAATATAAACTTGTACAAGACAATGCATTTTAATGAATGAGAATAAAATAGCCCAATGTATAAAGATAAGAAGTTGTTCTGTCATAATATCACTTATCGTCGAAAACCGAGTGGTGACGTCATGCCATTTTGACATGTCAGGTGATCAAATATGGAGTCCGATAGCAAAATAAAACAGCATGAACCGAAAATCGGCTGGTTGTGGCTGGTATTACGAGTGTACCTGCATATTTTAGCGCATCAGAGTTAAAGCAATTTTTTTTTTTTAATCCGGTACATAAGCGGTAAAAAATTGATCGTCGAA